>CM021107.1:624175883-624775883 GCA_007115665.2 Sequoiadendron giganteum
TCTCTACTCTCTCACTCCTCCCTCCCTTCCTCTCTCTCCTTCCCTCTCTACTCTCTCCCTACATCTCTATCCCTCCCTCTCTTCCTCCCTCCCCCCTCTTTCTATCACTCATCTCCCTCTCTCTCCCCTCTCCCTCTCTACCTACCCCCTCTCTCTCCTCTCCCTATCTCTACTCTCTCTATCTCATCTCCCTCTCCATACATCTATATTCATCCCCCTCTCTCCCTCCCCCTCTTTCTATCTCTCATCTCCCTCTCTACCTACCCTTCTCTATCTACCTATCTCTCTCTTCCCCCTCTTTCTATCTCCCCTTGCCCTCTCTCTATCTGTCTCTCCATCTCTACAATCTATCTCAACTATCCCTCTTTACCTCTCCCTCCCTCCCCGTCTCTCTCTCTACTCTCTTTTTCTCTATCTCACCTCTCTCTCCCTACATATCCCTCCATCCCTCTCTTTCTCTATACCACCTCCGTCTCCCTCCCTACCTCTCCTTCCATCTCTACTTCTCTCTCGCTACCTCCTTCTCTCTCTCTCTCTCTCTCTCTCTCTCTCTCTCTCTCTCTATTTCTCTCTCTCACCTATCTCTCCCTCTATCCTTACCTCTCCCTCCATCTCTCCCTCTATAACTCCATACTAATCTCCCTCTACCTACCTCTCTACCTGTATCTCCCCTCTCCCTCTCTCTACCTACATCTCTATCTCACCTATACCTTGTTACCTCTCCCTCCATCTCCTCTTTCTATCCCACCCTCACCTCTCTCTCCCACCCTCCCTCTATCTCTATCTCTTTATTTGTCTCTCCTTTATGTGCACCAAGATGTGATAAATAAATGGGAGGAAGGTGGGGAGATTAAGAGAGAGAGGGAAGGAGGTAGGGAGAGGTAGAGAATGAGAGAATGAGAGAGAAAGAGGGGGAGAGAGGTGAGATAGAGTAGTGAGGGAAGGAGATAGAGGTAGGGATGGAGAGAGAGATAGAGAGAGCAATAAAGAGATAAAGGGAGGGGGAGATAGAGATAAGTAAAGAGGGAAGGAGAGAGGGAGGGAGGGAAAGAGAGAGGTGATATAGAGAGAGAGGGGGGAGGGAGGGATAGATATGTAGAGAGTGGAGAGGGAGGGAAGGAGGGACAAGTGAGAGAGATAGAGGTTATAGAGAGATATGATAGAAGTGGAGGGGAGAGAGAGGGAGAGAGAGAAAGAGGGGGATGGAGAGAGAGGAGGGAGGGAGGGAGAGGTAGGGATAGATATGTAGAGAGGTGAGATAGAGAGAGAGTATAGAGGGAAGGGGAGAGAGATAGAGATAGAGAGGTGATAGACATATGTGAGAGATAAATAGAGAGGGAAAGGGAGAGAGAGGGAGAGAGGGAGAGAGAATGGAAAGATAAAGATATGTAGAGAAGAAACAAGGGATAAAGGGGAGAGAGAGAGAGAGTGGGAGAGAAGAGGGAGGGAGGGAGAGAGGTGAGAGAGAAAGAGGAGGGATGGAGAGATAGGTGAGATAGAGAGGGTAGAGAGGGAAGGAGAGAGAGAGGTGATAGATAGTAGAGAGGGAAGGAGGGAGGGAGGGGGAGAGAAAGAGGTATGGGCAGGTGCATGGAAATGGGTAGCAATTTCATGGACAACTTACTTTTCCATCCTGAAATAGCAAAAATGCGCTCGCGTTATGGCTTGGTAATGACCAAGCCTAGGCTCGGTCATTACCGAGCCTAACGTGGGTGTTTTAAAACGAGAGCACATTATAATGTGCTCGCGTTATGGTTTAAATTTAAAAAATGTGCACATTTTGAGTTCAAAATAAAAAAAACATTTCCAAAACGTGAGTGCGTTATAACGCGCTCCCATTTTGGTCTACATTGAAAATATTTTCTTCTCTCTCTTGTCTCTTTCTTCTTGTTATCTTTTAGGAAAACTATATACATGAAATAAACATTTAAGTATAAGTTGAAATTTATATATGGACATTTACTTTCTTATACTTTAAGTTATATTTCATGTATATACTTCTAGGATGTTTGAGAGTGGTTTCAGATCTCTAGGAGTTATAATGCAAATTCTAGTTTTTGGAAGATCTTTAAAATTTCAGACTTAGTCAAATTTCAGTAATCAGCATGTCAAATTTCAGTAATTAGGAGGTTAGATTTTAGTAGTCAACAAGTTATATCATCTTTCTCTCTCACTCTCTCCTTCTCTCTACTCTTTATCTCTCCACTCCCTCTCTCTCTCCCTTCCTCCCTCTCTCCCCTCTCTCTCTTCTAGTTTTTGGAAGATCTCACAAATTTCAAACTTAGTCAAATTTCAATAATCAGGAGGTCAAATTTCAGTAATTAGAAAATTGTATTATTTCTCTCTATCTCACTCATTTTTATCCCTTACACTCTAGACCTCTCTCTCACTATCTCTATCCCTTTTTCTGACTCTCTCTCCCTTGATCTCAAGAAATCTCTCTCTCTGTCTTTGTCTCCTTTTCCCTCTAATTCTCTCTACCTCACTTATCTCTCCCTCTCCCACCTTCCCTCTCTACTTGTCTCTATCTCCCTCCCCCCCCTCTCTCTCTCTCTACCTACCTACCTCTCCCTCCATCACGCCCTACCACTATCTCTATTTCTCTCTAGCTAACCTCTCTCTCACCTCCATCTCTCTCCCTCCATACTTCTCTCTCCCTCTCTTCTTCCCTATCTACTCTCTATCTCCCATCTCTCTTTACCTACTTCTACATCCATCAAACCTTACCACTCTCTCTACACCTCTCCCTCCCTCCCTCATTCCCTCTCTACTTCTCTCTATCTCACCTCTCTCTCTACCTCTCCTTCCATCTCTACTTATCTTTATCTCCTCTCTCCCTCTCTCTACCTACCTCTCCTTCAAACACTCTTTATTTATCTCTATCTCACCTCTCTCTCCCTCACTACATCTCTCTCCCTCTCTCCCTCCCTCTCTACATATATATATCCCCTCTCCCTCTCTACCTAGCTCTCCATCCATCACAACCTACCACTCTCTCTCCATTACTCTCTATCTAACCTCCCACTCTCTCCATAGGGGAAAAGTTAGGGAGAGAGATATCTAGTGAGAGAGAAAGGGCTAGGGGAGATAAAGATAATTAGAGAAAGACAAAGAGGTAGAGAGAAGTAGAGAGAGAATAAGGGAGGGAGAGAATCGATATAGAGAGGTATAGAGAGAGTGGTGGGGAGTGATGGATGGAGAGGTAGGTAGAGAGGTATTAGGGAGATAGAGAGTAGAGAGGGAAGTAGAGGGAGAGGTATGGAGGGGGAGAGAGGGAGGTGAGATAGAGAGCAATAGAGAGAGTGTGGTAGGGAGTGATGGAGGGATATGCAGCTAGAGAGGGATAGGTGAGATAGAGAGAAGTAGAGAGAGATAGAGATAGAGGGAAGGAGGGAGGGTGGTTGAGAGAGGGGAGGAAGGGAGAGGTAAAGAGGGATAGGTGAGATAAAGATATGTAGAGAGAGAATGGTGACATATAGAGAAGTGGAGAGTTACAAAGAGGGAAAGAGAGAATGGTGAGATAAAGAGGAGAGAGTGAGAGAGAAAGAGGGTAAGGGAGGAGTGAGAGAGAGAGTGCGAGAGAGAGGTAGAGGGAGGGAGAGGAGATATAAAGAGTAGATAGGGGAAAAGGTGGGGAGGGAGACATCTAGTGAGAGAGAGAGAGGGATAGGAGAGATAAAGATAATTAGAGAGGGAAGGAGAGGTAGAGAGAGAGTAGAGAGGGAATGAGGGAGGGAGGGAGGGAGAGAAGTAATATAGAAAGTTGTAGAGAGAATGTTAGGGAGTGATGGATGGAGAAGTAGGTAGAGAAGGATTAGGCAGGTAGAGAGTAGAGAGGGAAGGAGAGGGAGAGGTATGGATGGAGAGAGTGGGAGGTTAGATAGAGAGTAAAGGAGAGAGAGTGGTAGGTTGTGATGGATGGAGAGCTAGGTAGAGAGGGAGATGGGATATATATATGTAGAGAGGGAGGGAGAGAGGGAGAGAGATGTAGTGAGGGAGAGAGAGGTGAGATAGAGAGAAATAAAGAGTGTTTGAAGGAGAGGTAGGTAGAGAGAGGGAGAGAGGAGATAAAGATAAGTAGAGATGGAAGGAGAGGTAGAGAGAGAGGTGAGATAGAGAGAAGTAGAGAGGGAATGAGGGAGGGAGGGAGAGAGGTGTAGAGAGAGTGGTAAGGTTTGATGGATGTAGAGGTAGGTAAAGAGAGATGGGAGATAAAGAGTAGATAGGGAAGAAGAGAGGGAGAGAGAAGTATGGAGGGAGAGAGAGGGAGGTGAGAGAGAGGTTAGCTAGAGAGAAATAGAGAGAGTGGTAGGGCATGATGGAGGGAGAGTTAGGTAGGTAGAGAGAGAGAGGGGGGAGGGAGATAGAGACAAGTAGAGAGGGAAGGTGGGAGAGAGGGAGAGATAAGTGAGGTAGAGAGAATTAGAGGGAAAAGGAGAGAGAGATAGAGAGAGATTTATTGAGATCAAGGGAGAGAGAGAGAGTCAGAAAAAGGGATAGAGATAGTGAGAGAGAGGTCTAGAGTGTAAGGGATAAAAATGAGTGAGATAGAGAGGGAAATAATACAATTTTTTGATTACTGAAATTTGACCTCCTGATTATTGAAATTTGACTAAGTTTGAAATTTGTGAGATCTTCCAAAAAGTCGAAGAGAGAGAGGGGAGAGAGGGAGGAAGGGAGAGAGAGAGGGAGTGGAGACATAAAGAGTAGAGAGAAGGAAAGAGTGAGAGAGAAATATGATAGAACTTGTTGACTACTAAAATCTAACCTCCCGATTACTGAAATTTGACATACTGATTACTGAAATTTGATTAAGTCTGAAATTTTAAAGATCTTCCAAAAACTAGAATTTGCATTATAACTCCTAGAGATCTGAAACCACTCTCAAACATCCTGGAAGTATATACATGAAATATAACTTAAAGTATAAGAAAGTAAATGTCCATATCCATATATAAATCTCAACTTATACTTAAATGTTTATTTCATGTATATAGTTTCCCTGAAAGATAACAAGAGAAAAGAGATAAGAAAAAGAGAAGAAAAAAATTCAATGTAGACCAAAATGCGAGCGCGTTACAACACGCTCACGTTTTGTCAATGCATTCACAAAACGCAAAAAATGCACTCACAAAACATGTCAAAACTAAGATATAACGCGAGCGCATTATAACGCGCTCGTGTTATATCTTGCTTTAGGAATTCCTGAACCTTGGGCTTGGTATTTGCCTTGGAATACCAACCCAAAGGCTTGGAGGGCATTCCCATTGACCAGAGACGTGTTTTTAAAAAATCTTCCATATTTCACATAATCGAGTTCGTGCTCATCGTCAAGATTGCACGTGGTTCAATATCAAAAAAATCAAGCACATGGGTAATGTTGGGTTCTCTCTTAGCTATCCAACAATATAATTATTTTCACTTTCTGAAAATATTAAGCCTTTCATCCATAATTTATTTTATTTGTATGTCTTTTTTTTGCCAAAAAGTAGTGTTTGGTAATTTTTTCGTTATAAATTAACCGTTAATCGATTTTTCAAATAAATTATTTTTTTAGAAACTAGACTCCATTCTACAAATTTTAAAAAATAAATAAAAATAAATTCAATTAGTTTCCAAAATTTTTAGGGGTAGCAAGACCAAAATTCTATTTTTCAGGAAATGTCCACTTCGAAAATTAGTTAAAAATTAAATATTCATTAAAAAATTATTAGAAAAATTGTGCATCAACTACATACTGTTAACTAATTTCTGACCGTTGTGATTTTAAAAATACTAAAAAAAAGTTCACCGTACGAGGGTCGTACAAGAGTTGTTATGCTATGTTTTTCTGACAAAAACAACACCAATTTGTGTACGACCCTCATTTGAACCCCTTAATCTCAACCATTTTCAAAATAAATTAGTAGTTTAGAAAGTAGACTCAGAGAACTTGAATCTTTCTTTTTGTTCCATCTCAAAATTATGAGTGTAAGTATCCTCAATTTCACGTCCAAGGTCAGTATTTCCCGATTTCAAAAAAAGTTGTCCACTTAAGTCCCCTTTTTGGGAACCATCTTGGTGCACTTACTCGTATAAAGGGATAGTTTAGATAGAGAGAAGTAGATGAAAGGTGGTTGGGAGGAAGAAAGAGAGATACAAAGATATAGACAAAGATAGAGAGAGATAGAGAGAGGGGGGAGATAGAGAAAATTAGAGAGGGGAGGAGGGATGGAGGGGGAGAGAGGTGAGATAGAGAGAAGTAGAGGGAGACATAGAGAGAATGGAGAGATAGAGAGTAGAGAGGGAAGGAGAGAGAGAGAGAGAAATAGGGAGGGAGAGGAGAGAGAATGGTGAGATAGAGAGTAGAGATAGGAGGAATGTAGAGCGAGAGTGGTGAGATAGAGAAAATTAGATAGGGAAGGAGAGTGAGAGAGAAAGAAGGTGAGAGAGGGAGGGAGAGAGAGGGTAAGGAGATAAAGAATAGGGGAGGGAGAGGGGGGAGAGAGAATAGCAAGATAGAGATTAGAGATGGAAGGAGAGAGAGAGAAAGATGGGAAGGAGAGAGAGAGGAGGGAGACGGAGGGAAGGAGGGAGAGGGAGAGAGATATGATAGAGAGATAAGTAGAGAGGGAAGGAGGAAGTGGAGAGATTGAGAGAGGTAAGAAGAGAGGTAGGGAGAGAGAGAGGGATAGATTGAATAAATATAAGTAGAGATGGAAGGTGGGTGGGAGGAAGGAAGATAGAGAAAGAAAAAGAGATACAAATACAAAGAGACAAAGAGATGGATAGAGGGAGAGATAGATAAAAATAGAGAGGGAGGGGGGAGAGAGAGGTGAGATAGAGAGTAGAGAGAGAGAATGATGATATAGAGAGAAGTAGAGAGAGAAGGAGAGAGTGAGAGAGAAGAGGGGGATAGAGAGGGGGAAGGAGAGTGAAAGAGAAAGAGAGCAGAGTGGAGGGAGGGAGAGGTAGGGAGAGAGAGAGCAGAGAGGGAAGGAGAGAGAGGGAGGGAGAAGTGAGAGAGAGAAGTAGAGATAGAAGGAAGAAGGTGGATAGATTGAGAGAGGCGAGGGAGGGAGAGAGGAAGAAAGAGGTATAGAGGGATAGGTTAGATAGAGAGAAGTAGAGAGGCAAGGTGGGTGGGAGGAAGGAAGAGCGAGAGAAATGAGATAGAGAGTAGAGAGAGGTGAGATAGAGAGATGTAGAGAGGGTAGGAGGGAGGGAGGGAGATAGAGAGTAGAGAGGGAAGGAGGGAGAAGCGAGAGAGATGTGATAGAGAGAGAATGGTGAGATAAAGAGAAGTACAGCGAGAAGGAGAGAGTGAGAGAGAAAGAGGGGAAAGAGAGGGAGAGAGAGAGGAAGAGGGGAGGGAGAGAAAGATAGAGGGAGGAAGGGAGAGGTTGGGGGAGAGAGAGGGTGAGATAGAGTAAAGAGGGAAGGAGAGAGATGTGATAAAGACAAGTAGAGAGGGAAGGAGGGAGGGAGAGAGAAAGAGGTATAGAGGGATGGTAGGTAGGAGGAAGGGAGAGAGAGAGATAGAGGGGGGAGAGAGAAAATTAGAGAGGGAAGGAGGGAAGGAGGGAAAGAGAGGTGAGATAGAGAGTAGAGAGGGAGGGAGGGAGATAGAGAAAGAGAGAGAATGGCAAGATAGAGAGATGTTAGAAGATTGATATTTACTTGGTAAAGGTTATTCTTTAGTTATAATTATTTATATTTTAATTCTTTTATTAAGGAATATTTGTAGCCACCTCCTTAAGAGGTTCTTGACAACTTGCACACACATAGATGAATGGTGGCATTCATTGAGTTGGGAGTTACTTTATAATTCTAACTCCTCTTCTCACCTCTATATATTGAGGTGCCTCTCCTCTCTTTCTTCATTCAAACAAGAAATTTAAGGCTTAAGTGCTCTCTATTTCTTTGTATCATTCTTAGACATTTTGCCTCCATTCATAATATTGGAGGTTTTTTCTTATTTTTTTCCTTTATCAAATTCTTATGTCTCCTCTTGATGGTGGTGGTGTTTGGTTTGTCTACTCTCTCTTTGGTAATATTTTTCCTTGAAACAATGCTCACTGATTAGTTCTTTCCTTGCTCAATTTATATTTCTTTTTCATGGTATTAGAGCTTGGTATTACTAATTTTGTGAGCTACATTATTGAAGGCTTACCAATTTTAAAAGGCACACCATTGGAGGCACTCTAGAGAAGAGGAGAAGAGCCAAAAGTCTAATCCTGTTTCTTGTTTAACAGTTTTTGTTTTTCCAACCTATTTTTTATTGCGCAGGAATCATAGTTTTCTATTGTTTCATATTTCAAATAATTTGTTCTTAAATCTTTTAGTTCTAGTGCAAGTTTTTTAGAAAACCCAATAAGGGTTTATCTTATCTTCCAAATTTCAATTCAAAGTTTTCTAATCTTTTGTGCAAGTTATATTATCTAAAGTTTTCTTAGTTTTTTTTACAATATTAATTTAAGTCTGAAAAAAATCATTATTTCTACATTGATAAGTAGGAGGTATTTTCCACAACTTCTCAAATTGTGATATTTCTCCCAAGATTCAACAGTGTAGTTTACGAGTCAAACTCATTGACCCATGTTTCATGAGTAGTGGTTTACAAGAACCCATCTCTCATGATAATGAATGTTCCACAGAGCACTCATTGCATCTAGGTGATGCTCACAGAGCTGAAGCACTGGGCCTTCCCAGGAGGTCACCCATCCCAATACTACTCCAACTCAAACGCGCTTAACCACTAAGTTTTCTCCAAGGTTAAGACCACTTAGCTGAAGATTAAGCACGCTTGAGCCAAAGTAGTATTGAGATGGGTGACCTCTCGGGAAGGCCTAGTGCTTCACCTATATGAGTATCACCTAGATGCAATGAGTGCTAAGTGGAACATTCATTATCATGAGAGATGGGTTCTTCTGAACCGCTACTCATGAAACATGGGTCAATGAGTTTGACTCGTAAACTACACGGTTGAATCCTGATAACAATATCACAATTTGACATGTTGTGGAAAACACCTCCTACATATCAATTGATGAGCCAAAGGGGCTCTATAATGAATGATTCATAAGGCACAACACTTGCTGAAGGTTTTGTAAATGGGGCTACAAGGTAAGAGGTCTTAACCTTGGAGAAAAATATGTAGTTAAGTGCGCTTGAGTTGGAGTAGTACTTGGATGGGTGACCTCCTGGGAAGGCCCAATGCTTCACCTCTGTGAGCATCACCTAGATGCAATGAGTGCTAAGTGGAACATTCATTATCATGAGAGATGGGTTCTTGTGAACCATTACTCATGAAACATGGGTCAATGAGTTCGACTGGGAAACTACACAGTTGAATCTTGATAGCAATATCACAATTATTTCTACATGTTATTATTTGCATGTTCAAATTTCTTTAAAAAATAATTTTTTGGGGGGATTTAACCCTATTTTAAACTTTTTTAAATAAATCAATCAATAAATTAATCTTTTCAAAAAATAATCTCAATTTTTTTCTCAACTATATTTAAATCTATCTGTTTTTTTTAAATAATTAAAACCCTCTATTTTTATAATATTTAATACAAAAATAAATATATTTTTAAGACACTGCTATATCCTTTTAATAATATATGTATATTAAACAATAAAATTAAAATCAAATAATAAATTGAAAAAAAGCTCTCTTTTTTTTAAGGGCTCGACCTTCTTGGTGGTTGCAACCTCCCATCACCTAGCCGCTCTCTTCCCTTGCTCCTGGCCCTTGCCCGAGTCGTTCTCTGCATCCCTTAACTCTTGCCCGCGGCCTTCCCAACATTTCGTTCCATTTTATTTTATTTTACATCCATTTTAAATTTCCTTAACCGCCCTCAAAAGTCCTGCCCGCACTCTTTTTTTCATGTACTCACTTTTTTAAAAGGTGTTCTTTCTTTTTGCCCTTTAAAGACATGAAATAAAAAAACTTCTTTTAGTATAAAGTTTCGTAACCTTTAAGGTATTACTTCTAAAGTTTTATAAAAATATATATATATTAAGATTTTTAATAAAAATCTTAAAGTTTTAAATTATTTTTTAATATTAAATTTAAAGTTTATTAAACTATTTATTAAAATATTATTTTTTATACAACAGTGGTGTCTTTAAGGCCCAATCTCGTATCTTAGGTATCTAGGGCGAGTTGAGGCGAGACTAATCCTCTACGGGTGAGATCCGCCACCCGCAAGAAGTCCCACCTCTTAAACCCGAGAGCGAAGTCAAACCCGAAACCAATGGGGAGCAAACCCACTGCCCAAGCCAACTTTGCTACCCGCGTAGACTATTTATTAACGTAATATTACATTAATTTTTTTTTAAATTTTTAAATTAAAATAAATTTATATTAATTTTAGAAAATTAATGTAATATTATTTATTATTTTTTAATATATATATATATATTATTCATTTAAATTTAATATTTAAATTAATCAATTAATTTATTTTCAAATATTTTATATATAGTTTTTTTTTAAAAGGGGCTATTTTTTTTCAAGACCTTAAAATCACTTAAAGAGGGCTAATTTTTTCTTTTAAGCTTAATTTATTCTAGTGTTATTTTTTTGTAGTAAGTTTTTTGTGTGCACTTAATTTTTTTAAAATGTTCAACTTTAATTCCCGAAATCAAGTTGAATTCTTCTAATTATCATTCTTGGAAAAATCATATATCTTCTATTTTTCAATTCAAACATCTTTTGAATGTTGCTACGGATCCCAAATCAAAACTTGATCCATCTGCATCCAAAGATGATAAAGAAAAATGGAGGCTAAAAAATGAGGGAGCCCTTGGCCTCATAGTATTTCCATGTCACTCGAACTATATGTTCACATTGGGACATGCAGAAAAGACTATGAAGTATGAGACAAACTCGAGACTATTTATGGTAGTTCTAATGAATCTAGAAAGATTCAACTTCAAGACCAACTTGAAGATTTAAGGTATTCTGATTTCAAATATATGGATGATTTTCTATTAAAATTTGATGCTTTGAATAGTCAATTGCAAGGTTTAGGTGTAAAATTAGAAGATCTTAAATTAACTCATCTTATTCTTAAAAAATGTCTTCCTAGACAATTTCAACAATTTATTACTAATATTTATGCTCAATTAACTATTCCTTCTTTAGCTACTCAATTAACTTATGATATTTTTCTCAATTTATTAAGACAATCTTAAGTCTAATGAACATGCTTAATTGTTAATTCAATTTGACAATTAACTTAATATTGTCAAATTAAAAAGCATGTTCATTAGACTTAAGATTGTCAAATTGAATTAATTGAATCTAAGTTAATTCAATTTGACAATCTTAAGTCTAATGAACATGTTTTTTTGTCTAATCATAAGCAAAATTTTAAGCATTATTCTAATTAACATTATAATACTAAACCTCATTATAATAATGACAATGATCCTAGAAAGTTTAACTCTTCTAGGATCCCTCATTGCACTTATTGTAATAAGGATGGCCATCCGCAAAGTACTTGTTTTAAGAAGCAAAATGAGAAAAAGCCTATGAAGAAAAATAATCAACAACAAAATAAACCTAATAATCATAAATTTTATAACAATGAATATCAATCTAGATGTGCTTTTAGTTGTACTTTTAATGTTTTTCAACCTCTTGAATGGATTATTGATTCAAGTGCATTTCAACATGTTACTTCACATAAATAATTTTTTGAGTCTATGCAACTTGATATGTCTAATGTTCCTCTTCAACTTGATAATAATCATACTTGTAAAGTAAAAGCAATTGGAGATGTGAATGTTCCTAATGGTAAATTGCATGATGTTTTATATGTTCCTGAATTAAAGACTAATTTTCTTTCAGTTGCTAAGCTTTGTAAAGATTATAAAATAGAATTTTAGAAAGATATGTGCTACGTTATTGATCCAAAACAAAATGAGGTCATTGCTAATGCTAAATTAGACAATGATAATTTGTTCAGATTTTATGAGTTTGCTCAATCTAGATACTTTTTAATATTTACCATTGATTTCAATGTTTGGCATGAAAGACTTGGTCATATTAATGCTAACAATATTTCCTTGATGCAAAAACTTAATATGGTAGATGGTTTGCCTAGTATTGTTCCATCTAAAATTGTATGCATGGGATGCATGAGTGGTAAGACGAATATGGAGCCCTTTCCACAAGGTCAATCATAGAGGGCAACTCATAAGTTGCACCTAGTTCATAGTGACCTTTTGTGATCCATGGAGAATAACTCCATCCAAGGATCAAGGTATGCACTTAATTTTGTTGATGATTATTCTAGAAGAACTTGGATATATTTTCTTCATAGTAAGGATCAAGTTCTTGATGTGTTTTTTGAATTACATAAATTTGTTGAAAGGCAATCTGGTTTTAAACTTAAAATTCTTAGAACTGATAATGGTAAAGAATATGTGAACAATGCTTTTACTAGTTATTTGAAATCATTTGGTATTAAGTTTGAGCTAACTATTCCCTATACACCTCAACAAAATGGTGTAGCAGAAAGAAACCATAGAACTATTTTTGAAATGGATAGATGTATGTTACATGCTAAAAATATGTCTGATAAATTTTGGGTAGAAGTTGTGTTTTGTGCTACTTACATTATTAATAGGACTCCTACTAAAGCTTTAAAGGATATAACTCCTAAAGAAGCTTGGTTTGGTAGGAAGCCCAATCTTAAGCATTTAAGAATTTTTGGTTCAATTGCTTATATTCACAAACCTAAACAAAAGAGGCAAAAATTAGATCCTAAATCTTCTTATCATATTCTTGTTGGTTGTGATGAACATTCTAAAGCTTTTAGAGTTTATAATCCTCTTACTAACAAAGTTAAAGTTGATAGAGATGTATGCATTGTTGAAAATGGTGTTCACGATTGTTCTAAAGTGCATGATATTGAATCTTCTCAAAATAAATTTATTGTTATGGAGGATAATCCTTGATTCAAATCTTCTCTTAACCCTCCTAATGCATCTCTTACTCATAGTGATAGTGATGATGAAAATGATGAAATTTCTCCTTATGGTTCTTCCAGTGATGATACTTTTGCATCTAAAAGAAAGCCTAACTGGTTTAAAAACTTGATACAAGAAAGTGAGGATATTTTAGCTAGAATGGATCACTCTAAAACTAGAAAAGAAAATTATTGTAATTATGCTTTGATGTCTAACATTATGCATTCAAATGATCCTGAAACTTAAGAACAAGCTAAAGATCAACCAAATTGGAAACAGGCTATGCAAGAAGAATATGATACTTTAATTGCTAATAAAACTTGGGATTTGGTTCTTTTACCTCAAGGTAAGAATCTTGTTTCATGCAAATGGTTGTATAAAACTAAGGTTAATGCAAATAATGAAGTTAGCAAGTTCAAAGCTAGATTAGTTGTTAGGGGCTTCTCTCAAGTTGAAAGTTTAGATTATAATGAAACATTTGCTTCAGTAGCTAAGATGCCAACTATTAAATTAGTTCTTGCTTTAGTTTCTCGTATGCATTGGCTTATTCATCAAATGTATGTTAAAAGTGCATTTTTAAATGACGATTTACATGAAGAAATTTATATGTCTCAACCTTTAGGTTTCATTAAGGAAGGTAATGAAAATCTTGTTTGCAAATTGAAGAAATCAATTTATGGTTTAAAAAAACCTCCTAGAGAATGGTATTCTAAGATTAACGCTTTCTTTTTATCTCAAGGTTTCATTAGGAGTAAAAATGATCCAAATTTATATATTAGGCATAGTGAAAATTATATTGTGATTTTTTTTTTTGTTTGGTAAATCACTGCTTGTGGGGCAACACTCATAAAAAGAACAACATAAAAAATGGATAGCTTCAAACCCAGTAATGGGGAGCACACAAACCTGCTTCAAACCCACAAATGGGTAGCACAAAAAGGCCAAGAGAAAGAGGACCTCCTTCGCCCACAGAGGAATAGATCACGATACCAATTTCCCTTCACACACTAGATATAAGTTTTCCCTTGTTTTCAAGCTTTCTAGGATCTCCCTTTTCTTTGGGAGATTTTACATTGCATTTAAAGTGGGAACACATGTTATGGCAGACATCCTCACCTATGCAAGAATTTTTCTTTTTTCTTTTCACCTCCACCCAAGCTTTAGTGTCATTTCCTGATTGTTGGGGAATTCACGATGTAGCAGGGGGGTAATAGAATCCCCATCAACGTTGACATGTGGCAGACAGTCGATTGAATTTTCCTCTAACTCTGTAACCCTTCTCTATGGTGCAACATTTGACTCCAAGACGCTAGTATGAGTCATTTGAGAGTTGTAAATCGTGCCTTTTCCCCCTTTAAATTAACCTCATCAGTTGGAGTATCCTTGGTGAGATTTTTTGTGCATCCAAGCTATCCCCCTGTTCCCCTTGTACCTAAGGGGAAATTCCCTCTATCGAGTAATGCTTTGGATTCGCATCTTTCCACCATGTAGAAAAACGTGTCTCTTTGGATCTGTAATAAGGATAGTGAGCAACCAGGTGGCCAGTATTGAAGCACCTCTGACATAAAAAAGGAATGCCTTGCCAAATCAACCAATATCCGAGCGTAGGTTGTGTGCATGAAATCTAATGATTTGGTTTCAATCACCAAGTGTTTACCCAATACATCCCTGATTGCTTTAAATCAAACATCACACTAGAAATGGAGTGGGAGATTTGGAAGATGCACCCAAACAGGTCTGACATTGAAGCCTTTTGTGGAAGGGTTGAAGCCGGGGTGCCATGGTTTGGACAATAGTAGATGTTGGTCCCAAGTACAAATATTGTGAAGAACGGTGATTTGGTCCTTCTCATCATTAAATGCAACAATGAAAAAATTCCCCGCACAAGGGTATATTTTAAGCTCATCTTTAAGTGAGAGTTTCTAGGATTTGGAGATCCACTGATGTAGTTCAAGAAGGCTTGGCCATAGACACCAAAACCTACAGATTAGCCTGTGCACTTCAAAGTAATCATAGTTTTCTACAATCTTTTCTTTAATAGCATCCTCAAAGCTTAGATCAATAGGCTTACTAACACCTTGAGTAGGCTCATCCTCTAGGCATTGAATGGACCTCTCAATACCCAAGTTATGTGGCTTTGAAGAGACCCTAGGAGAAATAGACCTAGATTTGGGATTTACCAGAGGAACGCTTGCCATTGAGTTCGCATGTTGCACCTCTTTGCTCTACCCATATTTAACCGCCTCTACAAAGGTGGGCATGGTGGAGGCTTTGTCTGCTGAGGGAAAAGGCTTGGAAGGACACGGAGAGAAGATGACATTGCGCGGGCCAATCCTAGACCCATCCCGAGCACCAGATTTGATAGGGGATGGTGAACCATGGATTGAGCCTTGACCAAAATTAATGGAGTGGAAAACCTTCCCATTGTGATTATCTAGAGGAGGGTTGGTGGGAGAAGAAAGTATTGTTGCCTTAATCTCCCCACTGCCCAGAGGAGACGCAAAAGGCTTGGCCGAAACCATGGAGGAGGCTGGCGTAGTAGACATGTCGCCCAATTTTCCTTTTGGCCCCAGATGTCCCTGAGAACCCAAATCCAAACCATTTCCATCCATCACATTGCAACCGCTGACCATGGAAGCCGCACGAGAACCATCACTAAGCGTCGCATCAATATGCTTAGAAACCCTAGGGCAACAAGCATTCAACGGTGTCAAAAATGTTGACATTTTCAACAACGAGTTCAATGCATTTTGTTTTATTTTTTTATGATATTTTGATAATTATTTTATATGTTGATGATTTAATTATCACTTCTAGTTCTAACAATTTGATTAGTGATATTAAGTCTCAACTCAATCAACAATTTCAAATGACTAGTTTAGGTCTATTACATTATTTTTTGGGTATGCAAATTTGGCAAACACCTAAAGGTATTTTTCTTTCTCAACAAAAATATGCTCAAGATATCTTAGATAGATTTAAAATGAATGATGCAAAGTGTTTTTCTACTCCTTGTGAATTAGGAACTAAATTAATGATTGATATGGAAACTCCTTTTGTTGATCCTACTTTGTATAGGCAATTAGTTTGTAGTTTGAATTATTTAAGACTTACTAGACCTGATATTTCTTATAGTGTTGGTTTAGTTTCTAGATTTATGTCTAAACCACAACAAAATCATTTTAAAGTTGCACAAAGAATTTCAAGACATGTTAAAGGTACTCTTAATCTTGGTCTTTTTAATGATGCAAATTGTGATTTTTCTTTAAAGGGTTATACTGATTCAAATTTAGTAGGTGATCCCAATGATGAGAGATCCACTTGTGGTTATTGTTTCTTTGTTGGATAAAGTGCAATCTCATGGAATAGTAAGAAACAAAAATCTACTTTTCTTTGTTATACAAAAGTTGAATATAAAGGTTGTACAAATGCATCCAAAGAAGCATTATGGTTAAGAATATTACTTGAAGAATTGGGTCCACCTCAAATGGATCCTACTCCTTTATATTGTGATAATCAATGTGTCATTTCTTAGCCAAGAATCCAATTTTTCATGCAATGACCAAGCACATTGCTCTTCAACATCACTTCATTAGAGAGAAAATTAAAGACAAGCAAATTTCTCTTTTGTATTATAAAGGTGAAGATCAAGTGGCATATATTCTCACCAAATCTCTCTTGGTAAAGATACATTTCTCTTTCATTTTAATAATATAGGATTACAACCCATTGAAGGGTTTGATATAAACTCCCCAATTAAAGCTTAAGGGGGGATGTTAGAAGATTAATCTTTACTTGGTAAAGGTTATTCTTTAATTGTAATTATTTATTTTTTAATTCCTTTTATTAAGGAATATTTGTAGCCACCTCCTTAAGAGGTTATTGACAACTCGCACACACATAGATGAATGGTGGCATTCATTGAGTTGGGAGTTACTTTCTAGTTCTAACTCCTCTTCTCACCTCTATATATTGAGGTGTCTCTCCTCTCATTCTTCATTCAAGCAAGCAAGCTTAAGGCTTAAGTGCTCTCTCTCTCTATATATATCATTCTTAGGCATTTTGCCTCCATTCATAATATTAAGGTTTTTTCTTGTTTTTTCCCCTTATCAAATTCTTGTGTCTCCTCTTGATGGTGGTGGTTCTTGGTTTGGCTACTCCCTCTGGTAATATTTTTCCTTCAAACAATTGTCATTGATTAGGTCTCTCCTTGCTCAATTTATATTTCCTTTCAAGAGAAGTAGAGAGAGATGGAGAGAGTGAGAGAGAAAGATGGGGAGGGAGAGAGAGATGGAGAGAGAGAATGGAGAGATAGAGAGAAGTAGAAAGGGAAGGAGAGAGAGAGAGAGAAATAAATAGGGGAGGGAGAGGGAGTGAGTGAGAGGGATAAAAATATGGACAGGCAGAGAGGTAGTTCTTGAGCTCAAGGGAGAGAAAGAGGGGGGAAGAGAGGGAGATAGAGAGAGGGAGGTGAGATAGAGAGGAGAGAGTGAGAGAAATAGGGGGAAGAGAGGGAGATAGAGAGCGAGATAGAGGTAGGTAGAGTGAGGGAGAGGACAGATAGAGAGTAGAGAGGGAAAGAGGTAGGGAGACATAGGTGAGATAGAGAGAGTGTGATGGAGGGAGAGGTAGGTAGAGATAGGGAGAGGGGAAATAAAGATAAGTAGAGAGGAAAGGAGAGGTAGAGAGAAGAGGGAGAGGGGACAGAGGGAGGGAGGGAGAGTTAGGGAGGAGATAAAGGTGAGTGTGTTTGTGTGTGTGTGTGTGTGTGAGAGAGAGAGAGAGAGAGAGAGAGAGAGGGAGGGATAGGTAGGTACAAAGAGGGAAGGAGAGAGGGAGGGATAAGAGGGAGAGAGTGAGATGGAGAGAGAGTAGAGAGGGGAGGGAGGGAGGCAGAGCTAAGGAGGGAGTGAGAGAGAGGGAGAAAGAGAAAGAGAGAGAATGGTGAGATAGAGAAAATGAGTGATTAAGAGAGAAAGAGGGGGGAGGAGGAGGGACAAAGGGAGAGAGACTGAGAGGAGAGACAAAAAAAGGGAGGGAGGGTGAGGTAGAGAGAGGGATGAAGAGGAGAGATAGAGATAAGTACAAAGGGAAGGAGGGAGGGAGATAAAGGTGTGTGTGTGTGTGTGTGTGTGAGAGAGAGAGAGAGAGAGTGATGGCGAGAGATGTAGGTAAAGAGAGGGAGAGGGGGGATAAAAATAAGTAGAGGGGAGGAGATGTAAAGGGAGAGGAGAGATAGAGAGAAGTAGAGAGGGGAGGGAAGGATGGAGAGGTAGGGAGGAGATAGAGGTGTGTGTTTGTGTAAGAGAGAGAGTGAGAGAAAAAGAGGGGATAGAGAGAGAGTAGAGAGGGAAGGAGGGAGAGAGATAAATAGTAGAGAGGGAAGGATAGAGTAAGAGAGAAAGAGGGGGAAAGAGAGAGGTAGAGAGAGAGTGATGGGGAGTGTAGGGAGAGGTAGGTAGAGAGAGGGAAGGAGAGAGGGAAGCATAGGAGGGAGAGAGAGAGTGGTGAGATAGAGAAAAGTAGAGAGGTAAGGATAAAATGAGAAAGAGAGAGAGGGAGGTTGGAGGTAGGGAGAGGTAGATAGGGATAGGTGATATAGAGAGAGGGAAGGAGGGAAAGTGGGAGAGAGAGAATGGTGAGAGAGAGAGAGAGATGGGGGGTGACATAGGTGAGATATAGAGTGATGGAGGGAGAGGTAGGTAAAGAGAGGGAGAGGGGAGATAAAGATAAGTAGATACAAAAGGATATGTAGAGAGAGGAAAGATAGAGAGTAGAGAGGGGAGGAAAGGAGGGAGAGGTAGGGAGGAGATAGAGAGGCGTGAGAGAGAGAGAGAGGGGAGAGAGGGAGGAAGAGAGAGAGGGAGGGAGAGGAGATATAGACTGTAGAGAGGGAAAGAGAGAGAGAGAGAAAGATGATACAACTTGCTGACTACTAAAATTTGACATGTTAATTATTGAATTCGACTAAGTCTAAAAATTTATAAGATATTCCAAAAACTAGAATTTGCATTATAACTCCAAGAGATCCAAAACCACTCTCAAACATCTTGAAACTATGCACCTGAAATATAACTTAAATTATAAGAAACTAAATATCCATATGTAAATATTTATTTCATGTATATAGTTTCCTTGGCAGAGAAAGATAAAAAGAAAGAGTTCACAAAAATGCATTGCAAAAATTCATGCTTCCCATTTGGTTGGCGCTTGCCAAATGAATTGAATTTTAAAATACCAAGCCTTAGGCTCGGTCATTTGAGCCATTTGATGCTCGTCAAATGGTCATTTCAGGTAAAAAAACAAAAGTGGCACCTTTTTTGGGTCACAACTTGGTGCATTTACCCACATGTCCCACTTTATTAAATCAAAGATGAAATATTGTGCCAAGATGGTTGATAATGTAAGTCCTTGATTTATTACATCTTTATTTATTTTGTCCAAACTATAAAAGTTGAGGAATATCTACATCCAAAAAATGCCTGAAATTGTTTATCCTTACTTTTATGATACCTTAATAAACAAAAGAATTTATTTTATATTATGTACAAAGATCAACCATATTCATATGTAAAGATTTTTCCAACCATATTATGACAAAAAATTGTACAATTTCTTGTACAAGATTATTCCAAATCTTTGTAAATATCTCCACCTACCATACTTTTCACTATATAATATTAACACGCTATAATAGATGAAATATTTATTTAGATAGGAAACTTATTTTATATGATTCCACCACATTTCTTGCATATAATATGCTTCCATCAAGCTTGGTGTGCTTTTAACCATGATCCCATTCTAAGATACGCCATCGACTAATGTCTGGAATAAGATGGAGTCTTGGTATATTGAATACATAATCAAACTATAGGACACACTGGTAGGAGTAAGAATGCTTGATTTGGTTTTGAGAAAAGTGACCAGTGTCGGGATAGTACCATTCTCCAATAGATTGGTATCCTTATGCCTTATAATCCATTCAAGATGACTTATTTGGAAATTTACTGCTAGATAAATAATATCTTTAACAAAGTTTCATGGATAGAAGCAACTTTGTAAGGAGTCATTTGAGCCAGAAATATTTTGTAGGAGGGACTAAATATAGAAGGAAGAACATATACACTTTGAAAATTAGGAGGACAATGGTCTGAAATATCCCTACACTTAAAAATAATGTGAGCTTCTTTGTATTGATGAACCAAACTCTGCTTGGTTCTCCTTGGTTCTTGGAATAGTTTTTATGTCACCCGAACCATCATACTGAAATACAGGGCTAGGATTTTGGAAGAAATAATCTTCCAATATTTTCTTCAAACATGCCTTTGGAAGGTTTTGTATCTCATGTATGGCAAATGATTGTGGATCTTCTAGAAGATTGCTAGCTATATTGAATCTCCCAATCATATAAACAAAATATTTTTTGCCGAGGAAGATGATGAAATTTAATATCCTTATTATTTCCTAAGATTATACCGTAATTATAAAAAGAAAAAGTTTTAAACTGACTTAGAAAATACCATCCTAAGATAAGATCAACTTCTATGTTTTCATCTTGCCAAAAAGAACATATAGAACTAAAGTTTCCTAGATTCACAAGAATATTACAACCCTTTTGCTTCACAGTTTGGATTATACCAAGACCTTTTAAAAAAAAATTGTTGTCTCCAATATAAGAGGTGAAAGAGATGACTCTTAGCTAAACTTATAGTTGATCTTGTATCTATAAGAGTAGTCAAATTCCTACTAAAACCTTCTAATTTGACATAAATGATTGGTTTACAAGGAAAACTAAGAATTTCATCACTTTTGAAGATAAGAGAGGATACATGAGAAAGACTAGTAATAGCACATCAAACAAAATAGATAATAACAAACCAAAGGATCTATAGCAAGTTGAGTATGCATAGTAGTATGTCCAAAGTTTTGACTCTCTTTCTTCTTCTTCTTCTTCTTCTTTCTTTTATTTTTTCTTGCTAGAAATGTTTTCTTTTAAGAAGATCCTCTAGATCATTTGCAAGATTTTTCAAGCTTTGCAATGCTACTATCACTTGTCATAATATGGATTTCTTCTTAAGTTTTAGTAACTAGTTCTTCGTCATATATTGTCTCACTATCATATGATGAATATCCATTGACTACATATGATATGCACTCACTGCAATTGCATGAAAACCATCTTTTAGAGAACTCATTATTAGAAACAATAAAAATCTCTTCATATTCAACCATTTCAGACTGTAAATGTGTAATGAGACCAAGCAATGAATGCCTTCAAAGGATTAAGGGATAAACAAGGGATACAAACCCACATAACAAAATAAATAGTTCTCTCAAATAACTGATGAAAAAAAAGATCAAACAAATATCAATAAACTCCCCACATAATATAGAGTTCCTCAACAATTCCCAAAGTCAAGATTAATAGAGGTCTAACTCTCTTACTTTGACAAAACTTGAGATTTAAAATTTCTTTAGCAACATGGCTTAGGATTTCTTGGCTTAGTAAGGCTTTGATACCATTAATATGTAGAGGTCGCACAGCTAGGCAGAAGATGGGTGAAAACAACACAAAGGTTGACAATTGAATGGATATGAGTTTTGATACTTATAAAACAAATAACAATTACATAGTTTTTTCCTATGACATATGAAAAGAACTTTTTTGATTCTCAAGATCGCTCTATGGCGCAAGAGAAGAGCATACTAGTTCTTGCAGACTCTTTATGGCTCTAAGACTCTCAAGGCTTATGCTACTACTCTATCTATCAATGCCAAA
Source organism: Sequoiadendron giganteum (assembly GCA_007115665.2). Lineage (NCBI taxonomy): Eukaryota > Viridiplantae > Streptophyta > Pinopsida > Cupressales > Cupressaceae > Sequoiadendron > Sequoiadendron giganteum. The sequence continues at coordinate 624,197,635 of CM021107.1, forward strand.
ATGGCTATAAGGATGGGGTCTCATGGAGGGGGTTTCCCAAAAAAATCAGTGGGTGATGCTGAGAATTTTTAGGATTATTTTAAAGTGGGTGGTCTCATGAATTTTGTAACATAGTTTGAGCTTAAAAATTTAAGCTCTCATGAATTTAATTATTTTGCATATTCAATTCAATTGAGTACATAAATATAAAATAATAAATAAAATTAATTAGCAAGAATTTTAAAGCTTCATATGATTGACAAGTGGCAGAAAAAAGCCTAAGTTGGTGGGCCAATTTCTAGCCCCACCCCTTTTGCACCCGCTTAAGTTTTTGAGCTAAAAAGTAGGAGTTGCTATTGTTGAGGAAAAGATTTTAATTTATCCTATAGCATTTTTTGTTTTGCTTCACGAGACCCCCTTCTCCTTAAAAATAGATCCTGAAGCCCCCCTCATGGGACCCCACCCTAAGAGTGGCTTGTTTATAGCCTTATAATGACCTGAAGGTCTGGTCTATATATTTTGCACAAGTTTAATGTATGGTCGTCATCGACAAAGAATGCAATTGTGTAAATTGTCATAGTTGATCCTTGTAATATTGTATGAAATTTCATGTTTGTTATCACCATCAACGAATTCACTCTAGTGAATTGACATTGTGTGATTAGATCCTCATAACAATGTACACAAGTTGTGTTTATGGCCTTCATTGTTAGGGAATCCACTTGAGTGATTTGACCATAATGTGAACAGATCCTTGAAGTAATGTACACAAGTTGCATTTATGGTCATCATTATTAGGAAATATACTTGAGTGATTTGACAAAATATGAATAGATCCTTGTAGTAATGCACACAAGTTGCACGAGTGAATTTACGTGGTGTGAGTATATCTTTATAATAATGAACACATATTACTTGTATGGTTACCATCACTAGGGGGTTCACTTGAGTGATTTGAAAATGCGAGTAAATGTTTGTGACAATGCAAACAACTCATATTTGTGGTCATCATCATCAAGGAATCCACTTAGGCACATTAATAGATTTTGAATAAATCTTTTGAGAAATGTACACAAGTTACATGTATGGTCATTATCACTAGGGAACCTACTCGAGTGAATCAATAGAGTATGAGTAGATTTTGTAATAACATACACAAGCTGCATGTATGGTCATAATCATAAGACGATTCACTTTAATGAATTGACGTAGTGTGAATAGATCCCTCTGACAACATATACAAGTTACATGCATATACATCTTCATTAGTAATCCATTTGAATGATTTGCCAAATGTGAATAGATCCTTGTAATAATATATACAAATTGTATGTGAAGAAAATAAACCTATGCCAAAAACAAAAACAAAAAACAATGGTAATGGTAATGGTAAGAGAATTTACTATTAAATACCATTTGGGAAAAGAACTTGCTATAGTAACCCAAATATCCTGAAGACAAAAGCCTTCAATTTTTATTGTTTATGGCGATAAAAGAACTGAGTAACTAATTGATCCAAAACCGATCGAAAAAACCATTGAATTTTAGGTGGTTGAGTCGATCAGCTATGAAAAGTAACCTGCAAAGGCTGAATCAGATCAGAAGATGAACAAATGGAAGGATATGTCTATAGTGACATATTTGGTTGGAGACGAAATAGCCCTAGCATTTCGGAAGGAGCCAAAATTGTCACCTATGGGAACAAATCTGGCAGACGGTTTTTTAAACGGTCAAAATCGTTCCATCTACACCAAAGAAAACAGAGTCGAAATCACATCAGGAAGTTCAATCGGTTCTCCTTCTGTCTCTTCATATGGGATATGTTCCAAGTATAAATAGTATGAAATTGATTCCAGGAGACAAACATAGTAACATCCTGCGAAGAGTCAATCAGAAGCAAGACAACTAATGTATTTTTTAGAAGACAACGGTGCAGAGGTTGCAGGAAGACTTACTGTGTCTATGTTAATATTCATTAGTATAGTAGCAATACAAGAATAGGATACCGAGAACAAGAGCTTACCTAATAGCTTCAAACCTTCATCTAGGCCATGCTGGCCTACAACCATGACTAACAATATTCATGTACATGATTTGAGGAAAGTTTACAAGTTTTACAACAGAATCTACACATTAGCACCAATATTATTTTGATTGTGTTGGCCTACATTCCTAACTAAGAAATGTACATTATTTGAGGAAAGTTGACCATGTTAACTCTGTCAAGTTATGGGCAAATGCAAACTGTGCATAGCAGGCCTTGCCATATGCTAATTGTGTTCTTTACATAGCATTGTTTCCTTCATCTCTTCTGGAAATTTAAAGTTCTGATTGCATAGGCAAACAACACTGCAAAAAAAACAGGGAAGATTGCTAGGACTGCAGCAGTGACACCCAATAAGTCATGGTGAAATCCAAAGTAATCTTTTATAAAGAGTTTCACAGATTGGGAAGGTTTCCCAACTACGCTGATCTGTTTGCTCAAATCACCATATTGACTAGTTATGAGACCATTCAGAGTCCAGCCAGTGGGGCAAATCCAATAGTACCAGACCAACCATCCAGGAATGTCCTGCATTGATTTTCAAATAAAATTATCATCAGTAATTTGATGATGAAAAATCTTCTTTGTATATGGTAAGCATATATAGGCAGACTGAAACAACCTAAATCAATAAAGATGAAAAAGATCAACCAAGTGGAAATCATTTTGAACTGGATAAGAAATGATTGATATTTTCAAGAGAAGTCCAAATTAAAGTAGCAAATATTCTTGTACAAAAATTATACACATTTCAGATAGAGTACAGGCCAATTTCTATCCAAAAGATAGATTCAGAAGTATAAAAACTGGTACTATCTAGAAGCATCGATTAAATTGTAAATGATTATATTCAATAATTAACTAATAGTAGCTTTCTCGATTGCTTAAAATACCACTGGCACTCTCTTGTTTCCATAAACAAATAAACATTATTCATTCATTCTCACTTGATAGTGATAAAATGATAGACTAATTTAGCATGCTCCATGACTTGATTGAGAATCATCTTACCGGTCTTGGTATAATGAAGCCTGAAAAAAGATTGAAGAGAAAGTAGAAACTTGCTGCTAGTATAGCACCGAATTGTGCATTTGGAGTAACGGATACCGTCAGCATCCCAAAATAAGTGAAGTAGAGGAAACTGCAGTACGTTACGAAGAGGTACCAGAAAAATTTATCTGCAGACCATTCATACCCCATTGTTGAGTATGTGATGATGCCATAAAGGATAGTTTGGAAAAGGACATAAGGAAGTTCTATGGCCACCTGCGCCAAACGGAAAGTAGAATTAGACATCCAATTGTCTATGGAATAGATAAACTTCAAACTCTCTTCAAAATTCGGAATATATCTTTAAATTAAGACTTATTCCCCCAAAATTAATTCAAAGTGACTCTACCTGTAGCCTATATTCCTTTTCAAAAAAAGGTAAAATCTGTAATTTTTTACAACTCGTACCACCCATGTCCCATTAAACCAAATGAGAGAATTTATTTCTTTATTTTAATAAGAAAACAAATGGTCAAAAGGTAAGGACACCGAATTAGTTACGAAAGCTTGAGCGTGATAAAACGGTAGGCATGGTGTCGGGAGAGGGGAGAAAAGATCATCTGCGACGCCATTGAAGGGAGTGTGGTGCCCATTGTTGCCTAGGAGGATGACAAATTCGTGAGAGAAATAGTTTCTCTAGAAGCTTGCTTTGAAGAAAGTTTAACTTGAAGCCTCCCTGGAGTGGACAGAGCAGAGGAGTTTTCTGATTCACTGAAAGAATAAATGTTAATACTTATTATACTACTGTTCCAGGGCGAGAATGATGATACTGTTATTTCATGGTAGAATGATAAAAATCATGCATTCCCCACGCTGCAATCATATACTGTCGTCCATTACCTAATTCAGAGCACTCTGTATAGAGAGTTGCATTAAGGCGGCGCTAATCATTCTCTGGTTATAAAAGGAATTTTCTTTTTTTTTGAAACTATAAGAGCGTAAAACCCCATATCTTCCACGTTGGGTAGGGGGAAAGGAGTGGATTTAGAAGCAATGCAGCTAGGAATGAGCAAGGGGAGGAGCAAGGACGTGTGAGTTACAGTTCCAAGAGAGTTTGAAGAGCAGGAAGAAATAGACTCAGTCTGGTAAGCTATGCTGCTGTGACTGTTGATACAGTTAATATTCCTGATTATTTTGGATATAGCACAGCCGCATAGTAAGCTCTCTGTGGGATGTATAGGTAAAAGATTAACCATGAAGAACTGCATGTAGGATGAGTATTAGGTGACTGTTCATCTAATAAACTAAAATAAAAATCCCTCTCTTTTATTCCCCTACTCGGAAAATTTGGAAGCATAGACAAGGCATGTGAACTATTTGACAAAATGTCTCAAAGAAATGTGACCTCAAGGAATGTCATGGTGGTAGGGTATGTCAAAATAGGCTTATTGGGAAGGCCTTAGAAACTTTTAATTAAATGTAAACAGCATTTGACCTGCCTACGCTCAAATAGGAGCTTGGAAGAGGGTATTTCAGTCAGATGATGTGATTGCAAGCGTCACTTTTTGAATGAGTTCAAATTGCGATTAATTTTCCCTGTAGCTTCTATTGTGAGAATAACAATGCTCAATTCGGTAGTAGTATAGAAATAAGTATGTTTTGCGTTTTCATCAAGGTATCATTTCTATTAGTGAATTTGATATAATTTTGTAATTATAGATTTTGCAACTGTGTCATGGTATCAATATTAATAAATGGTATTGTATAGGTTAATAAAATACTTGATAACTCATTTCAGATGGGTTGGTGTCAATTTTAAATATTGCAGCTGGTAGTGGCATCAGAAGCTTGTGTAAACACTATTTTTATCAGTCCAAGGCCATGAAAAGTGAGTAGACACCATGGTGTGAGTTGCTTGTAATTTAGTTTGATACATTGTTGAAAAACTTGTCAATTGCAAAAACTCGTCAAGCCCGAAAAATACAGTACCGAAAAAACTCGGCAACTTAAAAAATTGCTTAAGCTTTATTAAAAAGACATATTTTTTGTAAAATTCAATGATAAGATGCATCCAATGAGTCAATAAAATGAATACATAGAAGAAACAAGCTGAGTATAGTTATATTTGATTGATTTGAAAGAAAATTATATACAAATTCGCATCATTTTCAAAAATCCATTGTCCTAAAAATTCATCAATGATATGTTCTTGTTCATCTATAGGAATAAGATTTGTAGATGCATGTGACAATGGTGGTGAAAGATCAATATATTCTAAGTTGCATTCTTTATGTAGAGTTGGTATAAAAATATCATTTTTTGTCGGTGTGATTTCCCCACCGAGTTCTTCTTTTGTTTTTAAATTTGAAAGCAAGGGTCTCGGACGGTAGCCCCCAGTGGGGTCAAGGGGCAACGCCCCTTGCAGGGTCCCACAGCAGCGCCCTGGGTAAGCTCCCTATCACAAGACAAGGCGGGGTCGAGGAGCAGCGCCCCCGCCACCAAGCACATTTTTCTTCTTGGGTGGCCTTCAGATTCTTCATTTTTGAAGCATTTTTCCTTGAAAAGCGATGTGTTTAAATTGCTTTGAAAATGCAACATTTTTATTGTTTTTATGTTGTTTCTTCAAAATTGCTTATTTCTATCAATTTACTCACAATAACTAGTGTTGATATATAAATGGTTTTATTCTAAAATCTACCTACAAATTCTAACAATGCATCTATATGATTTAAACAACGCAAATTAGGACTAATCATTAGGCAAGGCTAGCAATTGCACGAGCTTTCATCCTAACGCATTGGTCCTAACTTAACTCACTCTATTTTCCACCCTTTAACACCTCTCCCCAGCAACGGTGCGGGTTTTTCCCGAACACTCGTCGTACTTTCTGGTAAAACTCACCAAAAGTATGGCGAGTTTTTCCAGAATGTATGGCGAGTTTTTCCAGAATGTACGATGAGTTTTTCTGAACTCGTAGAATTTTTGGCCAATGTTGCATCTATGGTTTGATATATCAGTCCTTGTGCATATTGAATTTGTATATTTAGTTTTAAGAGTATTCTATAATTTATGCCAATGAGAACATAAGATATTATGAAAGTTTCTGTTATAAAACTGGAAATCCTAATATAATATGACCTCATTCTGGTGATACCGAAATTAAGATTATATCTTGTAATTGGATTGCATGGTAATCCAAGAATTTAGTAGGAGTTGTAATTATATTTCAAGACGAATGGACAATAGTGTGTATGGTCAATGATTGCATCACATAAGTATGCTATTGTCTTTAACTAGGTTAACCGTCTGTAATATTAGCTGCTGTCCTAAATGTCGATTTGATATCAAAAAAAAAAACTCATACATGTAGTGATTTATATTTTCAAGTTTTCAACTCCTTTCTTTTCTGGATTTTATTCTCCCCTTTCTCAACTTTTTGAAACATTTTGAAGTTTTGAATTCTGAGGAGAAATGAGGAAGTTATAGTAGTTTTATGACTGCCTGGTAATTATGTTGTTACACTGGTAAATCGTTTCAGTGATTAGACAAGTATTAAACTTTATTAAACTTTATTAAACTGTTATGTGCTTACTAATATTTTGGGTTTCATTTTCAAGGAAACATTCTTTTCTAAATTGAGGACCGTTCACTAACTAAAAGAACCTTGATATTGTATTTGTTATGTGAATTTCGAAGGAGGGGTATTATAGGTATTATAATTGGAGGATAAGCTTTATGATAGGTAATATTCGAAAATGTTTTGTATTCAAAAGTAGAATATTGCATAGGCTTAATTTTAATTTAGTAGCAACTTAATGAAGTGAATGGACTTGATTATTTTATGAGCTGATATTTGTTTATGTATATGTTTTTGGATATAGAATATTGCATAGGTTTAATTTCTATCTAAATAATAATGTGATGTTGAGTAGCAATTAAATGAAGTGAATGAACTTAATTACTTTATGAGTTGATATTCGTTTATGTATATGTGTTTGGATATAAGCTAGTTTATGTGGCTTCAATATGTTACCGGAGTGTTGGTAATTTGACCCCAAGACCTATTAAACTCTATGAGTAGATTTATGGATCATTTATTGTGATATGTAATGGAGTCAACCTACCCAGTGTTTGTGAAATATTGAGAGTCTAGATTATGTGCACTTGGAAATAAAATGACCCCACTTGTTGGAACCAAGTTTGATATAAGTGTGGATAGTTGGTTGTCACTAGTATCATGCAAGTGACGAATGTCAAGTGCTATTCCTTGTATCTTAAGGATTAGCTAACTTTCACTAATAACATGAAGGTGAAGATGCCAAGAGTTATCCATGATATTATCCAAGTGTGGTTTAGCTGGCTATCACCAAGACTATGCATGGGATAGATATCAAGAACTACTCACTGTATCTTAGGGTTTAGTCAATTATCACCAATAGCAAGTAGGTGATGGATGCTAAGAGATACTCATAGTGTGATAGGGCTTAGCCAACTTTCACCATTAACATGTGCAAGTGATAGATGTCAAGAGCTTCCCAATGGCATGGAGGTGATAGATGTAAGGATCCATTGACTCAAACGGTTAATTGTGCTCTAAATGACAATATAATTTGTGTTGTTACACTTTCACCTTACTTGATGACGATCATGTCAAGGCTTTGTAATTTTTTTGTAAAATTTGTGTTCGGGTCCTTGTCCTTGCTTATCCTCGTGCCTTTTGTGGCTTCCTATATCATTTTGAAACTCTTTGAATGCTAGTTTCTAAAAGCTTAAATGCAAGTGTGGTTGGTCAGGGCTTCTCACATTCTAATGAATGAGGTCTTTGTATTTATCAAGACTTTTTCAGAAAAAATTATCCCCTCATCCTTGGTATCAGAATGTAGCAAGGTTTGGCATACATATGTTTGTGTTGTGTTCTATCAGGATGACAAAGACTCTCCTACATCCATCTCATGGTATAAGAAATGTTAGAGGTTTGGGGCAAGGTGAATGCCTGACGTGCAAAGGAAATTGTATTGTTTGTGTCAAGGAGTTAGGATGGTAAGTCCTCACATCCCTCCCAACATGTAAAATAAATCATATTAAGGTCGTCAGGGTGTCAAGATTTTCCCTACCACTATCCCATGTCCAAATCACATGTTGGGTGTGGTGACTCGATGGGTGTTTTGGACCTCGTGTGAGTTGAGAAGCTTAGAGGTTTGTTGTTTTTGTTGCCAGTTTCCTATGACATGTCTGATAGGGTCTCTTGTGTGTGGATTTTCCAACGATAAAAGGTTTAACTAGCAATAAATACATTTTAAAATTGGGATCTTTAAAATATTTGGTGGCCCAATCTAAGCTAGATAGAGAGGTCATTATGTAACAAGCTATGTGCAGTGATTTTAGAGGAAGTCATTAGGTATGAAAGTAGTGCAAATTAAATGCTTTGGGCACAAATGAAATGGCAATGCTTTTCTCTTGCCTTAGCTCATCATAAATGCAAGTGAGCTCTCCCAACTACCTTGCCTACCTCTTTTGGCAAGATCTTCATCTCTGGCATCCATTTTGGGTGGGAATTCATGGTGACCATTGATTTTCATAGTGCTACAATGCCACAAGTTAAGGTTTCGCCTTATCATGTATATGATGAGTTTTTGGTCATTTGGTGAAGAGTTTGGTTCTTTTAGTGGCGGCTAGAGAGTACTGCAAGGATTTGTCTAGGGTTTCAATCATGCCATGTCAAGTTGCAAAAAGACAGTGAAGTTGTGGGGCATATGAAAGGTGTAACAAAATGAGTATTTTGTAGATGATGTCTCTAGAATGGTGTGTATACCTTTAAGGGAATATTAGTTTTACTCTTAAGGTTTCCTCTTGTCCCACTTTTTGACATGGTTGTATTGGGCAAAATGTGACAACATTTTTAAAAAATTGCGAACATCGTAATAATCATATGTTCTCTTAGTGGATGTATGCAGTTTTTTTGTGGATTACTAAGCATGCTTGATGCATAATACTTGTAATATGATGTCATTTCTATATAGATCAATCCTTCAATGTTTCCTTTCATTGTTTCCCTTTTTGTCTTTTTACGACTCTATGGCCCAAATAAGACATGCATTGATCATGGTTCCATTCTACCAATCTCATATCATCAAAGGAACAAAAAATTAATAAGTAGTTTATTGATGAAAATATCCATCTCGTGCATTCATGATTATCAATATAACCAAGGAATCATTCTTGAGTGAAAATTCGTTAGATATATTTTATGTGGGTCATGCTTGCATGATCATATCAACTATATAGGGATTTTATGCAGCCAATCTTTCTTGACCTAGTGACAATATTGGGCATCAAGTATTCAAATTGGGTTTGGTTGTAGTTATTTTTTGTTGTGCATTTCGTTTTATTCAAATACTTGTTAACGTATACCCCTAGGAACACCCTCTTGAGTCTAAGCTAGAAGTTGAAATCATAGGAGAAATAACCCACTCTTGTAGAGTTGGCCTCAAACTCTCCATTGTTCTATTGATGAACTAGTTTCACTTGCTCAATGATAACCCTAGCCTTGTGAGTGATATCTTGTTCTAACTGTGGAGCAATGGTTTTGGGGCTCAATAGATCACAAGTAGTATGGGATGCTTGCTCATAATCACAACTAGTACAAAGAATCAAGAAAAGGATGGGACACATGGTGTAGTATGGGATGCATCGACATTACTATTTTTGGTTGAGATGCACTTAAGGGATAAGTGCTAGTGAATCTAGTAATGAGAAGATGCATGCAATTATGTCACATACACTTCCTATTGCTACTTGATCACTATGTATGTGTGAGTCAATCATTATGTACTTGGGTAAATGGCCTTATATGTTGTTGGCGTTTCAATTAGCACCTCTAGAGTGCTTATTGGAAATGGACAGCTATTGCAAGTGTGTTAGTACATGCTCTTCGGATTATAGAGAGGAAGTTCTCTCTTTGCTAATTTTCTACTGTAAAAAAGGGGTGTACTAAGATTCCTATCTTTTTTACTCAGCGGTAGGACACAAGGGTGCATAAACCAATGCACCGTAGCTAAGCTTTTTTCTCTGGTTTCCGCAGATCTTAATTACGACTAACTAAGCTTCTAGACTATCCTACCTCCCCAAAATAAATAGAGCATGAGGGTGTAGGAGCGAAATGGATGGTTGGATCACTTGAATCCTCCGTGGAATATGGCCGAGGCTCTGAACCTTCAGATATATACCAAGATAGGGCTCGATACAAGCAAACACTCGTTACGATAAACTGGATCTGAGACTTGCCAAGGAGGAGGAACCCCTATCCGAGGTATAGGCTTGGAAGCAGCTCACTGGAAACAACAAGGAACGATGGCCTTTCTAATAGGATTCCCGAGGAGGTGACGACACCTGTCCAAAGTCTAGGCTGCAAGAGAGATCATTAAACAACATCAAACGATAATGATCGATGACAAAATATCCAAGGAGGCGACGACACCTGTCCAAGGAGGAGATTGAAACAATGCACTATTTAAAAACAAGACTTTGAATAACTCAAATAATTAGATCAATCAAGCTTGCACCATCTGATTTATTTCTTCAAGGTTCTTCAAAGAATTACAAAGGTCGGGACAGCAAAGGCACGAAATCATGCACAATTGCGATCAACCAACGAACTCTCATCCAAGAGTGAACAGATATAAACAAGCGAACTCTGGCAACAGTGGCACAACAATTTTGCTAGCAAATAAAGGTTAAACAAATAAAGAACCTAAGGCTCTTATTTATAGAAACTCAAAGGAGTAGGCAACCCTAAAATCTCCTTGAGTTAACAAACAGTTCTTGCCAATCAGCAAGATATTATTCTATGTCTAAAAGTAGGTGAGTAAACAGTTAACTAGAAATCTACTTCAGTTAACTGAAACTAAACAAAAGTCAAATTGGAAGTCTACCTCAGTTGACTGACACCTAACTAAAAGTGAACTTATGTTACAAATGTGTCTCCAAATAGACATCCACCTTTTGAGGAGATCTGAGATCCACAAATTGTGGGAGTCAAATAGACATCCTAGATTAGTGGGATCTGACATGCATGATCCGTGGAGATCTGGAGTCAACTTGGAAAGGGGCATCAAGTTGACTTCGGTTGTATTTATTGCTATTTGGAGGGTAGGACGTCCTTTCTTGGTGCTTTACACTTCTTCACCACTGGTCAACAAAGTCTCTATCCAGTCATTGACCTCTTCGGCCCCCGGGCAATTAATGCTTTTCAAAGTGACTATGTGGCATCTAAGCATTTCTTCACCCATTGCAAGCTGTTGATGATAGGTTATGCATTGGGCAGCTGCTTCATCTAACTAGACAGACATGGCTGCAATTTTGGCTAATTTGCAGCCATTGGGATCTCCAAGGAATGAAGATTGGATGACATCTTGGAACCGTGTATGCACTGTTTCAAGTTCAACATATTCCCCTCCTTCCCGCTGATATTCGAATTCAGGGAAGGATATTACCAACATTCTTGCGAAGTCGATAATATTGGCGACGAAGCGTCTATAGTCAATTAGCTCCACAGAGTTGGCATCATAGGCTCTCACCTTGTATGCCACCTGTTCTTTCCACTCAAAGAGATGGTGTTTATTTTCTATGGTCGTAACTGATTCATATGCTTGTTGCAAATCAGCAACTGTCGCTTCCTCTCTCGGCCTCTCTTGAGCTGCCTTTACATCTGACTTCTAGATTTCTGATCTAAGTCCATGTGCCCTGTCTCTCAGCTGATATGCTTCTGTCAACACACATCGTCCTTTGACGACAAACTCATCCACTTGACATCTCAAGTGTTTGTCGTATGTAATCAATTGATGATGGTTTCTTTCAGCTGGGAGATCCAATAGTCCTTGAGGCAAGGCCGAGGAGTTTGGAATGTCATGTATCAAACTAGAAATGTACAACTTTAGCTGACGGATTTCAGCCTTCAAGGCTGCTTTGTCTTGTCCATCTTTTGTCATCCTTTCTTTGACACTCGTTGAGGCAATTTCAAGAAGGTCTGCCTCCACCTGTCAAGTGGTCTTTCCAAGGTTCACCTTTGAAAGCGTGAAATCCTCAACCTTCACATTATGTATATCTTTGTCTTCAGGTGGGGCAACAGTCTCTATGATAACCTCGTTCTCCGCATTCTTTTCTACATGTGTCTACTTCTTCAACTTCTTTGCCGGCATGTCTTGTGGGACATGATGGAATTCAGAGAATTCAAGCTGATAAGAAGGTCTCTCCCTCTTCCTCCCAAGCGAGCTTTACAGCCAGATAGAATCTCGACTAGCATCGCTGGGAGGAGGAACATAGGTCCCCTAAATGCTAGAAGAACGAGACTGTGTTGTGGCAATGTCTCATGGTGGCAAGTCCAAATCAATAGGACTTTGTGACCTCTGTGATGGTGGTGAAGCTGGTGACTCTATTTCTATCACTGGCACCGCTTCTGCTGCAACTTCTCTTCTACAATGGTTTCCATCTCTACAACGATTATTTCAATCACTGGTTCTTGTGTAGTTGCAGCGGTCTCAATTGTCTCAGGTAAATTGGTGGCTATCTCCACCTATACCTCTTGCCGGCTTGTGCTGGCAATTCCTTTTCTCCCCCATGTGCTCCCTGACATCCGCATTCCTTCTGGAGGAAAGCTCATCTTCTTTTGTCTGGGTTTCCTCCTAGACATGGAAGGTAGTGTAAACTGAACCGCTGGCGGCTCTGATCGGGGAAGTACTACCTTCCTTGTCCTTTTACTGTCCAGGTAGAGTTGACTGTGTCAAACTACTCTTCCTGTTCTTTCCTCAATAGACGTACTCTCTTTCGTGTACCAGTCTACTTTGCCGAGTGGTTGTGAATCCACTAGACCCGTGAAGAAGGAAGAAAGAATGACTTCTTCTTCATCCTCAGATAAGCCCTCGATGTCCTCTGACATGAATTCTGCAATCTGCGAGAGCTTGAATCTACTATGGTTCCTTCTTCTCACTTCGAACTCATCCTTGCAGTTGACCCAAAAATCTTCCATGAAAGGTTCATGTGATGATCTTTGCTCAAGGTGAGCTGCGAAGATGCCTCTGGGGTCATAGGATGGCCTCCTGTCGATGAGGTACTTGAGATTAAATCTCACTATTTCTTGGCTTATCAACCTTGCATCGGCTGCAGTCCTGCATCTGTAGAGTCCCATCTGAAAAGGAAAGTTTGCAACAGTCTTTTTCTTTATGCGAAGGTAAGAGTGAACCTTGGCCAATTGCCTCAGGAATTCCATGAACACTACCCTATCTGAGGGGTAGCGTGGCATCATGGTGGGGTGGCCATTGTAGCCATACACGCGTATGTAGGTGAAAGTGGGGAATTGTATGAACCAATCCGCCTAGTCCACCATTGTTGCCTTAGCTGCTGGTGAAATACGCACGTGCATCTCATGGTCTAGCTCGTGCACGGTGTGCATAGTAAAAAGGTCATTTATCTTTTTGAAATGTCTTTCTGCTAGAGTGAACTCCAAGCGAGGAAAGTATTCTTGTACCTTTTGCACACCCAGGGTTCCCACAGTGTTTAATGTTCTGAAATCGCCTTGGAAGGCTATTAGGTAGACCAGGTATGAACACATGTGGAAACGGTGCTCTTCTAGAAACCCGGTGAATTGTTGGTGGAGTGTGTCACTGATCAGGGAGGCCCAGTCGTAACATTCTTTCCTGCTGATTATCTTGCCAATAATGTAGAACATCCACGGCTGGAAGGATTTTCCCTCCTCTTGTCCAGTGACTCTGCTGAGTAGGGTGATTAGCACTCCGTACTCGTCTTTGAATTCTCCTCTACCAACCAATCTGGGCAAGCTGGTTCTCTTTGTTTTCAGCCAATGTTTAGCCATTATAAGCGAACACTCATCCTTCGAAGCCTCAAATGCCTTTTCGCATTCTGTCACTGATATGACCTTGGTAGGGCATGGCAGAATTACAAAACAAGTCTCTATGTCCACCGACTTCAAGCTGCAAATCACCCTCCCGTCTACTGACAGGATCTCTCTTATTGTCGGGTTGTAATGCTTTGTACAAGCAGTTACAAGCTCGATGCTTTGTAAGGTGATTGGAATAGATGCTGCTTGAAATAAACCAGATTCTTCGATGTTCTGCAATGTGATTTGATTCATGCCCTCCAAGTCCTCAGAACTGACCTCTGGATTTTTCTGCCATAGGTCTGTGTCAGTAGTTTTCAGGTAATCATGGTATAAGACTGTTTTGGTCTTGTATTGTACCTGAGAATACTGCATTCTGAAAACCTTGAATATTGACTGGGCACTTGACCCTGTTTTGACACTTTTCTAGAACTGCTAAAAATAGCCTCGCCGGAGGTAGTTTTTATGAAAAATTCTGAGACATGGGTTTTGTTAAGAATGATTTTCTAAATAGACCCAGATCGTCAGAAATTTGAAAAAATGAGTTTTTCTTTGACATGCAAGAGTCCTTCGGTGGCAGAGGCAGCAGGGGCACCAGAAAGTGATTTTTCTCGGAAAAATCTAACACATGGGTTTTGTTTGTGCTTCAAAGCCAAACAAACCCAGTTTGTTTGTTTTTCAATATTATGACTTTTTTCGGAAACCCTAAAAAATAGAGGCAGCAGGGCTACTTTTTCTGGAAAAATCTACCATATGGGTTTTGTTGAAAAAGCTGTGCTGATCATACCCAATTGGCTAGATCTTGTGATAATCTGTCGTTTCCTATGACATGCAAAAGAAATATAGACAAAAGTAGAGGAAGTAGATAGAAGATGGATTGGAAGTTATAAACTGCCACTTTGCAATAATCTGTCTCTGGAAGCAATCTTGGGAGAAGAATGCTTTTACTGCCAATGATCTTCAAAAATATTGAAGATCCATTCAACACCCCTGCCAGATCTTGAAAATGTGTTCTTGGGAGCTACTTGATGTTTTATCCTTCAACCTGCAAAAAGAATAATGAGGAAAGGGATGCCTAGTATGAATATAAGGCAATTAGGGTTAAGATCCACAAAGTATGGAAGATAACTCATCATTCAGGCCTTGGAGTTCCAAACGATGATTTCCACTGATTGTGGAGTGTTTGGTCTCTTTTTGGCTCCAAATTTGCTAACTCAAGTCAACATTTTTGTTTGACTTCTTTTAGGCGTCCATTCTTGAAGTTGATCATTTTTGTTCATTTTGCAAGCTGAAGTGCTCCCGTTTGATCTTTGATTCAAGTTGCTCAGTTGATCTCAGGTAGTGGATGGCAGTTCTGTCGTTGAGGTGGGATCAACACGATGAGATATGCCTGAGAGGGATTAACTCAGAAAACTGAGTTTAGGCCTTTAGAAAGAAGGGCACCTTTCCTTGAGAGGGGCGCTTTTGACAATGCCTTAGCCAATTTTCATTGACTTGTTCTTCATTTTGACCTTTTCAGACCCTCTTTACTTTGATATGACGTTCCTGATGTTTGATGAATCAGATGATTCTGCTTGACGATGCATCAAGTAGCCGGTTCAGTCTTGTTCAGGATGCCTGACTTCTTAGTTGAAGCTGGCAAGTTTTGGGCCTTCAAACTAAAGGGCGCTCCTGGCCAGCAGGGGCGCTTTTAGCTTTTGCTTGGTTTCATCTTGGCTATGGACTGCCAGTCTTTGACCTCCTCCATCAATTGATTGATTTGTCGGAAGTTCTTGCTGATAGTCTCGCTGACGAGATAGGTCATAGCTGAGAAGGTCATCCTGGGAGGCAGTGAAGATTCTGGCTGAATCTAGATGCCTTCAGGAAAGGGCCCCTTTCCTTGAGAGGGGCGCTTTTAGCCATGCCTTAGCCATTTTCTAGCTTATCTTTCTAGTTCTTCAAATTTGGCTTTTTCTGCTTGATCTCATCTCGTGATCGTCTGGTGTGTCTTATGGACTTGCTGTCGGATTGATCACGTAGCTAGGAGGAAGCTGGAAAGATAACCTGTATAGAGTTGCTGCTTATGGATTCATCTGGTGCCTGCAACTGAGGGGCGCCCCTGGCCAGCAGGGGCGCTTTTACCTTGAAGCTCTTTGATTTGGCATTTCTGTCGTCAATGGATCCTCCATACTTCGCTAACGGTTGGTCAATGATCCTTGAATCAGATGATCTTGCTGATTGTTTCGTTGTCGAGCCAGTGTGAAAGTGAAGAGGATGACTGTTTTGACAATGCCAAATGATTTGATTTTCCCTCTGAGATCCAAGGGTGCCTTTCTTCAAGAGGGGTGCCTTTTCACCTTGTAGATTGTGTTTTGCCTTGGTAGACAAAACGTCCATCTTCCAAACTTAGCCAAATTTTGGCCTTTTCCATTTTGAGAATCTCTTTCATTGAAACAACATCTTTTCATCCTTTTTCGCCATAGCTTCTTGGTTGAAGCTTTCGAGGTTTAGCTTTCAACACCTGGTACTGGCCAATCTGCCATTAATGGTTGTGGAGCTCCTAGCTTTTTTTTTGAAAAATAGAAATAGACCCACCAGAGTAAAACATAATTTTTGATAATTCTGACTTGAATAGTGTGATCGTGAAGGCAATTAATCCTATCAGAATTATTTTCAATCATTTCCGGGAAGGTCCTATTGTTTAGGGTTTCCATAAAAATAGGGGTGTAAAACCCTAATTTTTATTTTTTCAGAATTTTAACCATAGGTTCCTTGACAAAAACCCACAAAGATTTCACATTTGGTTTGACCTAAAACATACTTTCGATGGCATTTTTACGTTGTTTAGCTCAATTTAAGCAGAATGCCAAAAATTTCATTTTGGGTATAACATATGTTATGTATGTTGTTGCACTTATGCTCTTGCTAGTGATGACATCAAGTAATATGGGATGCTTGCTTGCCATTATAGATAGTGGTAGATTGAAAAAAGGATGGGACTTGCAGTGTAGTATGGGATTCACCAACATTCTATTTTCTAGTCAAGATGTACTTAAGGGCTTATGTGCTAGTGAATTGGATAAAGGGAAGTTGCTTGCAATAAGGTAGCAACCACTTCCTTTTTACCATTGATCTTTGCATGAACATTTGATGTTTGTATGAATGGCCCCTAAGTGTTTTGTGTGTTCATACACAAATGTTGGTTTGGAACCAACACTTGATTGGACTATGTTTGTTATCATTCTATTTTAATTGGATCAATTTGAAAGTATTGACTCGATAAATAGTTGTATTTTGATTGAGAGGTCAAAGATCTCATCCTAGATGTGATGATTGAATTTCTCCATCACATGCGCATGACTACAGAGCCTTTGATTCCCAAGAAGGGATATGTAGGCCAAGACATTATGAATGAACACTCAAGATATAGGTTTGGGTCACCTTTAGTAAATGTGGCTATAATACTATGAATAATACTATGTTCTTTGCCACATTTAAAAATTTGGCAAGACATGTCACCTCTTTTTGAGGTATAAGACAGTAAAGATAAAAATTTGTATGTTTAATTCATCCAGTGGGTGCTGTAGTCTCTTAATGCTTGGAGAGATCAGTGTCCTTCATATGAATTAAACATGCATGTTTCATGAAGATTTTTGTAACTTATTACTTACCTGGGCAAGAGCATATACAACAGCAGAATACATCCCTGCTGCTTTTTCTCTATAGAAAACACTGCGCTCGACATCCACGAAGGGCTGCACAGTGGAGCAATTGGTTACTCCTATAAACATTGTGGCACCATAAATTGCTCCCATCATACTGAACAGGTCTTGCTGGTTATGTCTGTCAAAAACAAGTTTGTTAGTTAAATCTTCTCATTTGGAAGGTAAAAGAAAATCACCAAGGATATACAAGGATTCAATGTGCGTGTTTTTTCAAAGGAATGCTCAAATATATAACTCAATGTAGAATCCAATCAACACACATTTTTGTTCCTTTCTGCCAGTAAATGGCACCAAATATTAGTGCCACGACGAGAGTGACAATCAACCGTACTAAATTATAACCAGGACTCCGCCAGTATGCCCAATATTGTTTCCATAGACAGGCTGAGAATTGCTTCCAAGTATTTTGTGCAAACTGAGATGGGAAATGAAGGTTCTCTGAATCTGGTGCTGGGATGCTTAAATCTTTAACTAGTTCTTCAGTTTGCCTATAGATGCTGAAATATATCAGTAAGCAGTTCAAGGCACAGTTCCACATACTTCAGAAGATTACCAATGATTTACAACCAGATTGATTTCTTTCATACTCACTGATAAAGGGTTGAGTCTTTATAGATCTGAGCAAACTCTATACCATTGCGCTTTTCAACAGCAGTAGAGGTAACTTCTAACATCCATGTTGCAGGATTATAAGTATCTTTGATTTTTGGCACACCTGAAATAGCCTGTGAAGAAGATATAAAGGCTAGTAATTGAGTTGCCTTTCGAGTTTCAACTCTGTAACAAAGAAAAACTGATTTCACCGACCCTAAATAATTGACCTCATGACTTGAGCTTTTTACCTCAAAATATTGTATAACCTTTTCAGAACGGTAACCTAATGCACCTCCATATATGATTTCGCCTCCTTGTTTCATTAACAGTAACTGTGGTAAGTCAATGTGGCTCTGTCAGAATAAAGCAAATTGCAAAAGCATATTTGATCCTGAAAACAGAGAAATAACTATAGAAAGTACTCTAAATCTTGCCTCAAATAAAGTACCTCATCAAATGATTCAAAAATATCAATACTTGGCTGATGAATTGTACAAACTACTGTTCGCCCTGTATCTACAGTATTCCGAACTGCGCGCATTACTATAGCAGCAGCACGGGCATCTAAACCAGAAGTTGGCTCGTCCATGAATATGATAGAAGGATTTGCAACAAGCTCTACTGCTATTGTTAGTCTTTTTCGTTGCTCGGTAGATAGGCCACTAACATTTGGGATGCCCACAAGGGCATCTTTCAAGTTATCTAGTTCAACTAGCTCCATGACTTCATTGACAAAAAGCTGGGAAAGACAAAAACAGTATCTTTTATTCTCATCAGAAAGAAAGCAAAAGGAACCAAAACTTTTCTGCTTAGGGTTACAGCAGCAATAGTGTGGTAGTGGCAGAGTGGTAAATGATGTACCTTTTTAGTCTTTGCATCTATTTCAGGTGCTAGACGCAAGGATGCTGAATAAATGAGTGATTCATAGACAGTAACTTGAGGAGAATGTATGTCATTCTGTTCACAATACCCCGATATTCTGGCAAATGTTTCTTGCACCTTCCGGAATCCCGAGATATATATATCTCCCTCAATATAGCCTCCTGTCTTTCTTCCAGCTAAAACATCCATTAATGTTGTCTTCCCAGCTCCACTAACACCCATTAAAGCTGTTAGAACACCTGGTCTAAAAGCACCAGTGACTTTTCTCAGCAGCTGAAGTCTGTCTTCTGTAATTCCCTGCTCTTTCATTTCCTGACAAAGAGGCATTTAGAAGCATTTAGCTTTATGTAATAACAGACCTGAATTACTCAAGCTACACATTAAAGATAAAACTCGAGGAATTTGAGAGAAAACCATACCACAGGCATGTCAACAAAATACTGCACATTTTGAAAAGACATTGCCAATGGCTTGAAAGGTAAAATCATTCCTTGTTTAGTTGCTTTAGACCCTCCAGAAAAGCTGTCCTGTCCGTTTGGTGTATTGGCCATCTGCACTTCTGCCGTATGACAACATCCAAAGTAAATAGATTCAGTAACATGAGAAGTAGATCGTAAATAGACATGAGAAATTTGGAAGTTTATTATGTCAGTGCCTCTAATACTCAAAATGAAAAATTACATCCAAGTCTGCTCACTCTGTTTCATTTCTCTCTCTATCTGCTGGACATCCTGATGATGGATCATGGAGTATGATCCGAAACGTTGATGTAAAAATTTACACAGTTTTTCCAAAAACCTTGAATACCAAATTACTAGTGTGTTATTCAGACTATAATAATGCCTAGTGATAGCCAAAGCAGACATGATTGCCTATTATAATTTTTTAATGCTATAAGTTTCCTATTAAAGCAAAGGCAGACAATGCAGATGCATAGCTACAAGTTACAACAATCTACAAAGACATTATAAGGTCCTGTAACGAGTCAGCAGCATTTGTTGTCAATTCTCTCGGTAATACAGTGATCCTGATAATGAAAATTCAATAATAACGTATAAATGCAAATAAACTCACAACCTCACATCCATAATATATTGTTTCTAACCCTGGGATCAAGATTATCATGAAGCTTGAAGATATAAAATAATGTCTAATAGTTGACAGATGAGACTTAAGAGAAACATGTAGTCACAAAGCTATATTAATTTATTTCCTAAGAGATGTGGACAATGGAGCAACCCAATTAGAGGAGCCTGATTCAAAATAACTTCTCCCACTATGAACTGATAATTTATAGTCTCCTGGAAAAGAAAAGAGATTTATTCTTCAAAATACGCTGCCCCAAAAATAATGCACTCAGCATGAGTTCAAGATATGTCAACATTATCTTATTCATTTGACAGTTGAGATTTTCAATAGACACTGAAACTTGACAGAGAAAAGAGGTCTGCACTTAGTTATTTCAATTTTTCTTTATCGTTCTCCTTTGTCTATCCTCCCATATTCCCCAACTCAAATTAAAAGATTGATTGAAATGCTCGTTGCCTTTTGCTTACTTATTCTATTGGCACTGAAAAGTAAACCATGACCGTGCTTCTATCTTTAGGAACTGTTTTTGTGCGAAGGAAAAGAGGTTCTCACCAGTGCCTTTGGTTTCTTTTTCTGTCCTAGATGTTGTGGAGTCTGGTTGGGCTTGTAATTCAGTTGCAGTATCTGCTTGAGTTCCTTGAATTTGAGCTTGCTTCTTCTGAGAAAGTACAGCTTGAGGCTTCCCAATTGCTGTTTATATTTATGAACATTCATTAAAAATTATACTTAATGCAGATTTAGAAATGGTATTGATGTTAAAACACAGAGCTATTGCACATATGTATATTGAGTCAGAAACTTACGATTCAAATATGTCAAAGCAACGGTGAACACAATATTCAATAATAATATAATACCCATCAATGCTCCCAACGCTATCCAATATAGGGCTCCTCTGTGGAAAAGACCACGATTCTCCAATATCTCCACGCCAAGATTTTTATATTGAGAAGACGTCTGCTACCATTGGAGTCGGACAAGGATCACAGACATCAAAATAAGATTGAACGTAATGGTAAATACTAATGATAACAAAACATATAACTGCTTCTGTAAGTAAAGGATTAAACTTTTTATAGCATGAAAAAAAGAAGAAAGTACCGAGTACAAATTTCAGACTTATTCATATTCACCTTACTAGTCCATCGTGGAGCAAGAAATTCATTCACTGTAATTGCAGTCTCTGCATATGATAGAGGCGAGATCCAGTATGCCCATTGGCACCATTTCGGAATCGAAGCTGCATGAAGAAACTTCAATTTTATATGATTTCTTTTAAAATAGTATCCATTCATTCCAATCAAATCATCCATATCTGGTAAGGGATAATCTTACATCTTGGGATGAGAAAACCCCCGAACACAACAACAATAAATATTGACAGAGAACCAGCTGTGTTAGCAATAACCAGGCTTCGAGAAAGGGCAGCAGCTGCTCGGAATTGTGAGACTGCTGCTAGATGCATGGCAAAGAGGGCAAGGAATTGTCGGAAAAATCTGCATGAGGAACAAGCCAACAACAATTGATTTTCTCTAATATCATAATGTTACATTATATTCTCATTATATATGATAAACACCATTCTGAAACAACAGTAAACATAAGAAAACAAGGAAGTTAAATAACAAGAGAGTGAGGCTATATTATTCTTCAAACTAAGAAGAAAGTAAGAAATAAAGAAGTTATACTAGAATTTAGTATCCTCTGGCAACCAAAATAGGCCAAAAGGACTTGAAAATACCAGTAGAAATATCCCTAGGGATTGAAATGAAGATCCAAAAAGAGGCTGCCAAGCACAATAATAAAACTGTCTAGCTAACGATAATGAACCCAATGCAGGTAACCCTAAACTGTGAAGAGGATAATGACGAATTAAAAACATTACAAGTAACCTTGAAAAAGGAAGACACCTCACCAAAGAAGTTGGGGCTGATGAAGGCCAGGATAGAGCTGTAGGCTTCCTCTAATCTAAATTAAACTGACTGCCCTCCTCATTATGAATCACTTTGAAGGATATAAAACAAGATCTGATGATATCCATGTGAAGAGAAGAGGACTAAGTGGGTAAGGATGGACAAAGTAGGGGATTGCAAAGAATGTTCGCTAGACACTTGTAACATCTAAGGCTGATGAGAAAGGTATTATGCATAAATAATGACACAAGATGCAGCGGTTATGGAACTTCAGCACCTTTGTCAAAGGAAGCGTAGTTTCTGCTGAAAGTGAAATGTGAGATAGTGTAAAGGTTAGTTTTTTAAATTTCTTTTCTATTAATATGTTTATTGTTGTTGGGAGGATAAACATCGAGTTGCTTATATAAATCTTAGAGAAAGACTAATGCAAACTAGTTTCCTAGTTCGCATTAGTCTTTCTCTAATATTTATATAAGCAACTGGAATTTCAAAATGCAGGAAAATTTTCAATATAAAAAACTTACAGATATGTAAAATTACATTTGCTATCTGTTATCTCATTTCATTCTATATTCTATCTCATGTTGTCTGTCGCAAAATTTCAATAAAGGAAAACTTTTACATGGGGGGCAATGCAAAGGAACAATGTACTTATCAAAAATAATATTTGAAAAATGTTAAATTCTTGTATATGAAGGAAATAGCTATTTTAATATGTTTTCTATATCCATGATTTTTTTCCCTTAATCAACTGCTCGACAGGGGTATATGTTCTAAATGAAATTTGGAACCAAGGTTATGAACAATATTGACCTGCCAGCTTCAGGAGCATATCCAATCACATAATAAGTCATTGAGGTCCACATAAGTGACTCAAAAAATGAAATTGGGACCTTCAGAACGAATCCTGGAATGGCATAAGCCCATGCTGGGTAGAAGTAAAGATCCCTTTGTTTGAAGAATACTGGAATTCGAGCAAGTGTGAATGACAGCTCAGCAAATCCATTGAACATCATGACTGTTAGTGTGAAGAAAAGTGCACCTTGGTACCTATCTGCATGTGATACATCTATTTTCATGCGTGTGCGAATGAATACTGTCATTGTGATAATTGCAAGCAAAAAGAGCTGCAAGGAGAAGCAGAGTATTAATGTGGAACAAAGACCAATTACAGAGATATGCTAATGTAGTAAACAATTTTTAAAGATGTAGATAACAACTGTCAGCTAGAGAGGGTCCACAAGGCATGACATCCTAGATTGAAAATATGGATTGGTATGTTTAAATTATACCTGTGTTGCCTTGAAGACATAGATAAATGAGTTCCGCTTCATAAGTAGCCACTCTCTAGCAAAGCATGCTTTGAACAGTTCCCATTTTGTGAGAGAGTACTTGCTGAAGGACAAACCAGCTTCACCTGCTTCAGATTTAAAATAAGGTTTCTCAAGTTCCTGTTTTAGCTTCTCTCCTACATGGTGCTGCTTGAATTTCTGTTGGAACTGTTCTGGAGAAATGTATCTGTAGGGCTTTTCCTGGTTAAACCAATACTGTTCTTGGTCCTTTTGGGAAATAACCTGTAATTCAATGCAAAACACAAGTTAATTTTGTATCGAGGCAAGCTGAAACATGAGACATATTCAGCTCTGTGCAAAATTATGTGGCAATGTTTGTATATAGAAAGCCAGAACATGGCATAAAAAAAGGGGCAGCCAAATGTTCACCTCCTGCATAAAGTCTGCAATGCCTTTCCTATCTGGACACTTGAACCCACAATATTCAAAAAAGTCAAGTACATAATCACGAGGGCCGTGATATATTATCTGCCCTTCTGCCATTAAGATAATGTCGTCAAAGAGATCATATGTTTCAGGTGCTGGCTGGAGAAGTGATACGAGTATTGTAGCTTGCATGATGTGTGCAAACTGTTGAAGGCACTTCATGATGTGAAAAGTGGTGGAGCTGTCCAAGCCATTTGATATCTCATCCATGAGAAGAGTTTTTATTGGAGATACAATCATTTCCCCTGCAAAGAGATTGGCGAATAATACCTTACACTCAAGTGTTCAAACTAATGAATAAAAATTTAGCATTTAAAAAACTATTTGTGCAAATTAGAATGAGCTCCAATACCAGTTGTTAGTCGTTTTTTCTGTCCACCTGAGATTCCTCTTATCATAGCATCACCAACCATTATCTCCGAACAGATATCCAAGTCAAGAACCTACAAGAAGTAGGGAGCCTCTTCAACATGACCATCGCAGTTTAGTTTTGACGCATATTGTATAGGCTTGATGGTTAGACATTTCATTTATTCTAGTAAATAATATGCATCTCTATATGAAGAAGCTCCAGGAATTCCACAACTCGCTTATCCATGTATTAGATTTTCTTTCACATCTACTTCAGGCCATAATGCGAGTTTTATTACCTCTATCCTCTCACTTATAGCATTCCAACAGGCATGAACAGATAAAACAGAATCATAGACAAAACAACTTTTTCAATATGATCGATTGATTGAAGATGAATATCAGATTGGATGAGCAAACCATGCCAAAATTGTGAATTTCTCCTGATAAATTATATGAGTGAATGTTCAATGTGCATAAATTAGATGCTTGGTAAAGAAAAAAGGTCCTCACCTTTATAATGTAATCTGTTTGAATGCTTTCTTTCAAACCCTTGATTGCAGTTGCCTGTGAACAATCAATGGCAGATTTAAGCTATGAAATGAACAACAGTGGATTTCAAATTCATAGTTTTAGAATCTACCACCAAAAATTGAAAATTCAGCATTTCACTAACTTTCATATATGTGTCTATTTCTGCTTCTGGAAGAATTCCAGCTTTTTCCTCTCTTCTTCCAATTTCCAGTAATAGTTCTACAGATAGTACAAATGTTAATAAGCACATATAAATTAATTGCCCATTATTGTTTATGGAACGGATACTCACTTCACCTATTTTATAAAGACCAAAGTTGAAAGCATAGTAAAGTTGGGAATAGGAGTCATATATACCATGTTTGGTGCCAACTCCTTGGCACCTAGCTGCAAAATCGAGTGTTTCTCTCACTGTCATCTCAGCAATATGCAAATCATATTGACTGATATAAGCTGCTGTCTTCTGAGGAACAAATTCATTGAGTTTGAGTCCATTGTATGTGATGTCTCCTGTCATCTGCTACAAAAACATTCATTATTAAACATGCTAGAAAACTAACGGGTATTCCATAAGCTAATCTATCAGCACAAACTATCAAAGTCTGAAATTAAAGAAATTGCATGACTACCAAGTTACAGAGTTTTCTTAAGTATAACCTTCAAATTTGGATCCAGTCTCCCTGCAAGGGCCAGGAGCAAGGTTGTCTTCCCACATGCTGGTGGGCCTAGTAGAAGTGTCATCCTGTATAATAGATAGAATATAATATTAGACTCTATAGAAAATTAAGGATCTGCAAAATTCACATGATACTTAGGCTAAAAACATGGAGATGAAACTCTATCTCTTCTTTTTTGACTAAATTTATGGTGCTATTCCACTAGTTCAAACGCCTAGCTGATAATGGCTTTTTATGTTAATCTAAATCTTTTAGATCTACATAAGAGACAAATACAGACATACACCTGCTTCAATAACAAAGATCAAGTGGCAATAAAAGACTAGACCAGTCAGGAATAGCCAGGGCCGCCGACTAACAATAAAATGGGGACTGAAACTGGTTCCATTCTAAGTCATATTTTGACATTTTGAATAAGGAAAGTACCTATAAGGAATATGCATTTTAAGGAACATTTGGATTAAGTCCCTTCATTGAAAAACTCTTTGTTTCCTTCATACTTGACCTCTCTACATATGCATGCCTGGATATTTTCCACACCAGCGATGGGCAGGGTAACAGCTCCCCCATAACATGAAAGGTATCTTGCCCACAAAACAGAGTTTCAAACCAGTTTGACAGAAAAATTGCCATTTCAAACCTAAGAAGATAATCATGATGTAATGTAGTAAAGGAGATCCCGATGGCGAAAAGAATTACACCTTTATACATGGAAGGTATTGATTGATATGCTCTCTTTAAATTTTTCTATGAAGGTAACATTTAGTAATGGAAGCATGATCTGAACTAGTTGTAGACCCTTTGACAGAACAAGAGGCAGCAAGAAATGGGCACCTCTATAGTCTAGAACCATTATTATAAAGTATAAATCCTTCAGATTCAGCAGTTGGAAGGGAAAGATAAACTTAATAGATCTTTTAGTAATGAGTCTAGTGGAGTGGGACTAATATGATTTGAAAGAAGATATTCTTATTCAAATGACATGAATTCGTTACATTGTTTGAAAAAGCTCTGTGCATGTGAATTAGATTTTTTTTTATTTAAAATTGTATAGGAATTTTGTACCAACGTTTCAAATCACATTTTATAATTCATCATCAAGATAGAAAATCAAAATGTGATATGTTTACTACAGTTTCTCTCCAATGGCCCTCTTCTCTTGGCCCTATTATCATTTGCAGTTATCAGGATTATTTAGTATTACTTAGTTTGAAATATGATGCGTTTTACCCATTTGGGTTACCCCTACACTTATTCTTCTCTAGTGATTTCTACATTTACATTTTAAGTTTTAAAAAAAAAAATGATGTGGCCATGATCTAGGTGTCAATTAAACACAACTGTTTGTGTGCATATGACCCAACTAAATCTCACTTCTATGCATCTGTCGAATGCCACAGGCTTGTCATAATAAAGCCACTCACATACATTGGGAAAGCTATGGTTAAGAGTTTTCTCATATCCCTTCACTAAGGCACTTGTATGATTATTTGGAATATGAGAGGGTTGGGATTCCCTTCTCTTGTGAGCTGATTCACCTTGTGTTATGAGACTCGTCACTTGCACATTGCACATCTAGACATAGACCTCCTATGATAGCGCAAAGTTGAATAGAGAGGGGTTTCAGTACAATTATTTTTTCTTGCATCATATAGTCAAGGATTCCATGGTCATTCCCCTTTGAATAGGTATCGTAACCTTCACATGTCAAGGCCTCTCTTAAATGTCCACATATCCTTTGACGGCACATTGAAACAATGGATGATAAAGAGTCTATGCTCATCCTTTGGGGCTTGCTGACTTTTGCACAGTGTTTGGACATTCATTCAGGAATGCTTGCAACACATCGCTCTTTATGTCAAGCTGTAATAATACTTATGTACTTGTATGTATTGAGATTGAAGTAATGAACATGTAATTTCTATTTCTATTTACAATTTTCTTATTTTAACTACTTCTCATTTACTCTTGTTTAAGGGTCAAGTGGTATTGACAATAACAAAAGGAATAGAAGAAAGGAAGAGGTAAGAAATGTCAAAGCATTTTGGTCTTCACCCTCATCTGGCATCGTCAAATTGAATTTTGATTGTGAAGCTAAGTGTCAACCGGGTATAGATGGTTGTCGCTTTGCTTTAAGTAACTATCAAGAGGGTTTGGTTTATGATCGATCTTTGTTTCTGGGAATTCATACAAACAAAGGTGCAAAAGGGGAAGCTTTAATGGTCGGTTTAGGATTTGCCAAACTTAAAAATATAAAGAACTTGATAGTTGAGGACGATTCACAGATGGTGATATTTGTAATAGTCAAGGAAGGAGCTCGAGTTGGACTTTGAATTGATTTGTAGAGGAGGATCAATAATTAAAACAAACTTTTGAATCTGTATACGGTTTGAAAATTGTAAGCGTAATCTGAATACTAGTAAAGTATTTGGCTAATGAAGGAGTAAATCAAGCTCCCTTACCAGTCGTTTATAGTCATAGAGCTAGCTTGTGGCCGAATCTTGATAAGAAATTGAACTATAAGCCCCCATTAGGTTAGTTATAAGGGCTCGAGTGGCCAGACTTGGCATTATTATTAAGGTATATGGCAAGATTTTTGGTTGCTTCCCATGTGCAATATGGACGACGTCGAACTTTAGGTTAAATGATTGGTATTATGCACGGTGCATTAATACACCAGTGTAACGAGGTGGTGCAGGGTAGGCGTTTGGCAATAAATGTTGGTCCCGTGCTTAGTTTTTGCTTCAATGGCGGCGAAAGTGTTTTACAATGGTTAATTCTTGATGGCAGAGTGTAGTGATGTGTGTAGTTCTTACGACGGAGTTAAAGCATAAGGTGAGTGATGGCATTCAGCTTGTCCAAGGAAGCCAAGATCCAACAACGCTAGAGTTTGTAATAGGAATTTTGGGTGAATGGGCCTTCGTTGCTCAAAAGCTGCTATTCGTGGGTTTTTTGTTTCAAATGTAGCTCTTTATGTACCAGACGCCTCAATTAGCTTGCGGCTTCTCCATATATTCCTCCCGAACCAGTTCGCTGGGAGCACTCTACTCAAGCTCGTACAACGGAAGGCAACAAGCACCAAATGTCAAAGATGGAGTGGGCAGGCTCAACTTCTTCCCGGCCACTGCGTACGGTATCTAATGCGGTTTAGAAATAGGAAAGGAAAGGAAAGATCATTTTATAGTGCACTATATCAGGCGGTTTGTTTTTGGGTTTATATATGGTTTATAGTATGTGGGACTCCTCGTACTTTCAATATGAGGGAGGCATCTAATTTGTTCTCCACAATACGAGGTGTACATAGAGACACACAAATAGGTTGCTAAATCAAATAGAAAAGTTATAAAAAGATCTAGAAAATGAGAAAGCAAAGATAAAACAAAATAATAATAAATAATAAATTAGAGAAAAAGTTTAAAAAACTCGTGTCTAAATTTAAATACGAAGAGAATGAATAGATAAAGGTATGAATTGAATGAATTGAAGCAAAGTTTAGATGAAAACATAAAAAAATATGATAATGAAAGAGTCAATTTAGAAAGATTACAACAAAATGTGGTGGAAGCCAATGCCTTAGAAAATACCTTACTAGTCAAATTGCACAAACATAAAGAAAGAGCAAAAATGTAGGAACATAAAATGGAGGAAGAAAGAAGATGTATTGAAAAACTAATTTCAAAGTTGAAGAAAAATAAATGAAATAAAGTCTTTCCAAAATAGAGTATTTAAATTTTGTAGAAAAATAATGAGGCATATAAAAAATATTTGGTAGGAAATAATGCAGAGGATTGATCACTTGTTTAAATTATTTGAATTGATTGATAGCCTAAAATGTAGAATATGCATCTCAAATAATATGTTCTTGACAACAAAAACATGAATTCAAGAGACGAAATTGCAAAGAAATTTTTGCAAATAGTCTACAGAGATAGTGACAATGAATTGGCATCCAAAGAAATTTGACCGGATTGATGCCTCAATAAAGACATCATATATCATGTAGATATGCTCAAAGCTAGGTGAAGTAAAGGAATTTCTAGATCAGACTGCAAAAGTGATGCAAAAGATACATAAAAAGGTAGAATAATTAACAAATATCGGTTTGTTGTTGGATTTTGAGATGAGTGATACATAATTGGAAATGATACTTTCAGGAAAGAATATGGAGGATATAATGAAGTTTAATTTGGCCCAGTTTCCTTAGAAGCTAGATGAGGCAAACATTTTGGATTCCATCAAACCATTAATGAACTTGAATGCAAATTTGATTAATACATTCAAGTCACATTCCATTGTTATTTATAAATTATTACCAAAATTGTAAGTCAAATACTACAAGTTAGAATAAATTGCACTTCCATCATACGAATAGTGGAGCATGCTTCAAAAGTTGATAAAATGAATTTCCAACTCAACATTATGCATAGTTGTTTTTGAGAAAAATATTGTAATACTTTTATATATTATTTCATTTGAAAATAAATGTAAGACATAAATCCATTTATGTGTTCAAATTATCTATATTATTTAATTGCTTAATTCAAGAAAAATCTAGTTTTTAGATACAAATTAAACATTTTCTAATGTTGTGTATGCTACTATCATTAGTAAACATTTATTCAAGTACATGTAATACTTAACAGTATCACACAATAACATTATGGAATTATTAATAATATGTTAATTAATAAATGAAAAATGTGTTTAGTAAATAAAATTTGAAAATATTGTTTAAATTTAGATTCTAAAATGGAACATTGGAAAATAGTAGTGCATTTAATTATTAATATTTAAATGGAAAATTAAAAAATGTATAACAGGATATAATGATAGATTTGTAAAATATCATCAATGATAGTTTATATTTTGGAATATGATTCATGAAATACATTATAAATGCTTATTAATTGCTAAATCTCTTTCATTTTCCAAATCATATCCTCACTCTGATCGTGAGATTTAGAGCTATCATGATTTTGGTCTTCATTTTTTTAGCTTTACATATGTCCACTTAACTACATCTCATCACTATCACTACACATTTTATTTATTTTATCACTATCATTTGTGCCACTATGGTTTGAAGTGTTACACAATCCTTTTTTTTCACATGCGGACCTTTAGATTGTGAGTATCAGTTCAAAAAGAAAACTTTGGATAACATATCTAGTTGTTAGAGAACTCATACATTAACTAATAATTAATTAATCTTTAATTGATTATTAGTCTAATTTATTCTCATGCACTTAAGCTAAACTTATGAGTGATTTACTACGTTAACTAGAGAGCTATTATTAGATCATTTTGTCGCATTGCATGAGATGTTGACACTTGTCATGATCTAATCCCTTTCTCATTGAGGGTTGCTTTTATATAGCACTCAATCCTCATTGTATTATTACTCTTCTATTCTCTCAGGGTTTTATACATTTGATAGTTTCTTGCATTCTATAGTTTTTTCTTGTTGAGGAATATTGCATATATTGTTTGTAGATCTCTTGCGTGGAAGGTGTTTTTTTTTCATTGTTTGATCTTGTAGCTCGTGTTTTTCATAATTTTAACACTAGTTGTATACATCCTCACACAATTTCCTAAATTCTTTTTTAGGTTGTTTCTTATTTTTTATTTCAAGAATCCCAATACATTGAAAACTTTGTGATCCTCCATCAACCCCAATTTCATGGTTTGACATAAATCAATAAGTTTGAAATATCTTGATATTGAATCATGTAATATTTCATTCTAACTTAAGGTTTTCCAAAGCTTTGTTATTGATCCATCTTGGAAGGGAATCTCCATGAGTTTTAATTTTTCCATCATTGATGTTGCAAAAATGGGTCACTTGCTCTATAAGATTAGATTTATTCATCATTCCATCTATTTTTGTGTATTAAATTCTAAACTTTTGAAAAAATGAAAGTGCATATTTTTTCATGTACTTCATGGTCTATCGATTTCCTCACTTTTTGTCAGAGAATTATATTTTCAACATTTAGTCCTATTTGGGCATAATAGATATTCTTTATCATGCACTTCTTATTTTGTAGCCACACTGAGATAAAGTGTCATTCTGGTGTATACTTTTTGGGGATTTTGCACATCCTGTTGTGTCTTGTGTAAGAACGCACTATGATATAAAGTGTCATGGGGGATTGATGTTTTCCTCTGGTTTGTCTTCACACCTTTGTTAAGTGAGTGTCCCTCCCATGACATAAGTGAATCCCAATGATTCTTGCATCATGCATGTGTCTTAGTTTGCACACCCTTTTATTTGCAGGTTATTTCTCCTACATACACTTCTTGGTTTCGCATAGTTTCAATGTACCTGTCTTGGCTCTCCCTTTTCAACATTATGGTGGGGTGGAGGGGGGCTGGGGGTTCTACTATTGGTGCTAATGGTTCCTTGGTTTCGTGTTTGAGTGATCTATGTATCTAGTTCTTGTTCTTATGTACTTTTGGATGCAACGTACATCAACGAGTGATTACATGTATTTTAGTGAGATGGATCACTTACCATATATGGAAACTCTTGCATTCTTATTTTCTAGAGGCGAGCTTCCATTTTCATTTGATCAAAGACTATTGGTACGTGTATTTTCAACTTGCATCTTACATGTTGAGTAGTGTCATTTTTGGTCACTTGTATAGATTCATGTGTTATTTGTATCTTCAAGTTCCAAATGTTTGCCTTTGTTTTCCATCTAATTCGAGTAGTGTCATTGGGGACACTCATGCAAATTATTGTCTCTTTCTTGATCAATGTTCTTTAGACTATGGGTGTCTATATCTTTCTTTCATTTTGCATGTTGAGTAGTGTCATTGGGGTCACTCATCTCCTTGATCTTGATATTTGTATCTTCGATTTCAAGATGTTTGCCTTTATTTTCCATCTGATTCAAGTAGTGTCATTGGGGCACTCATGTAGATTCTTGTTATCTTGATTTTGATCATCATTTGTTTTAGAGGAGGTTCTTCATTCTAGCACTATATCAGCCATCATTTGACAACAATCTACAACTTTTTCATGCTTCAATGATGTTCTACATGTTCATCTCTTTTTTTGAGACATTGTTTTGGTTGTAGGCTTCTTAGTCCTTCACCTTGATTTGGAGGATTTTCAGTCTTTCATTCGCCTTTCTCTCTTTTGGAGAGGAGTTTTCTCCCATTGTGGTTTTCTCCTTTTCTCCAATTTTGAGAGATCTTTTGTTTGTACATGGGTACCTAGCAAGTGCTTGTTTGTCGGGACTCATCATGAATTCTTTTTTTAGGGTTTTTAGCTACTCCCTAAGTTCATCTTAAGGGGGGTGTTAGAGTAATCATGCATTAGCTAATAATTAATTAATCTTTAATTAATTATTAGTTTAATTTATTTTCATGCACTTGAGCTAAACTTAGGAGTGATTTACTATGTTAATTAGAGAGCTATTGTTAGATCATTCTATCTCATTGCATGAGCTCATTTAGATTTTCTCCTATGTAGCACTCAACCCTCATTGTATTATTACTCTTTTGCTCTCTTCAACTTTTATATCATTTGATAGTCTCTTGCATTTTGTAGCTTTTTCTTGTTGAGGAATATTGCATATATCTTTTTTGTAGATCTCTTGCATCGAAGGTGTTTTTGTTCGTTGTTTGATCCTGTGGCTCGTGTTTTTCACAATTTCAACACTAGTTGTATACATCCTCAAACAATTTCCTAAATTCTTATTTAATTTAATTTTTTTTTTTTTTCAAGAATCTCAATACATTGAAAACTTTGTGATCCTCCATCGACCCCAATTTCATGGTTTGACATAAATTAGTAAGTTTTAAGTATCTTGATATTGAATCATGTAATAGTTCACTTTGACTTAAAGTTGTCCAAAGATTTTTTATTGATCCATTTTGGAAGGGAATCTCCATGAGTTATAATTTTTCTATCATTGATGTTGCAAAATGGGCCACTTTCTCTATAAGATTAGAATTATTCATCATTCCATTTTTTTTTGTGCATTAACTTTTAAACTTTTGGAAAAATGATTGGCCAAGGTCTCTATCTTGTTATAAAAGTCAATTGGTTGATAGTTAATCCAATATTGAGGATACACAACAGAAATAACTTCAATTATCTCATCATAAGGGAATCAATCTCCAATTTATGAGGAAAGGTATCTTGTAATATTCTTTATTGTAGTGTGTACAAAATTAACAATGTTCTCAAAAACTTCCCTTGTAATTGTTACTTCTTTGATAGTGTGCCTAAGCTTGGTAAAATAGTGCATTGTTATCTCATATCCATGTACAGAGACACATAACTCTCCACTTACATTAAACTATAATAAATAGCAAGATTTTTCACATTTTTTATCACGTGTGAGCTACTAAATTATGGACTTATAAATGAGTACTTTGATAAATATAATTATTGAGGGCAATGCATATCCTTTTGCAAATTTTATTATATTTTGAAATATACATAGTTCTTTCTTGGTATTTTTTCACAATAATTTTCATTTCCTCTAGCATGGGGAGAATACTAGATAATGTTAAGAGTGTCTCTATGTCACTTAACTATGTAAGAGGTAAGAGCTCTGTATATTGTGTGACAATGTTTGTACATTACTCTAATAAAGGATTGACACTCTAAAAAAAAACTTGTTAGTAGTCTTGATAGGAGATCCATTTCATATCAACATCTTTAATATGCTTGGTTTTTATTGTTATTCTTGCAAAAAAATGTTAAAACTTCATAAACCATTTGGGACTTTGGTAAAAGTATAAGTAGATTTTGTAGACTAGATCTTCAACTTTTGATATTGCAAAAAACTTGCTTACAATTCTAAATGCTAAATTCATTTAATGAGCGATGTAGTGAATGGAAATCATGTAGTTGAAAAATTAGTTTTTAGTTTTACACAAAGACCGT
Organism: Sequoiadendron giganteum; assembly: GCA_007115665.2. Taxonomy (NCBI): domain Eukaryota; kingdom Viridiplantae; phylum Streptophyta; class Pinopsida; order Cupressales; family Cupressaceae; genus Sequoiadendron; species Sequoiadendron giganteum. The sequence goes on from CM021107.1 coordinate 624,231,966, forward strand.
TCTTATGACTTTGCATCATTGAAGCTCCATCAGTCCCTACACACCAAATTTTTGGCAATTGTGTAGTCATCCATACCTCCAATTTTATTCAAAGATTTCTCAACTAGTTCAAACATATTTTGTGGTGTTGCATTCTACTTACTTTTATAAAAAAAGAGTGGATGAGGTTGGTGGAAATATTTATCTACAATATACATATGTATACATATCAATGAAATATTATCTATCAATGTAACTTCATCTAAAGATAATGCAATAAAGGTTGAATCTTTTATTTTTCAATAAAACTTGTTTTTCCACCTCATCAAGATACCTTTCTCATTGCCATCCACTATTTATTGACCAATGTGTGTTAGGAGAGTTAGGAATTCCTATAAAATAATAAAATATTATTTCTAGATAATTTGTCATAAGACACCCTCTAATCAAAATATGAAAAATAACACTCAACTGAACATTTTCCTATTTGTTCTCCTCCCATCATCTTTCCAATTTGAGTTTCAATGGAACCTCCACATACAACAAGCTTCATATTTCTTTTCATAGGTGCATCATATTCAAGGGCATTCTTAACATGAAGACATTCTTCCTTTTTTTTCCATCTTATCACTAATTTTTCCTTTATATATCTATAATTTTTTTTCATAACTTTACCAACATGTTTTAGCTAGAACTTCTTGTCCCTACGATATTTCCAACTACACATTTTACACTTTCATTCTATTGGAGGTTCATCTTTGTTTGCATTCTCCACTAGTTCAATGAATGGGTACTTTAACACCCAATCAATCTAAAAATTCATTGTCATATCCCACTCACACCTCATTTTTTGTTTGACTTTTTTCATCTCTTTTGTGCAATATCTACATCTTCCTTATCACTTGTTGAGGTTGATTTATTGTTATTATTGTCAATACCGTGGGTATCTCCTAGAAAATCATTGCGATAAATTGGCATCCAAGTCAATGAACTCACTTTGTCTGCCTTGGGTATTTCTTGGAACATCTTTTGCAACATTATCATCCAAGTCAATGAAATTATTCTAGATACCTTGGGTATTCCCTGGAACATCATTTGTGACATTGTCATTGGAGCCAATTAATTCATTCCAACATTTATTTGAGGCATTTCCTTGTTTGCTAATATATGGAACAAGTGTTGATATTGTAGTCTATCTAATGGACCAAAAACATTGCCAAAGGATGACATCATGTTTTTACATTTTGATGACCTCCTAATTTCGCCACTTTTAGAAAACCTGTTCTTGCTTGACATATCTCATGACATAAAACCTGCAAAATAATATATTTTGTTTAAGAAGGAATCACAAAATATAGGTCCCTCTGCCTTAGATATCTCTCTACGCAATACCATCTATAATAATGAAGTAGAAATTACAAAGAGATAAATAATATTATCACTATTAAGAAATGATCACTTACCTTTAAGTTTTCATTGAATCACTAATGCTTGTAGTTGTAATTTTCCTATGATACAAATTTAGAGCTCAAAGCTAAACAAAATGTTTAAAAATTAATTGGAGATTTGATTGTCTTTATATCAATCCATATTTAGTAAATTCTATGGTATTTTTAAAGGGTATAGTAAACATTTGGTAAATCCCATGTGATTATAAAACTGTGTATATAAATGTATGAATTAGACCTCAATAAAACACATACGTTGTAATTTTTAAATTTATTGGTCCTAGGATTAGAATGGAGTTATAAAGGTATTGATGAAATGGACCCTCATATATAATGAAATTTTAATGGTATTGGTGAATATGTGAGTAAATTAATACATGCCTATGAAATTCCAGGCGAATCACTATTAGGATTGCATAGTTTACTATGATGAATATATTAGTTACAAATTCCTCATAAAATAAATTGATGTCGAATTGAAATGCATTTGAACAATAATTTAGAAAATTTGGGCAATTTTCCCTCCCCACTCGTTGCACTATATTTGATAAATTTGAAATTGTGGATGTGAACTATTTGCCAATTAGCAAAGATTCACTACTAAATAATTTGTTGGGACTCTTTGGATCTTTTTCTTCATTATTTTTCACAAGATTTTGGATTGGCATCACTTTATTTTGACATGTGGACATTTGAGCAGTTTTCAAAAATACACATTTGGATTTGGATTTCTTATTCATTTAGCTTAGGGAATTCTTTTGTAGGATTATGAGTGAATCTATTTCTAAAGGGAGAAGTGTTGTTTGTAGGTAGTGGATCATTTTTCAGCTTTAGACTATCATAATTAGCATAAGAGCTACTTCTATGTGGGATGACCATATTTTTATCTTTTATCTACTATTGGGAGGATCTATATTGTACCATGTGATAGAAACACTCCTTAGAGGGTCATATTGAGTCTTCTTTTCCTTCTTTTAGTAGTATGCATTTATTTCATTTTTCCCTCTTTTGGAGAAGAGTTTTTCCCATGATATTTTCTTATTTTCTCTAGTTGTGAGAGATTTATTTATTTGTACGTGGGTGCCTCATTAAGAATTGTAGCTAGGGACAATTCATGCATTCATCATCAATGCATTTTAGTTACTCCTTAAGTTTCTCTGAAGGGGGTGTTAGAGTACAAAGATAAACCAACACATTAAATTATTCATTAGGACCTATTTACACTAAAATATACGTAAACTTACTTATTTCATGTACCTTTTTGTCTCAAGTCATAGAATTAGGACACTTGTTATGAACTAATTTGATCCTTACCTATATTTTCTTTATCCTTTATCAAGGATAATTAATTTTATATTGAATCAATTATTCACCATTTCATCAATACAATTCTTAGGCTTCATACCACATTATCTTATTTTTCTCTTTTTTTATGATAGAGTGTTTTGGTTGTAGGTGATCTCTAGGAGCTATGGGTTTTAATAATTAAATACAATAAAATATGTATGAAATAATATCATAAGACTAGTGCACCAAACAACCTTTGATCATTACTTGTGTGATGAGTTCAAATAATTTATTAACATACAATAGTGTGTCCCACTTCTAGGACATCCCGATTTTTGTTTGAAATCGAAGATTTTTTATTTTTTTTAAGGATTTAAGCCTTGAGGGGTTCCACCAAAAGAGTTCTAATTAAAGAGGGTTAGATTAAAACCCTTTAAATCAAATCCCCTTGGATGAAACCCTCACATTATTAAATAACACCCTCAATGGAGTCTCCTTTGCACCTATCAAAATACTAACAAAAACCATTTTTACTTCACCTTTTGGGGAATCAAATGAAATCATTTAAGAGTACTATTTTTTATGTATGTAGATCAAGGGTGTAAAAATTTATTAGAAAGTTAGAAAACTAGCTAACAAATCAACCACTGCCCAAAACTCAACTTAGCTAGAGCCAAATGACCAAAAGCCACCCAAAACAAACTCAACCAAAAGGGAAACCAACTCAACACAAGCTTCCCACTACAAATTAAGTACTAGCAATATCCTCCATAATCAATCTATCTAAACTATAGGATTGATCTCAGGATAAAAGTTCTCGATCATCAACCCTCCATTCACCCATGTTACACCCTAGTTGTGTAATTACTATTTACTATTACTATGTACGATAAAATGTGAATGTAGTGTGAATTCAGTGGATGAATAAATTGTGTATGCACTTTGGTATCACTACTTTATGAATGAATGTAATCTCATTTAATGTTATATGAAGGAATGCATTTATGTGGTTGGAAGAATATTACATTAATATTCTAACTTTGTCCAGATGTATTATGTATGCTGCATATTTTGTGAATAGTCGACTGTCGTGTGCGATTGTTAGTGATTGCAGGTATATGTTCAATTCTTCTAGGCAGAGGGGAAGTATCACTCAAGAGAGGGTCTTGGTCGGATAACTAGTATTGTAACCTATATGAGCTTATACACACCACAATAGAATAATTGGGTCGGGTTATCATGTGGGAAGTAGGTAAGTCATCCTTAGCATAATGTGTCAGCATTAGGAAGGGTATTTTTTACTAATGAATGCATGCTTGGATGAATTTTACTACTCATTTGCATCCATTGAATTCAAATAACAAGGAATTCATTTAAGGAAATGCTCCACAAAAATATTTTGACACTCAACATAAAAATAAGTGAAGCACCCATTTTAGCTTTGCAAGACTTGATGAAACCTTTTTAGGTAGAATTGGATGCCCAAGTTATCCACATGGGAGTGTATTGATGTAAGAATTAAAGTTGTGTAAGATTATATCGCATATGTTACTTAGTTTTGCAAGCAATTAACAATGAAAAAATTATAATTTGAGAAGAAACAAAAAATTACCCATATCAACCACTAACCATTGCAAAATATCTATTCCCAAACTTATTTGTAGCAAGAAAAATATTTCAAATGGATTCCTTGCTTCTTACAACAATATGATTTGGTGATATATGAAAGAAATAGATATAATTAAAGTGACAAACATGTCTTTAAAAGCAACAATTGCTTTAGATTTATACAACTTGTTGACTAAGCCAACCATTACTTTAGCTCTGTACACAATTATACAATTAGAGTCATTTTATCATGAGGTGTATCAAGAAGATGATGAAGATTTTTGGTTGTGAATTTAAGCTATCTAAGAGTGTTCATACCATGACACAAGAAGGTGATGCTTATTTTTATATTAAATATGTCCTCTAAAAAATAGGTAAGATTATATTCCAGGATGTACAAAAGTATATTAATATTCTTTTTAGTAGCACATACTTCAAACATCTCATATCATTTTGACATAGGAAATAATGGCATTGTTGTAAAGATATGTGTATTTTCCAAGCATACAAATTGATATTTTTTAGGTTCATAAAAGTTAATAGATCATATAGCAATAGCAATATAGAAAATCACAAGCTAGGATTGTATCTTCTATTACCAACCCTTCAAAACCAATGGAGTAATTTAGATTTTTTTTATGATAGCTTTTGAAAGATATACATTATAACTCCTTATAAGTAAAATGTTTATGAAAACGAGGTTATATTATAAAATTATTTGATCATGTATATTTATATTTTAATTTTGTTAAGTTCATTATAAGTTACAATAATACAACCCTTCTTAGTGAATTTTGGGTGACTGTAGGACAAGATACAACCTTTCAAATTTGACTACCTTTCATCCATTAATAAATCACTAAATTGAACATAAATATAATGTTGATTTAGCTATTACAAATATGCAATAGAAGCAATTCCAAGAGATGGGATGAAAGTCTCAAATATGCAAATAATATAATTTCAATAGACTAATCCATCAACTAAAATCTTAATTTATTTTGGATCAACAATACTACTTTTATCTTCAATAAATATCAATATGATACTTGGTTTTGGATAATTTTGAGGATTTAAGTAGTTTAAAGTTAATCTTATACAAGAAAATAAATTTTAGGATAGTAAAATCTTAGACTAGAGCCCTTAGAGAAATCTTAACCATTTTAAATATTTTTAAAAGTTTAAAGGATCATGTGGATCAATCTCTTATTTGATTTTGATATAACATGATAAATTAATAAGTACGACAACTTTGTTATTTAAATATTAATAATTATTATTTTTAAATTTTAAATATATTTTTTATATTTTATTATATATTACAATAATGAAAGAGTTCATTTTAATATTAAGAAGAACTAATTTTACATAATTTTCATTTAAATAAGGTCATGATAAAACTTTGTTTACCATTAAATCACATCTAAAATATACATATGCATATCATGCATATATCTAATATCATTACAAATTTATTATATCAAATTTTCTCTCTTACATTTAAATATTAATAATTTACTATTAAAATTTATTAGAGAACCTTTTTATTTTCTTAATATAAGTTAGAATATGAACTATTATTTATTTAATGGAAAACATAATATATACACATCCACAACATTATAAATGCATCGTATTAAAACTACAAAAACATATGGAATATAATATTGAAAGAACACAAAAGGATAATCAATAATGTAGCACATACCTAGATGGTTTGATCATCCCATTGACGTCTTTCAATATGTTAAAATCAACTTTCTTTGATTGTAAAATATGAACCATATTCAAGGCAACCTGAAATTCATTGAAAATATATTATAAAAATAAATTTAAATAAGTTAACTTTATTGAGTTTAAAATAAAATAACTCTTAGAAGTTCAAAAAAGTTATAAAAATAAATTTGTTCATGCTCTCAATTCTCTCTTAGACCTTTTCTACTACAAGGTAGAATTAAGGAAAAATTCTTATTTTATATTCTTAATGTTAGGTTTATGATCTAAAGTGTCGATTTTTTGTTATTTAATTGTATTGTGTTAGTTTATCTATTTGTACTTAGAGTAGTTTTTAGTTATGATTTTTTGATAGTTATCTGAGTAGTTGAAAATAAATGATTTCATAAGTGCATATTTGACAATATAATTTAGTCTTCATAATATATTTTCTTGTGTTCTCCTTCTATCATTTGTATATGTAATTTATTTATAGATTTAATCTTGGAGCCTATGTATTGAGCAAGTAATTGAATGGAAGAAGGATGAAGAGATTTTATTGTACATTTCTTATTGAAGGAGGAGAGTATATTTAAGTTTTTATTTCTTCCAAGTATCACTTAAAAGTCAAACCTGATTAAGGAAAAAGGATGTAGGTTACATTATTGCAAAAAATCAATGTTCTCATCAAATACTTAAAGCCTTGATGTAGTTTGGACCAAGGTGAGACCTTATTAGTTTGATATCTAATTGCATTTTGATTATTTTTATAGTTCATGATGACTTAGATTGTAAATGCTAATAGCTTTAATATCAATTAGTACTTTGATTACTTGTTTACGATGATTATGATCATAAATGTTAAGATTTCAATAGTCTTGATTTATTATGGTAAATTATAATTAAATGATGTGTTTAAATTTATGACTATTGGAAAAGGCATTATGTACACCTTGTATAACAAATTAATAATACTAAAAATGTAAAAATAAAGATTTATTTTTGTTGCATTCTAGAGATTGAGATACCACATTGGTTAGGCATTTTTGGGGACACTTCCATGTGACATTGTGATAAAAATTTAACATGGATGCCACATTGGAAAAATATTTAATATTGAGAAAACATAGCATGAAATATTTAATTTTGGGTCTTGGTTTAGTGATCTTGTGGTTTTGAGGCACATGATTTATGTAATACCACTTAGCATTTTTGTGTAATATTGTTTCTACAAAGCAAGCATGAGTAGTTCTTGGCTAATGTTGATTGAGCATCTTTTATAAGTTGTTAATGTGAGTAGAGGAAGCATGGAATGGAGTATGTGGCTACATGATTCTCATTTACTTATCTACACAAAGGAATAATTCAATGATAAACTCTTTCTTGTTTGTAGGAATTATGTTATTAGGTATAATCGACAAAAAAAGAACATTCTATTGGTTTTTAAGTACATTGCGGTACCATGTAGGATGTTATTGATTGTGAGGACCTTGATAGTAGTGGTTAGCTTTTGGTTTGATGGGAAACTAAAATCTAGCTCCACTAGGGCTAAAGCCCGTAGTTACATCTAGTGGGTAGTGTGGCTAGCATTGCCTTACTCCTATACCCCTTCCTCTAGTCTTTACTACCTACGAGCCACTAGTGCTCTACTCCACTACGTCTCTTCCACTATTACTAGTGCAATTAGTTTGAGTTCCCACCCACACTTAACCAATCCACCATCAAAATTGTGTTGGTATGATACCAATAGATTTGTTACTAAATCTATGACATATTAGCTACTAGTATGGAATTTGATTAAACTGATATAACATCCATACATATGCGTTGAAAGATAACATCATACTATATCCCCAAAAATGAATCCAAGGTGAAATTTCAAAGTTGTGCCCCACTTTTATAAATTAAATGACTAACATTGATTTAAGTTTTAGCATAAATCACTTGAAAGTGACATATATTTTAAATTTTAAAATGAAAAAAATTAATGAAATAATAATTTTAATTTATTTTATGTTTATATTTTAAAAAATAAAAAAAACATTTGAACTCATTTTTTTTTTTTTTAAATTGATATTATAATTTAATTGATAAAATGCTAAAAATGCGGTTCAGACTCGATACGGGGGCTCTACAAGAGGAGGCTAGGGTTTTATGGTGAATGTGGGAAGGTGCGTGTCACTCAATAATGGTCGTAGGCCATTAAGGGTTTGATTTCCTTCCCTCTGTGTGGTCAGCTTGCATTGCAATAATTTTTCCTTCCAATGCTTTTCGGTTTTTAATTTGCGATGCGGGGCTCTACAAGCGGAGGCTAGGGTTTTGTGGCGAATGTGCGAAGGTTCGTGTCACTCAACAATGGTCGTAGGCCATTTAAGGGTTTGATTTCCTTCCCTGTGTGTGCTCAGCTTGCCTTGCAATAAATTTTCCTTCCAATGCTTTTCGGTTTTTTAATTGCGCGTGTGAATGGTTTCAATGCGTTTCCATCTACAATTTTATCATTAGTCGAATAGATTTACCCCCTTACCATACTCTAGGTGGGAGAAGGGTGCTAGGTCATTATGGAATCAGATGTACTCTGTTAATGAAGATCTGCCCGATCTGCCCGATCTGCCTGATAGATCTGGTTTGCTCTCAGACAATTCGATTGCATTAACTATTCACACATGGTGGAGAAACATGTTCTTTTAAAGACATTGTGATGGATGTCAATTGCATCCCTATTTCAGACTGCAAAATTTATCAAACTTCGTGACGACGAGGAATTGGGACTCCAGAAAGCTGAAGATAGAAATGGTAAGTCCCTTCTTCCTTGCACTAAGAAATTATTCCTCACTCCTAATTTGGAAATGAAAGAGGCCATTGCAAAAGAAGAATTTAGGCTTAGCAAGGTTGTTTTCTTTGCTGCCATAGATTGTAACAGAATTCTGGCAAGGAAATTCATAGATGAGTGGATAAATAATGTGTGGCGTAGGAAATTTGGCATTCAAATAACATTTGTAGAATGCTTCAGAGAGGATTTTTCATTATTTTCTTCAAAGAACATGAAATGCAAAACAAAATCTTGGAAAAGCAATTTTGGAGTGTAGGAAGCTCTATTTTCAAAGTAGTGCCTTGGTCTCCAAATACCCTTAACGATGGAGTTTTGGCTTTGTCCTACCCAAGGTGGGTGATGGTCAAGAATGTACCCCCTCACTCTAGTCATTTCCCCCCTCACTCTAGTCATTTCCCCCCAAACTAATTTCCTCGATTGGCAAAGTATTGATGTTATACGAAATACTGTGACCTTAATGAGCATGGGTGTGCAAGGCTTCTGGTCTAAACCTTGGAGTAGATATTCCAAAAGAAATTGTTGTGGAATCAGATGGCGAATTGACCTCCATTAAATTAGATATTTTAGGAGTGGTAAACGTGTGCTTCTTCTATAAAAAAAAGGGGCATGTTAGGAGGAACTGGCACATCCTAAAACGGAAAAACCCTAAATTTATTTAAAAAATGTCAACCGCATCATGAGTGGGGGTGGTTCAAGTATAAATGATACTTTTATTCAAGATCATTGGATAAACAAATGGTAATTGTGAAACCATAATTCTAGGAGTAATAAGACTAAAATTGTTATTTCGAGGTCTTTTGATGTTGGCCTCAAACATCCACAAAAATATGTTGCCTCAGAAGCCTTTAATGACTCTAATTCAAAATTTGTTAACCCAAAGCCTCTTGTCTCAAACTCAGAATTTATTAACCCTAGTTTTGGCTCAAAAGCCCATCTCAAATTAGTAGACAAAGAGGGTAGGGTCACATGGGGTATAAAACACGTACAAGAATTAGTGTTAGATAAAACTAAATAGAAGATCTTGGTAAGCAAAAACATAAGAAATTCAAAACTGACAATTGAGCTCGAAGTAGAAAATAAGGTTACGGCATACCAAGGCCTTAATGACAACAATAATAAAGAATTAGCTCACATAGATGGGGTAAGTGAGGCCTAGATGCTCTCTTACCCAGAAACAAAAGAACCCCCCTCAAATAAGAATTAAATGAGATCCTTAATAGATAAAGGATTTTTCCCTACATGCTTGACCAATAAGGTAATTGTAAATTCAAACCAAGATCATCAAATTAATTGTAACTAGGAAAAAATGGAAACGACCTCTGTTAGCAGTTCCATCAAAACAAAGTTTGATAAGATTGGTTCCAAGCCCAACCTCCTCACCTCGAGTGACAACACTGGACATGAGGTTACTCATGGTCTTGATATACATATATATAAACAAGGTTGAAGTAAACTCATAAGTGGGGATAAAATGAAATGGTTGGATTATCTTATTTAAAGAGATTTGTCATTTAAATTAAATTAGTTATCTATTCCCAAGAGTTCAATAAGAGAGAAATTGATCAAAGAGAAATATAGTGGTAGAATAGTAGGAATTTTGGAGTTGAGAAATGATGGCATTGGTAATTAAACATTATTTTTGACCATAAATGTACAAGGATGTGAAAATATATGTATATTCAATTATAGAATTCATCAATTAACAAAACAAATTAGTTAAAATGTTGGATTCTAGAGAAACCATGGGATGATATTAGTATGGATTTTGTATTAATATTTATAAGAACATTAAGCGGTCATAATTCTATTTTGTAGTTGAAATTTTTTCTAAGATGGTACATTTAATTTCTTGTAAGAAAAATAATGTGGTATATATAGTTGATTTACTTTTTAGAGAAATTTGGAGATTATATGGGTTACTTAAGAGTATTTATTTATTATTATTATTATTTTATTTTTATTTTTTTATTATTAGATTGTAGGAATCGGGTAGCACGACCCCCTATAAACTGCAGTGCGCTTGGTAAATTTTTTAACGTGATCGGCAATGTTGGCACGACACGCCCTTCGGTACCACGAGGGTGGGGGAGACTAGACCTCATGACCAACCTCCTGCAACATGAAAGATTTAGCCAACCGTGCTAGGGCCTCCACCCCGTTACTTAAGAGTGTTGTATTAGATAGGGATGTTAAATTTGTTGGTTATGTTTGGAGGACATCATGAAAAAGGATAAATATAGAAGTAAAGTTTAGCTCCACATATAATATATAGAAACATAGAGAAATAGAAGTTGTTAAAATGAGTTTGAAAAGCTTATTAAGATGTTTATCAAGGGAAAATAATATTTAACCTTATTGCAAGCCAAACTTGCTTATTATAACTTAGTAAATAGATGTATGAGTAAAACAACATTTAAAATAATGCATTGGTAGAATAAAAAGAATATTTTAGAATTGAGGGATTTTATCATAAACCATGGGAAGATTGATATAGTCAAATATTTTGTAAAGTAAATGAAATATTTATATCAATAAGTAAGATAATTGTTGGAGAATATGAATCAAAATATAAAGAGCATCATTCTCAACGTCAAATATATAAGGAATTTGAGGTAAGAGATGAAGTTATAGTCTACTTAAGGAAGAAAAATTTCCACATGGGACATATAATAAACTAAAAATCAATAAATTTGGTCTTTCAAATATTGAACTTAGGCATTTTATTTCAAAATATATATAAACTAGAATTGCTAGATGATCTTGGTACATCACTAGTATTTAATATTGATTTTTATGGATATCATGAAGGAAAATAATAAGAGAAAAATATAAATAGATTGGGGTGAATAAGTTATTAAGAAATAAGAAAAATAAATTGAAGAGATACTTGGCAACTAAATTGGGAGGAGCACATGAAATAGAACTTATGAAGAATATGTGGTGTAGTGGAAGGATAAGCTTGATGAAAACTCTACATGGATGCTTAGAGTTGAGGATAAGGTCAACTTGGTTTTATTTTAACTCAAAGCCTTGACGTAAAGTGAGAGGTACACTTTTTAATTTCGTAAGGTGTTTTTGATAAAGTAAGCAACATTTACAGGGTGTCGTACCCTTTACACGAAGAGCCCAAAGGGCCAAAAACAAACTAGTTCAAAACAGGGCATGAACTAGGCACCAGAAATAGGACATGAACATCAGACACATTGCATGTCAAACAAAGGACGAGGACTAGACAACTCCAGAATATGAGGGGAACATACCTGACTCCCAAAATCCGAGGCCACATTTTGGGCAGTCCCTTCTTTTTTCTCTGCACAACAAACCGGGAAGGCCCAAAGACAAAGTCCACCGAGCAAGGAGAGATGAGCGGTTGCTCAACAACCACCAAGGAAAGGTCACCATGCATCGAAGCCAGTAACGAAGAAGAGGAGACATGAGCATTCAGAGGATCAACAAAAGTGTTCATTGGAGGAACAACAAAAGTGATCGACAAGGGATAGGCACGCTCTGTCAACATAATAATTTCCTAAGGTGTTTCATTGATGATCATCTAGGGTTTAAGAGTAATATAGTATCAACCAATAAATATTTTAAAGTTTTTTTTCTTGTTTTGCAAATATTTTATTATTTTTCTATATGTTTTGCAATGTTCATTAAGGTTCAAGTGCCACAACTCACCAATCTTATATCTTGATAGTTTAAAGGGTTATGTTCATAAAGTTAGTCCAATCAAAATTTAGTTAGCTATTTAGTAATGAATTATGATTATCTTTGATTATGGTTAGTTTTGTCCTAATTAATTTTAGTTAGATTATAATAATTACATTAGTGTTTCTTATCTTGAGGAGCCTACTTGGACCAATACTAGACTATTAATTATACAACCATATCTTGTTTGAGTGATCTATTGGACGGATTTAAAACTTCCACCAGTTCCTAATGTTATAGATACTTCATTTTGGGTCCTAAGAGAGCCATGAATGGAAGTGCATTGAATTTAGAAACTCCTAGATTGAAACACATTTTATATGAAGATTCTACACATTACTAGTGAGCCTACAAGCTAGAAAAGGCAATGCTCCAAATTTAAAGGTAGATAGAAGAACAAATCATTCAATTTTTAGGCCTTTGATCTTTACCATATCCTCTTATGATGGTATACTATAGTTCTATCTCGCACACTTCATTTACACAACTTAAAAAGAAGTTTGATAGAATTTAAGGAAGAAAGATAAAATAATTTGGAGGTTGTGAAAAGGAAAGAGACAAGATCCTAATTGAATAAATTGTTCATGACACACTTTATTCTTAAGAGGTAGATAATGTAGGAGCTGAAGATTAGCTCAACACACAAGAACACCTACAAAAATAATGAAAACCTTCCACATGAAAGTATGCAAGAAATGAGCTTGATTGATATTAAGATCTATGAGATATATGATTAGGTATGTTACAAAGTGTACAATGACATTTCTTATATAAAAAAGGTGGAAGATAAGATTAGACAAGATTATGATGTGTCTCAATGGACTATGTTATGAGACAACTAACTAATGCAAATATTAAATGACCTAGGAAAAAATATTAAATGACATGATTAAGATCAAGATCTTGAACCCTATATGTAACTATCAACTATTTGGTTCTTAAATAATATCTATAGACCTTTTTCCATCAAGATGAAGATGTACAAAGATACAAGATCACATTGGTGAAGTATCTTGGAAGTGAAAAAGAGAGAAGGTAGTATACCATTATTAAGAACAAAGAATGAAGTAGAAACCACATAGCTCATGACCTAATCAATCCATTGAGAAAAAACTCAAAAGTTGATAAAACATTTCTAATGTGTGACCATCTAACATAGTCATAAGATGTGGACATTTCCATATTAATGAACACATATTTATCTCTAGAACTAGACATAGAATTAATAACCTTAGCAAAAAAAATAATACCATCAAGAATCTAGTGACTTTTAAAAGACCACCCTATTCAAATACAATAAGAGGGGACAAAATATGCTTAAATAATTTTACAATAATTTTGGTGATTATCTTATATATAGCATTGCAAAGAGTAATACAAAAAATAAAATCAAGAGAATTTTCCTACTCTTTTGATGAATCAAGACCAAGAAGGTATCATTTATAGATTTAAGCATATGCTTATTCATATGAGATTAAAAAACAACCTCTAGTAAATCTATTTTTAGGATGTACTAATTTTTTTATAAAATTATAATTAGAAAGCCATCAGGACTAGACGATTTACGTTTCTTCATATACAATACAACTTTCTTTACCTCTTCAATTGAAATTGGTCTTATGGGTAGATTGTTCATATCCTCATCAACCAAATGAGGAAATATTACCTCCATGAGCTGAGATGATAGACACTATAAAATTTCCACTTATCCTTTCTTTGACTGAATTATGAAAGAAAGATGTGTTATTTTTTCCTTCCTAGATCTAGTTGATTATTGATTTATTCTTCAAGAATATCCCCACTTAAATTTCCCATTCTTTAATCTCCCTGAACCACAATAAATTATTAAAAGAAGATTATCCTTGGTCACTCCACTTTCCTTAATCTCAAAAGTGATAAAATCATATTTTTCCTACACCTACACATGTCCTTTTCTAAAGACATTTCTTAAATTTATCTATTTCACTTCTTAAACTTGAACTTAAAAAAATGAAATCTCTTGAAGAAAGAATGCTTAGAAATACCAATGGAATTCTTCCCCTCCAACCAACCTCAAAGAAATTATGTTCTCATGAATATCTAGATCTCTAAGCCACATTAATTGAAACTTGAAAGGAGAATTTTTCAAAAGGTAAAATAAAGAAGAAAATTTGGTGGACCAATTATCTAATCCCTTCAACTATAAAATGTTAGATGAAGAGACCCAATTTTCACCAATCCAATCTTTTTTTCAATGTGTATAGATATGAAAGCCAACCCACATGTTCTAGTATTTGGAGTAATAAATCAACCACTTGGTTTAACATCAAGTAGGTTGAATACATTTAGTAACAGATAACATCTCCTTGAAGCAAATTTTCAAATGACGTGATGTCTGGCCTGAGTGGGAGATTTGGAATTTCAAACGGTGATGGTGGCGATGGAGGCTTGGAAGCGGATGCGGTTGGGGCCGATATGCTTGGCTTGGGTGTTTATGATGGAGCTGTGGCCGAAGGGGGCCCTTGCCCTCTATCTTTGGTGGTTCCTGGCGACGTGTGTGCTCCCTCTCCGTTTGCGGCTGCTGTAGCGGACTATGCTCTTGGGTCGATTCCTCCTACTAGGGGTTCTTCTGACTGCATGAAATCTTTTTCAGAGGCTACTAAGGTGGGTGCTCGACCCCCTGCTCAGGCTCATAGACCTTTTCCTTGTGCTTGAGATTCTCCTGTGGTGGTTTGTGGTTCTGAGGTGGTTGAGAACGAGGTTTATTATTTGGCGCAGGGAGTGGTTTGCAGGTTTAATGGCTTGTGGCCTTCCCTCCTCGATCTCCATACTTGGGTGTCTAACTCTTGGAAGTCGTTGGTCTCTAGAGAGATTGAGCTCTACCCTAGCGCTAGGGATTTTTTATTTCTACCTTTGCTTTCGTTGCTGAGAGAAGTTGTGTGTTGGACAGGGGGTGGATGTGAGGTATTCATTCTCTATCCATCAGGCCTTGGTCTCACTCGTTCAATCCCCTTACAGAGTCGTTGAACACCAGACCAATCTGGGTCTGTCTGCTGAATCTCCCTCTCCAGTTTTGGGAGGAATCTTGTTATGAAGCTATTGGCAACACCATTGGATGCTTCTTAATGGTGGACTCTACAACTAGGGAGCTAGGGCATACTACAGTTGCTTGGTTGTTAGTTGATTTGGACATCTTCAAACCTCTCCATGGTGATGTGGTCTTGCTGGTGGAGGACAAACGTTGGAAGTAGCTCTTGGAATATGAGGGTCTCCCCTTTCGGTGTAGGAGTTGCTTTTCGGTGGGTCACTTGGCCTCGACTTGCCCTCTTGCCCGCTGCAAGGGCGTTGCAACTTGGTGGAAGGATGCTCTCTCAGACCATCTCATTGTAGGTTCTCCTCCTTCAGGAGTTCCTTTGGTTAGTTCCTCTTTGGAGGCTGACCCTCTCGTGACTACCTAGATTCCTCTTCTGGCTTTCCCCTCCACGGAGCCTTTTGCTATCTTTGTTTTGTTAGAACCTTTTGCTGACACTATTATGTCAGAACCTGCACATCCTATGTTGATCGACTTTGCTGGACCTTTGTTTGCTCCTATCTCCGCTGCTTCATTGTCGGCTCCCTCGCTGCGTGGTGGCTCCTCTCTCGGGGCGGCTGTTGTGGAACCTCGCCCCTCACCTCGCTCGGCTATTCTCGATTTCGAGCCTTCCTAGTCAGTTGTGCTATAGAAGAAGGGTCTCCCCAAATCCGTTGCCTCTTCACAACCTCGGGTTCGGGGAGTCAGTTTGGATTTCCTTGGTTTGAGGGTTGTCTAATTTTTTGGGTTGTTCGACAGCTGTCGGTCAACTGTTTCTATTTGTTCTTCTAGTTCAAGTTTTGTTTGAACTATGCTTTCCTTTGGCCCTTTAGGCTTTCTGTGTAAAGGGTACAACACCTTGTAAATGTTGTTTATCTTATCAAAAGCATCAAGTAGGTTGAGAAGAGATAAATAATCAATAAAAAAAGTAGAAGAGGAGTATAGTCAACTAAATATGTAGGAGCATCCAACAGTGTAGGGCAATCTTGCATCACCCAAAAAAAATTGTTTTCTTTATTTTTTTTAGTTGTTTTGAGTCCCATGATGGCACTTAAGGGGTATAAGATAGTCAAAAGTCAAAAATAGCGAAAAAATGATCACTTACTATTTTTAGTAAGTTGTCCTAAACGGGCTTTTATGGACTTGAAAATTTACCTAAAGGAGTAGAGCTGAAAAACAATTCTGGTTGCAAAATAATTGCCTCAATACCCTGAACGGTTTGGGAGAAATTAAAGTTTTTGTCCCGAGAAATTTCTCCAATGCAACTTCAAATTCAAATATAAAACTTTAGAGGCCCCAAAATAGCTCAAAAAGTGGACAAACCGACCTATGATGGGTTCGCATTGTGTAGATCTCTTCGAGAGCTTTCCAACGATATGCAATAATAGCAAATCGGACACTCGGATCAAAAGTTATGGCCCTGCGAAGTTGCCCCTCTAAAAAGTGAATTTTATTAAAATTTCTTCCTAGGCCAAAAATCAAACAGTGGGACTTTTGGCACCAAAACAAAAGGGAAAGTTGCACTTTCTAGAACATTCTAGGGTGGTTATTGGGTAAAATAAAAAGGGATATGAGGGGGTGGTAGAAGGTGGCTCCATTAGTGCAGATTGTGGCTCCGAATAATAGTTTTTTTTTTTTAGAGTTGATTTTGTTATAATGAATCAAGCTCGTGAGGCTGTAGCATGTAGGTTTGAATCTGTAATTTCATTTTTTTAAAATAATTGAAAGTGGATTAATTTATGTTTCACATCTTTTGTGTTGGTATCTATTGTCGTGTTTTGCAAATTTGGGTGGTGTTGCCCTCATCATAAATCCTCCAAATTTCTCATTAAGATGGAGAA
This sequence comes from Sequoiadendron giganteum, assembly GCA_007115665.2. NCBI lineage: Eukaryota > Viridiplantae > Streptophyta > Pinopsida > Cupressales > Cupressaceae > Sequoiadendron > Sequoiadendron giganteum. Next base: position 624,249,429 of record CM021107.1, read on the forward strand.
TAACATTAAATCACCTACCAATATCTAAGGTGAGGAAGGGAACATAGAGAAAATAGATCTAATATGGGATAAAAAAAGAGCTTACCTTGAAAATGAGTAGGAGCATACACATTAGTGAGGAAAATGGAGCCACCCAAATCAAAGCAAAAACTTACCAATGATAAGGAACTTTTTCATGCTATCCATCAAGAGGGAGTGAGCCAATTCCCATAAGTAAGCTATACCTTCATCAAAACCTAAAGATTGAAAACATTGACATTGTATGCCTTTCCAAATATAAATGATAAGAGTAACCATTTCCTCCATAAAAGAAATAGCTTCACGAAGAAAGAGGATATCAATCTTGTCTACCCAAATGAGATCTCAAAAAAACATTTGATGAGGGGTGCTACCTAGACCCATATGATTCCATGAAATCACTATAATTTTGGGGGAATAGAGCAATGGGCATCCAATGTTTGAATGACCCCACAAGTGATTTTTCTATCATCTTCAAATTTTCCTAATATTTTTTTCTCCACTTTTGAGAGCTTGTTTGGTCTACCCTTTTGATATTTTTTATTGGAATCCTAAAAAAGGTGGACTTTTTTCTTAAGATCATAATTTACACTTCGGGCTTAGGGATATTTTGGCATAACACAATCTACACAATATTCAACAAGAGCTTTGGTAAAAAAAGGAGACGATATAATTAATCTAGTATCAATATTATTTTCTTCTTGAAGCTCCTAATAGATATCTCAATATTATTGGGAGATAGGGAAACCCTTCTGATGTATTAGTTTCTATAGGATTGCATGAGATAATTTTGAATTAGAAAGATACAAGGGTAAAAGTACAAACCTGTGTCACACTTTTATAAAGGAATCGACTTACACAAACAATTTTTTTTAACTTCAACTGCATAAAAGTGGTCTTTATGTTTTGAATTTCAAAATGATGTAAACTAATGAAATGTAGAACTCTTGATGAGGTTTATGCTTGTAATTTTTAAAAAATGATTTTTTTTTAAATAAATTTAACAACAAATTTTGAATTGCTGAAAATTTCAAGAAAAAGCGACATCAAGTTGACATTACAAAATAAAAGGGAAAACAATTTTATTTTTCCCCGATTTTTTCCAAATAGATGACTTCGATATCTAGTGCATGGAAAAAAATAAAAAATTCGACATATATTTTCCTCGTAATAATGTTTTAAAGTTAAACTTACCAAAATTTGGTAGTTTTCACTTGACATCAACTTTTGTCTATTTTTTAATCATTTTCAAAAAACAAATTATACCCTTTTGGAGAGGATTCTCTCCTTTGTGCACCAAATATTTTTCAATTTGTTAAAATATGTTTTAGTATTTTTTAAATTTCTAATCAACCTCATTTTTATTATAATGAACTACTTGCATTATTTACAACAAAACACATATTAAAACTAATCAAAATATCAAATTTCTTTTAAAGGGATTCCTAACTCCAAAATCGACAAAAGGGTATTTTTAGTTTTTTTTTAAAATTCATTGTGTGGATTGAAGAAATATCATGTTCAAGTGGAAATTTTCAATTTCTGAAAAGATGAGGCAATTGCCAACAAGGATGCCACATAGACGGTTTTGACTGAAACATTTTTGGTTGAAATGCTTTCAGTCAAAAACATTTTGGTCAAAACTCTACATGTAAATTAAGTCTCGTTCAAAAATTTTAAAGGGAAAATTTTTATTGTATAGTTTCGGGTGAAAGGATTTTGCCTGAAACTCTATGTTCCATACATATAGGCCACATAGTTTTGGTTGAAACTATTTTTCTCGGAACTATTTAGTTGGTTGAAAGTGTGACACAAGTGTGTGCTTTTACCCACAATTTTTGGCCAATAAGGAGATTTTCAAGTAGAATGGAATGAATTTATTTGAAAACATTGATGACGTAAAACTTTTTATTAAGGCTAGATCTTGGAAGATCTTTTCTTTTAGTTGTCACTCATTCATTTATTCTAATATTTCATAGGAACAAACCAATTTGAATTTGGATCTTTTGCATAGTTTAGGGCTTTCCCTTTTGCATTAACTTTAGCTAAATAATTCTCTAAATAAGATTGAGCAAACCTTAGGACTAGATATTTTCTCTATTAATTCTTGGTTATGCATGGAAAACATGACATTTGAAAGGAAGAGCTTCATAATCTATTTTTGGATCCATTACATGTTTACCAGTCTAATATCCAAAGAATTAGGGAATGGATTATTCAAATAATTTCAACACAAATATGTGAATAGCTTGTTACATTTATTTCAATAATGTGATGAGAAGAGCCTAAGGGTTTCTCTCAAAGAGTAGCTGAAGATTATTAAATATCAGGTCTTTTAGAACTATATGGGAGGTTGAAGAAGGAAGATCTTGACTGGGATCTTAGAAGGGAACTCCTCCACTAGATCAAAACCAACATTCTAGGTTTTACTTAAATAACCAACTTGAATTTGAAAATATAAACTACCTTTAAATATCATGTTGTGATTACCCTATCTTCAAAAGATAACAAAGAATTAGGTGCTCATAGCAAGAGTAATCTCCACATCTCCTTCAGATTGTCAATTCTGTTGATCCCAAACTTCCAAGAAAGGAAAAGAAATATGAATGCCCACAAATTTTTCGATTAGAGCATGTTCGAAGAGATAAAACACATTATCAACAGTTAAATCAAGATTTATGACCAAAATGGGCCTATTTGCACTCTTCTCTAAGAAACCATATGATCTAGGATGATTTTCTAATTTTTGGTTCTCCTTGATTTCACTTGTTGAATGCACCAAAAATGAATAGAGATATTGTGCCCAAAAGAAGAAGGATAATTAATTATAATAGAGTCTTTGAATGATAAAGGAGGGGGATCCCTTGGACCCCAATCACTACTATGCATGTATAAAACCTAAGTTGTGAGAAGACAAAAAAAAGATATAGAAAAGAAAAACTGCAAAGAAGTAGGGGTAAAGAAAACCCCACCCCACACTTACACTTCCCAAGCCCCAACAAGGCTAAGGAACTTGCTAATTGCAGGTCCAAATACCTACACTCGAGATTAAGTTTGTGGTATTGAACCCCACATGACAACAACCTCCATTTTCCCATGCTTGTATAAGCAAGTATATTAAATGATATTTTTTTTATTGCATAATTTTAAGAAAATAAATTTATTAATAAAAAAATTAGTAGATAAAATTTAGAGGAAATTAGAAAAATATTAGGAAGGAAATATAAGGAGTTCCGTGGAACCATGGCATAAATTCTTATAAGTTATAAAACCCCCATCTATTTAATAATTAAAAAAACACTTTTATAGATCTAAAAGATATTTTAAGATCTAAATTAGAAAACTTATTTTAAAGAAAAAATAAAATTACCTCCAAAATGTTTCTAGTAGCATTCCAAAGTGATGGTAGAGTTCTACCACCAATATGAGTCTTTCCATCAACACTTAAGTTTTGGAATCTCACTTCAATAGTTGGCAACTCTATTCCTACTCTGGAACACCAAACATAAATACAATATTAATCTCATATTAATTTAGAAGTAAATTTTGCCAACTTTATCTTTTTATCCAATTCATGAATTATTATAGTTAATACTTAAAAGATACAAAATATTATTAGGAAAATAAATGTTATATTGATTCTAAATAACTTAGTTATATATATGCATACATTTTATTTAAAAATCATCCAATTCAATGATCAAACAATAATAATAATTTTACACTTCATTCATAATAAAAATAATAAATATTGATCTAATTTTATTTATCAAAATCAATCTTTACCTATTGAAAGGAATAGTCATAATTATGAAGTTAAAAAATTAAATTCACATTAACTATAAAATTATAAATAGATCAATTTATTAATAGAAATAATATAAAATTAAAATCAATAAAATTTATAATCTTCTAAAACATTCCATATACAAAATTTTATTTTTAACCTTAAATCAAATCAATTAAATAAAGATTTAAGAATCCCAAATCAATTAAATAAAGCTTTAAGAATCTAAAGCTCAATACTTATAGAAATAGTTCTCTATTCTAGATTTATTATATATATTTTAAAATAAAAAAATAGAGAAGAACTATTACAAGTATTACACTATTAAAAAAAAAATATTACTAAGCAATATAAAAATAATCATTAGTAAAAAAATTTTATTTTAAATATAAAACACAAAGCTAGTTTCGTAGTATAAGGAATACAACAAAGATAAAAATTTAGATGAAAAACACGTTTTCTCAATAATCTTTGTTTATGTTTTTTTTTTCTTCCATCTATTTTATATATATATATATTATAATTAATAATAAAAATATTCATTTATCAACTAAATAATTATTATAATAAAATGTAAATAATTAATACAAATATTTAAATATGTTTGAAATAAATATGATCATATACTTTCAAACAATAGTTTTATTTTCTAATTTTTAAAGAACTAACTATATAACTTAAAATTCTCTAGACTTCAAGAGGCTCTTTATTTTCTTTATAGGTTGCCACCAACTCTTACCACAAAGTACTGTAGTTATCATAACTTTCTGATTCAAATAAAATAAAATAATATATAAAAGGTTTAAAGGAGGCAAGAGTTACAAGAAGAATGTTGCATATTATAAAATAGAGGATAACAATAAGGGAAATTATTATTTTAAATTTTAATTGGTATTCTCAGGAGATTTTCTAGTTGGATATTAACAATTAAATTGATAGACTCCATATGACATATTATATAAACATTTATTTTGATAGAATCTATAATACTCATGAAATTTTTATCTAATTTTGTTGATGCCCTCTTAAAGTTAGATGTGGGATGTGTAGGTGAAAGTTTAGTCAAGGAAATTACAAATGAGGGAAAATTATATGTGATAGTTCAATTAATAAACTAATGGTCTCTTTGTCTCACCCTCATTCACATGTAGGGTAAACAATAATTTAAAGAATCAAAAACCTAGATAAGGAACATGAATTGTTTGACCAAATTCCTCATAGAAATGTGGCCTCAAGGAATGTCATGGTGATAATATAACGTCAAGAAGTGTTTGTTGAAAAGGCCTTAGTTTGTATTCAAGGGTGTAGTAGTATTATTCCACTCATGTATTTATATATCAAAGTAGGAACAATTTCAAGAATAGTATGTGTGGCATTTAAGTTTGTTGTTTTTATCTAATGAGAGATAAATTGGGGGTTTAATCTTTGCAACACAAGGCCAAGTGCATCAAGCTTAGTTGAATGCTATGATTTACTTTGTCATTGTGGTTGTTAATCTCTATCTAACTCTATTACTATAAGAATAGGCATTGGTTTGGTAGTTGAAGCTAATATTACATACATTTAAAACGAAGAAGCATCTCTTTTGATGGTAACTTATTTTTAATTTAATGTCCTTTCATTATGCACAATCTAATGTTATGAAACTTTGAAAAATTGTTTGCGAACCTTCATTTGATAAAATTCATTAGAGGATTTGTGTATAATGTTTTTATTTGGGTTAATAATGTTGTGAGTGACCATAAATACGTGTAAATTATATGATTATTAACAAGTTTCCATATTTTGGTGTATCATATAAATCAAGGTCTCTAGCTTGCAAGTGCAAGAAACCTATGTAAATAAGTATTGGCATGGTCAAGTCTAATGATATCTTTATGTATAGAGTTAGGTTTTTTGTGTTGTCTACTAGCTTAAATGATATCTTTCAACAATGTCTAGGAACACTATCTTGAGTTTGGTAGGGCTCAAAGTGTAGAAGATTATTATCCACTTCTTGTTTGTTGACCTTTCCTAACCCTTGGTTTGAGCATAGGTCTTCTCCCTTCGTTTTGGACTAATTTGGTCTATGTGTTTGGATATTGTGGTGAGTGTCTTGGAGTTGAGACTCTTTTAGAAAGAATCCCCAAAAAATGGTGACTATGATAAGGATAAGATAATTCTATTATCAGTTCAAGAATCCTAATGTCTCTATGAATGGTAATTGCCTCATTCATTGATAGATCTCAAATTTGAGTGCATTTATTGTCATCTTTTAAATTTTGATGTTGTCATGCCCACTTTTTTCATAACTATACACTAAAACAACCACAAAAAAATTTCCTCATACAACAAGAATCAAGGCAACTTTTACTAGAAAACCTATGCATCCTTGATGATAATGTGATTTCATGGTTGATTCAAGCACACCAACCCATATACAATCCCTAAATTGTTTTATGCTTATTCCCTGTAGTTATGAATGCAAGGGAGAAACAAAGGAAAGTAGTAGTGATAGATATTTTCTACTGTACAGGAGGCATTTAGGAGGGGCATGAAGGTGTCTAGTCCATGGTAAAGAATATATTTCTATTCTAATATGGAAAATTGTAATACATATATTTAATTTCTCACTTTTATTCTTGAACCTTATTTTTTATTTTCCATGACAAAGATTCTTTATTTGTGGGGATTTTGGGCTATTTATCATTAAACTTACTGGTTTGAATGCTTGTATTTATTATTTCAATTGTTTCCCCTTATGTTGCTATTTTTTTTATTTTGCAGGGAAAGTTGAGGCATTGGCCTCTAATCCCAAATCTAGCCGCCACAAGTGCTAGATAGTAAGCAACAACTCCATACAGTATGGGGTAAGTTTGAAGGTGAGACCAAAGGGGAAGAAAGAGTAGCAACAGGAGAATGAAAGGAGGGATGTAGTGGATACCGTGCCAAGCCTTGCCTGTGAAGCCTTCCAGAGTAGGAAGTAAAGGTGATGCTCATGGGGGTGTGGTTTCCTACTAAGGGAATTTACCCCTCCTTTTTTAAAATATTGGATAAACTCCAACTATTCGCTAAGGCTGCTCTCCAAATGGGATATACTAGCCCTCCACAAAATAGAGTTGTCTAATGCTCTTTCCTAATAGTATAATTTAAAACTAATGCTCTTTCCTGATATTAGAATTTAAAACCAGTTCCTATGATAAGAATCATGACAATGAAGGTGAGAATAAAGATTGAAATTAGACTTTGAGCCATGGTCTCATTCTCAAAAGTGTTTTTGATTAAGGTAAAAACAGGTTTTGAAGGGACCTAAAACCCTTTACAAACAAATTTAGAATGGATATGGAACCCTCAACCAAAAAGTTGTCCAAACATAAGGACTATGAAAGCACAAACAACCAAGGGTAATAAAGGCGCCCAAAGCCAAAGAACATGGGTTTTTTTTGAAAAAATTAGGCTCCCACAACCTAAAACAAAGCTGCAAAAAGAACGATCTGTAGCCAACCAAAAACCAACCCCCAACTAAGAACCATCAAGATTTAGATTTAGAGTTACTCTTGTGGGAGCGGAGAGTCATGTCAAAAGAAGGCGTAGATAACTTAGCTTTCTTTCCCTTAACAAAAATCAAGCCTTCTTCCTCTTGCGTTGCCTTATCATGCCAAGCCAACACCCCAATATCCGGAGAATGAATGCCTGCAACCACTGTTTCAAAGATTTCATCAGTATTCCTCCTTGCAAGCAAGGTCACATCAGAAGAGCTACCAAAAATGAGAGCCGAAACGCTATCACCCTGAGGCCCACTCTCATTTACTTTAGGGGTTTCAATAGGAAAAGCATCAACAACCCCATCATTTGTGACATCCAGAGAGGATGCCCCAAGACCCTGTGATTCCAACACAACCACCTCAGAAAAAATCCTATGTTGCTTAGATTTCTTCTCAAGCGTCTAATGCTATTGAAAAACACCTTTCCACCATGTACCCATCATTGCATTTTTCTCAAAACTACATTGTGCAGCCACATGACCTATTTTAAAACATCTTCTACATTGGAAAGGAATCCCTTCATAGTCCAAAGATTGAACCCAAGAACCATTAGAAGATTTAAGTAAAATCTCAGCAAACAACCCTTTAGAAACATCCATTTCAACCAATATACGGGCATAGGTGGAGTGAAAAATATCAGAGGATTCATCATCCACAATCAAAAATTCTCCAAGGGCATCACCCACTTCCTTCAAAAGAGGATCAACCCATAAATGGAGGGGGAGATTAGGAAGCCAAACCCAAATCAGGGTCTTATTAAACGTTTCAGAAGAGGGGTTGAAATTAAAATGCCAAGGCTTAATCATTAACAAAAAATTGTCCTCCCAGCTAAAAAACTGATCACATAGGATTTTGTTTCTATCTTGAGCATTATCAAACTTAGCAACAAAAAATCCCTTAGCCATGGGGAAAATATAAACTTTACTAGTGATTAGGGGCTCCCACTATTCTGAAATCCAAGTGTATAGCTGAGGGAGGCTAGACCAAAAACCCCTAAACCGACAAATCACTCCATGTAATGAGAGAACTGAAGCGTTATGATCAATTTCCTCTATCGTCTCTTCTTTTAGGTTAATGAAGATGGCATTTGCAACATGCATAAACCCTCCATACGACGGATTACCATGCCATAACCTAAGTGCCTCACCATTTCGCCCCGTCCTGGCCACCGACACAATAGGCTGCTTGAGCCCCTTGGCGTCGGTCGTTTGGCCTTTCAGCTTTGTGTTTTCTCTTTGGTCGTTCCTGGCCAGCGCCCTGCTCGCAGCTTGCGCACAACCTTGACCTACCACCATTGGGATTTCCATCGCCATCGCTCCTTGCTCCTTCATTCTTAGAAGTGTTATGGTTAGTACAATGAGATTATTTATTGTTACCAAGTTTTAACAAAGTAAATGTTCGCAGGAGACCACATTTTCAAATAAGGAATCAAATAAAAAGTTATTTTACACAGATTTTTACTGGAGAGTTATTTTTTTTAGATTTTCTAAACAAATCTGATTTATGTTTAAATACACACCATCTACTAGTAATTTTACATTCTTTGCAAGGATTCAATAACCAGTAGGGTTTACTTGTGAACACACCAACTTATGCTCTTCTAGAGTTGAGCCTTACATTCCCCTCCCCTTAGCTTTGACTTCCTAATCACTAAGGTTTTAGGACATAGTCGCTATACTGTATTAATTATAGTTTTTGAAGGTAACCACTTATTCTCTAGTTTTGGTGAAGCTACTTATTTTACCACATATGCATAAAATAAGAAGAAATATTTTTCTCACAAATACTCCTAATACGAGAGAAATAAAATTTATACCATAATAAAATTTATAAAATAATAATAAAAAAATTTAGCAAAAAAGTTGGGCATTATAGATGTCATTAGATAAGTAATCTTGAAATTTTACTTATTAAGGAATTGATATTCCTTGGGAATTGAGGAAGTTTGTGCAAGTGTCAAATGTTAATAGTTGACATTCTCATTTAATTCTAAGTGACAACCTGGTTGAAGAACTAGATAGAAAATAAATATAAAATGGAGGGAAGAGTTTTAGTGAAAATAAGAACAATCTTGATGCAAATATTTTTCTACAACATTAAGGAAAGATATATATTATATGGAAGTTCGAGAATCCAAGTGTATCTTTGAATCTTACTAAAAATGATTGTGAGGTTGGTACATCTAGTAGATCCCATAAATTAGTAAATGAAGGTTATTACTATGATAGATCTCTTTTTAAATAATGATATTCACATGTCTCATTTCCAACTTGATAAATCCAATAAAGGGAATGAGTTATGTGGGATAATTATAAGCATGACAAAGAATGTAGGCCTTGGAGTAATTATATCCATAACTCCCCTAGAAACATGCAAGACCTAACATCCTTGTTCTTAATAATAGCCCCAAAGATCTCCATTAAGAAAGACAAGTGGAAGAACTTGTTATAGATGGAGAAGGATTATAAAAGCCTTAAATATAATATGTAGGTGCTAGAGGGGAAGGTTAGGAAACCTTAGATTGATGAAATTGAGAAATAGATAACTCATCTCTAAGACAATCAAACCCATCTCCAAAATACCAAAAGAGCCAAAATGCATGCCACAAATCTCAACCTCCTAGGAAGAGAAGCAAGATAAGAAAGAACGAATCCAATAGACATAAGAAAATAGAGGACAAATATTATATACCATTTGGGCTATGATAAAGTTAATCCTCTTAGATGTCCTTTGGCACTAGAAAAATACAAGCATCTTGACTTTAACGGGATTCCTAGTTATCAAAACCCCCTACCAAATGAAGGGGGACATTATCATAATGTCAAGGAAATAATATTGTATCACAATAAGATCATTTGAGATATTTTATTAGGCTCACTAATGATTATGATGTTGTGGATGAATATTTCATGGTGAAGTCATTTGTGTAGTCCCTTAATGATGTAGCCCAAAATTGGTAGAAGAGTCTCCTTGAGAGAATCATTGTCACTTTGAATAATTTCCAAGCAATTTTAGGAGAGTACAATATGAGAACAAAATTGACCCTAAATTCACTATAAAAGAGTTTATAAAAAATAATGAAGGGGAAAATGAGAGTATTTGATTTCAACATGAGGTTTATGGGGTTATTGGCCAAAATCCCTAAGAGAATGGGGCCTAATAGATCCATGTTACTTGTAATATATTGTAATTCCTTTGATTCTAAAATGGGGTACCTCTTAAGGGATGAGAATCCTTTGAATCTAAGAGAAGCATAAAAGATGATGGGGGATATTGAAAGAAACATAAGATATTTTAGAAAAATGCCTTAAAAAGGAGAGATAAAATTGCTACATCCTAATAAATATCATCTTACAAAGTATTCCTTACCCAAAGATAGGCTAGAAAAATTCATGCATGCCTTAAAAGAGATGATTTATTTTTGGGAATAGGTGTTGTACACCTTGCATAACATGGAGTATATATATATATATATAGTTGTGGTGCATCTAGGAGATATTTTTACCCACATTAAATATTTATTTGGGTCCACTTGTAAAGTTGTATGTAACATTGGGTTAGTTATTTTATGTGTAGAAGACAAAGAATAATTAATTGGGAAAATATTTAATAATGTGAAAACTTAGTATCAAAAAGTAAATGAGGGCTCAATGGCTTTGTGTACTCATGGTTTTGAGGCACATAGTTTTATCTTACCACTTGGTTGTATTTGTGTGAACTTGAATCTATAAAAGAAAGCACATATTAAGTAGTTGAGGTTAGCTAGATGAGTGGATTGTCATAATATTGAGTTTCTCTTATGAATGCATATGTAACTTGCATGACATGTGATGTGTGGTTACATGCTTGGACACATGGAGGATGCATTGGAGGAGCCTAATATTTTAGAAGTATTCATGAAAACTCTATAAGTGCATTGTAGTGTTTCTATTACTAAATAATATAGAGTGTGGATACTTTTGGAGGCCATGTTTTTCCCTCTTGAAGATTTTCCTAGGGTATATATCTTGTGCTTTTTCTATTTGATTTTTGCATTATGGTTATTCTATAAGCTTGGATGCATTTTTATCTCTCATGGGGTTATGTAGAAAATGGGAACTAAATTTTTTGGGTATTATTCATTTATTTCCTAACAAGTGGTATTAAAGCTTTATTCATGGTTGTGGGAGGTGTGAGCTCTTAAGTTTTATACGCTCTTGTTTGAATATATTTGGTGCAAATTTGAATTCATGACAATGCAAGAAAGATTTGAGACATTTCGTGGTATAAACACATATGTAGGTTGATATTTTTTAGATTTGGGATTTCGAGGTTTGCAAATCATATGAACATGAACCTACAAGAAGTAGCCTTAGAAAAAAGAGAGAAAACATGTAAATCATATCACACCCTTCTACCAATACCTCAAAGTGTTAAGCTGTGTCAAGAATGATCTCCTTCACAACACCAAAATAAAGGCCTCAACAACACCCAACCAATAAATCTCATAGATCAAATGAAACATAGATATCATGTTAAACCAACATGGATGTAATCCTCTCTTAACTAAGGAAAACTCAAATATCCATTCCAAAAACTAAGAATAAGCTGAATAAACATCTCTGAAAACTCCTCATCAGTGGATGATAACATAAATAAATTATATGCACAAGGAGATAAACACCAAACATCTCTCAAATATACCCTCCAAAACTAATCCATAGCTCAAGATGCATATCGATGAGAAGAAAAAACATAAAACATTATATATCTAAAAATAAGAATGGTCAAATACCTCTTAGATAATAAATTGTCAAGTAGACCAAGAGTGGGGAATGATAATGCTCCTTTAGGGTACCCAAGTCATCACACCTCTCATTGGATTTTCCCGGGTGTTTTGGGGAAATGTTGAATTTGATGGTTATAGATTGTGGGTTTCTTGGTAATATATTTGATTAACTTAAGGAGCTTATGCTAAGTATTCTTAATGCTCTTTCTTGATTAAGTTGATGATTTAAATGATGTTTTGGGGTTTTGTATGATTGGTTTGCTGGAATCCGCCTGGTCCGGATTTTCCTGAAAATCCTTCCCAGTGCAGAATCCGCGAGGGGAGCTAAATCCTGAATTTTGAGATAATGATCTTTTGCACTTGTTGCTTCTTATGGATCTAATTGTGGTTACTCTTATGTGTTCACAGGCAGGATCAAGACAAAATGTTGTTGGTCGAGGCAAGGGAAAGGCAACTGACCCTGGTGCAGAGGCTTCTGCTATCTCAGATGCAAAAAAGGTTAAGTTGGATATAAAGAGCAAAATTCTTGAGAGTAAGTTGAATTCAATTTGGTCAGGGATCACGAACACGAACATAGGCATGTGGGATTATGAAGAATTCAAAGCTGAGATGTCAACACCAAACCTTCCTTTGTTGTCAAGGAGAATGGTGGAATATGGGTTGGCTCATGTGGTAGGTTTCCCTTCTACAGTGCAGTGCTACGAGTTGGTACTGGAGTGTGCTAGAAATTATGATAGTGGAACACAAAGGATAATAGGTCCTCAGGGAAGGGTTCTTGCTGGTTTCAGTCCTGTGGCCATTGCTGCAACCTTTGACATACCTCATAGATCTCATGTGGTGGGCTTCGACCTGGAGGTTGCTAGGAAATACTATGAGAACATTGTCAAATCTCAACAGGTGATCAACTCTTGGCTAGAGAAGCCTAAATCTCATTTCTCTAAGTTGCCCAAGCAACTATTCAGGCTGAAGTTCAAGAGGGAATGTTACAATGCCATTACCCTTCTCAGTAGGTTGATAGGATTGAAAGGTGCATGTGTTTTTGAAACATGGATGTTCAATGTGATTGCCAGAATGGAACAGGGAATAGACTATCATTGGGTAGGAGTTATTAGCAATATGATCCACCATCAGTTGTGCAATGTCTTGCAGACCAAGACTTTCACTATGACCTCCTACCTAGTGTATTCATTGGCTAGACTTCATCCATACAAGGGATTGAGCACTAGGGGTATTTTTGGGCAGGATGCTATCTATGAGGTGTATCCACAGTTGCATTTAACTGGTGGAAGCTACCAGAGGTCGAATGATGCCTTCACTATGTACATTACCAGACTGCTCCAGGGTGCAGAACATGTAAGAATCTCAGATAAGGCAAAAGAATTGATAAGGAGGTATGGAGCTTGGTTTATCCAGTTCCCAACCTTTTCATATATAAGAGTTGATGGTTTTCAGAGGGCTCCTTACAGACTCCCTAGATATCCCACTGATCATGTCGTATTATTGGAAGTCACTAGACAAATCTGTGACTTTGACAATGTTGTGAAGGGAGAAATGCACAAGACAGGTTTTGGGAATGATTTCCCTTTGAAGATAGGAATGGGTGAAGTTTGTGCCTCCATTCAGTTTGCTCATGCTTCAGAGGAGGAGATGGGTACTCTTGGGCTCTCTTTTCATTCTAAGAGAGCAAGGTTTGATGTTACTGGTGAGGCTCAGAAGAAGGCCAGTAGGGATTATAGCCATAAGGCTCATATTGAAGATTATTGGATTAACCTTGCTGATGAGTTTGAGGTAAGAAAGAAGAGGTTTTCTAGATTGCCAGTCGATTTGGTAAGATTATATAATGTAAAAGCCATCCCGGATCAAGTAGAAGAGGATGGAAATGTGATCCAAGGTCATGTGTATGAGGTGGTGAAAGATAAACCAGTGGGAGAAGTTGATTGGTTAGAAGAGGAAAAGACTGACTTAGATCAAGTTATGGCCCCAGTAATTAAGTGCACTAAAATGTGGTTGAAGCACAAAATGTTGGAGCTAGAGAGCGAGGGTGTCCCATGCACCTATGAGTTAATGGGAGACTTAGAGTCTCATTCTGCTTCTGAGGATTCGCTTGAACTAGGTCAAAAGGGCAAGGAGAAGGTGGACTCTCCTTTCAGAATTCAGGTAAGGGAAGTGCATGCTGAAAAGGCATCAAAGGTGGTCAAACAGAGGAGGCCTGTTGCTAAGAAGAGGGAACATGCTTCTAAAAAGGAAGTTGAGGAAGGCCAGGAAGAAGAAGAAGTTGAAAGGGTCCATGCACTAGTGAAGAGGAGAAGGGTCACGAGGACATCTCAGAAAGTGGAGGAAGTTCCTAAGGCTAACAGGGAAATTGAGCCACCAGTGGTAGAGGTGGAGAGATTAGGGGAGAAGACACAAGTCTATATGAGGAGATCAAGGACTCCCTCCCCAAGGAATACTGTAGCCAAGGAGGGTGTTTCAGTAAGTATCCCTGCTACTAAACAGGTTGGTCCTTCCATTCCTCAAGATGCTGGTAGTGTAAGGGGAGAACCAAAACAAGATGAAGGTCCTGAGAATTTGGGCGAGGAAGAGTTCCAAGAAGGAGACCTCTTTAATGCAGAGGCATAAATTGATAAAGTAGTTCAATCTCCCTTGGTGGCACATGCAGACTCTCCTGCAAGAGAACAAATGGACAAGTCTCCTCAAAAGAAGGAGGAAATACCAGCTAGGGCCCCTTCACCAATGGGGGTTGTTGTAGAAGAACATGCATGGTAGGAAGAGAACCCAACGGTGGATGTTCCTAAAAGTCCAAGTGTTGAGGGGGATGTAACTATTGATCAGCAGGAGAAAGAACCAGATAAACAAGATACAGTGTCTGTTGGGTCTATTGTTTTGGATTGGCTTGAGAGGGAACTGAAGTGTAAAATGGTAATAGTGGAGGGTGCTCCTCCCAATTGGGATGCCCTCATGGATAATGTTGAAAGGGAGAAGACAAAAAAGAAGGCAAGGGTTGTATCCCGGATTGAGAGGGATGGATCTGGTAACCGGGTGGCCCATATTGCTACCCCTGCTCCAAACAAAGATAGGGATAATGTGACTGCCCAAGACTATAATGTGCAGACTGTTGATTTGGGACATGCTACTGTTGAGCAGGATATTGAAGAGTATGAGGGTTCCAGTGCAGTTATTGTGGGGAGATTGAAGAAGGCAGTGCAAACCAAGCATGAGCTAGAGAAGGAGAATGAAAAACTAAGGAAATACTTGTAGGATTTGATGAAACCTTTGCAAGCTATTAGCTCCTCCTCTTCTGCTATAGGATTCCTACCCTAGGAGACAATTTCTGAGTTGGAAAAGATGAAAGGTACTTCACATGCTATGATTACCTGGTTGCAAGGTGTCCAAGCTAAGGGAGATGAGGCCATTAAGAGCATATTATCCATTGGAGGGGATGCACTGAGGTCGATTGATTGGTTGAAGGATGCATTAGCACAAGATAATGTGGATACCAACCTCTTGCTGCAAAAGACTACAACAGTCATGGGGTTCACTGAGGACAGATTAATACAGTGCAAGATTCTTCCTTTTCCAAGAGTTTTCGAACCTTGGGAATGGTATGAAATCCTGCAAATGAGGCAGAAGGCCTTGAAGAAGATCTATAAACAGGCGAAGCAAATTGAGGATGCTCTAACTAGTGTTCATGAGAGGTGCATTTCATTCTTCGAGGTCATGACTGGAAGGAAGAAGTTTGCTCCGAAGCATCTCAGTTTGGAGCAACTTAGAGAATGGTGGAGAGATGTGTATTCTCCAGTCAGCGAAGGGCCAGTTACTAAACATCAGTTGGATGATGCTGCAACTTACACTGCAGTCATTGACAGATATTTGACCAACAAAACCGATTGGGATGGTACAGTTAGGCAAGCAAGGGAAGATATCAAGATTCTTGAGAGAAAGATTAGGGTTTTTCCTGTGCCACCTGTTGCTGAGCTGGATAGGGTCTTGTTGGTCGTACGTGCTGAAGATGATAAAGCTAAGGACAAGGATGGGGAGTGATTATATAGAGTTACATTGATATTTGTGCTTCCCATTAATTTACATGTATTGGGCCGACCTTTTGATGTCTTGGCGGTTTTGGATGAAATTGGTGCTATGGCACATTTCATATGGTTCGAATGTCTTTTAGGCTGACCTCTTGTAGGTCATGTTTTTATTGTAAATTATAATTTGGGCCGACCTATCTTGTAAATTCTCTATAAAAGCGGGCATGTTGCCTCATTTGAAGAATAGACAGAGAGATTAGAGATAGAGATAGAAGGATAGGTAGATCAGGAGAGTAGCTAAGTGATATTAGAGCAAGTTAGGGTTTATTTCCAAGCAAATGTTGTAACAGAAAAACTGGAATTGCTGCCATTTTTGGATGATTTAATATAAGAGGGATATTGTGTTTGGTATCTATCTTTTGGAATCTCATATGGCATGGTTCTTGTTAGTCTATCTTTCAAATTGCTTAATGTTTATGGTTAAATGATTTGATAATGCTTAGGGTTTCATGTTTGGAATGTTTGCAACGATCTCTAGTCCATACTTTTTGCAGTTAGCTGATTGTTAGCTGCTTTGCAAAGTTAGCCTGGACTTATATTTGTGCTTAGTTCAATTGTGAAGTTTTATTCAACTCAATTGTTGTAGAATTGACTGAATGAATGTTTATGATTTGAAAATATTTCAATACCTTAGAAGATTGCACTATTTCTGTGGAATTGCAGATTCATCTGGGTCAAGCAAAAAATAGTTTATGAGAGATCGATCCATTTTAAGCATTTTATCCTTTTGCATTTTCAATCTTAGGGTTAGAAGTAGTTTTAAGATTATCTCTGAAACCTTTATCTTTTGTTGTTTCTTTATTATCTGGGTTCCAATCAAGTTTGAAAGTGTCATTTTAGTGTTTATACTTGATAAGATTCGAAGTCCAGTGTTGCTCGTAGTAAGGTCCCATTATGATTACTGGCATTTTCACATTTATCACTGAGTTGTTTTACTGCATTGTCAAGACCTGACATTAGAGACCTTGGAGTTATCTCTTTTCCATAGAGATTTACTTTTCAAGAGAGATAGGATATTACATTCTGTCTAAGTTGTTGTTGTGCAAAAAACACCATCAACAATAAGGTGGCTAAGAATGAGAATATTGTTTCTCCTAGTAGACATAGTTGTCAAAATCTTATAAAGTTGCTAGATATGCCTTATAATACACAATGGAAGAATGGTAGGCCTATGCATGATGCACGGGAAGAACAAATCAAAGGAGGCATGAATTTAGTAGTAATTAGAAGGATACTCCTAACACATTAAAGAGATCAAACATCAATGTGGTTGAGGATGATGTTATGTGTGATGTTTGATATCTTCCTAACAATCCTAGTTGAAACTATGCAATTGCTCTAGCTTTAAAAGAACATATGTAATATGGGAGATGTCAAGGAGGGGAAATGTCTATAGAATAGGATGCGGTTTATGAGGTAAATATGTTATATACTATAGATTGTAGAGACAACCAATATTACTCATGTAATGAGTATGATTATGAGTTTGACTATAAGAAAAAAAGGGAATTGTGGAGAGTTATCATAAAAAAATATTTTTTGACTATGAGGAAGAAGAATATTCGTAGGTGAATAATATATATTTATGTTCTCCTACATAGATTGTATAAATAAAATATAGAGCTTGGAGATAGACTGATGAAGAGATCAAACCTCTTATGGTTGTTTTTGTGTCCTAGGTCAAAAGAAACTATACTTTGAGAAGCATTTTGAAATAAAACAATAATAAGTTGAAGAATGGGTGAAACATAAATTGAAAAATAAGTGGACTTAGGAAAGAGTTAGTACTATATCACCACTAGAAACATCAATTGAAACCACAAAGGTTAGTAAATATTCCCTTGAGTCTCAATCTAAAGTTAACGAATATGTTTCTCCTAATAAGAAAATACTAATTGAACCTTTAACTTCCTTATCTAACAAGCACATAAAGAAGGTATCCTTAGTTAGTGATAATTGACTTTCTAAGAAAATTCAAGAGTATTTTCTTGGTCTTATGATGAGATCAAGGCCCACAGAGAGAACTTATTTCAACATAAAGTACCTTTGAAAGCTAATGACCAATCATTTAGATAAAAGCATTGAAGATCAATAAATCCAACTTTGGCCCCCAAGATGTGGCAAGAGCTAGCCAAACTCATATATAGAGGGCTCACTAAACTAATAATACATTCAAGGTGGGTGTTTAATTGAGTACCTATACGAGAGAGAAATGGAAACAATATGTTGTGCATGTACTTAATAAATCTAAATATTTCATCACTTTAGGATAATTATCCCTTGTTGAACATGAAGGATATGTTGTAGAAAGTTTCTAGATGTGAACTAGTATCCATGATGGATGGATTCTTTGGGTATAGCTAAGTGAAGGCAAAAGAGACAAAGAAATACAAAACTACATTCACCATGTTGTGGGGCACCTATGTGTATTCCAAAATGTATTCGGGGTTGAATAATGTAGGGGTTAATTTTTAGAGTCATGGATTTAGCATTCATAAGGTTGACATATGAGATCATGGAAGTGTATCGTGGTGATTTAACATATTTATCAAATTTTGTGTCTCCATTATGTGCATATGTGGAGATGTTCTAAATATGATCAAAATATGGAATCTCATTAAACCCAAATAAGTGCATCTTTGGTTTTGAGGAAGGTAAGTTGATAGGGTACAATGTATCCAAAGGTATACTTGGAATAGATCCAAAAAGAATAGAGGCCATTGACAAGATACCTATGTCTAATATAGTCAAGGGGATCCAATCATTCTTTAGAGAAATTAACTTTGTCAAGATATTTATCCCTAACTCCCCTAAGAAGACTAAGATGATTTCTAAAATGTTGAAGAAAGAGTAGATAGTAGACTAGAGTGGAGAAGCATATGAATCCTTTGATGGAGTCAAAGAAGCTATAAAGAAAGAACCTATGTTAATTGACCCCAGCTTATCTAAGTCCTTTCAATCATTCTTATGTCCATCCTATCACACAATATTAATTATTTTTTCTTCAAACGAATGAGGACGGATTTGACCAACCTACTTAATTTTAAACAAAATCCTAGAAGGTGTTGAGATGAAGCATGACATAATTAAAAAAATATGCTCTACTAAAGGCAATAAATAATTTTATGCCATAATTGGTCAAAGCAAAGATTATTGCCTTTGTTTGTCATTACACCATTAAATATTTTTTCACATAGTAGTAGGTGATAGGTAGAAGATATCCATGGATAAAAAATATATAATAATTTTGATATAAATGGATATGAGATAGGAATTGGCAAAAATCATGGTAGAGTCAAACTTGCAAGTAGTTGAGGTAAATCAGGCGTTTGATGATTGTGGAGTTAGCAAGTGTGAACTTAGTAGTTTTGAATGGTACAAAGATGTATTTATTACTCACTAAATATGGAGTGTCCTTCAAGATTGGATTAGATTCAGTTGAGGCTGTTAAAGTTAAGGACTCAAAAATATATTGATTGATTATACCCTCATCTAGATGCATCTTGAAAGCTTGATATTGAGATGCATATTAGAGAAAGAAGTTTCTAAGATAACAAATAAATTCCACCAAGGAGATTATGGTGGGCACTTCAAGGTCATGCTATAGCCCATAATGTGATAAGAGTTAGATATCGATGGCTTTCACTATTTGTAGACACAACCAAGGCTATAAGAAAATGTGATGCCTTATAGAGATTTTGTGGAAAGCTAAAGTATACATAGGAGTATTTCTAGTGAAGGTTCACAAGTTGAATCTCCTTTTCAATAATGGGGGATGGATTTCATCAAAGAGATTAGTGAAAATTTTAGTAATGGTTTCAATTGTATACTGGTGGTCACTTTAATTCTATCACCAAGTGGGTTGAATCCATTCCTACAAACAATGTCATATTAGAGGTTGCCAAATTTTTCATGGATCACATTGTGACATGATTTGGGGTGCTACATAGACTAATAATTGATAACATGCTATGTGTTTCAGGTTTGATGAGTTCATGAAATCACATACTAAATATGACATTACTTTGACTTACTCATCTTCTTAAATCATCCTCAAGGGAATGGAAAAGTGGAATCCAACAACAACCTAATAAGGATTATTAAAATTTACTTGGAAAATAATAAGAGATGGGATGATAAGCTCAAATTAGCATTGTGGGCTAATACGCTTATTAAAAAGAGATTTGTAGGAAAATTGCCTTGTGAATTGGTACATGGGATAAATATGATCATACCTATAAATTTTAATGTCTAGCGCACCAATTCCTACACTAGGGGAGCCATGAGGATATGAATGCTATGATGTTCAATCATGACTGCTTAGTAGAGTTTGATGAAAAAAAAAGAGATGCTTATGTTAAGAATTTGAATATATGATAGTAGGTCAAATATTATTTTTATAAGAAATGTAGGTCTCAAATTTTGAATTAGGAGATGTAGTCTTGTTATGGAATATTAGAGCTAAATATAAGGGGAAGCATAGGAATTCAAAGCTCTTTGGTTGGATCCTTATATGATCAAGAACCATTGCAGTGATGAGACTTTCTATTTAAGAGGTCTAGATGGGAATTATTTGGAGTTACAATTGCATGGGAAACATTTAAAGTACTCTTTCTTGTAGATCTTAGACTAACAATCCACTGTAATATATTGTTAACCCTTGTTATTTTTTGGTACAAACTTGGATTTTGTTATACTCACGGTGAAGTGTGATTAGGGTTTGTGTCTATCATTGGTCCTTGTGGTTTGCATTCCCAAATATCTGAGCTTCTCAATGTGCCTACATGAGACACATGTCCTCAACTAGAGCTAATGTTGGTACCTAACTTGATTGTGTCCAATTATGCTTAAACCCTTTGTACATTTTGGCCCTATCTTACCTACCATAAATATATGATTAATAAATATTTTGTTTGATTCCCTTTGTTAAATATTGCCTAAGTGTTGTTCTCTTTCATCCCCTATGCACCCCTCATGTTGGAGAGTGCAAAAGCCCCAAATATTTCCAAGTCTAGGATATCTCTGGTCTTTTCTTAAAGTGTGCAATTTTTTGGATTTTCAAAGTTTTGGGGTTTCTCCTCTTGGAATTCCTTTCCTTCGACTATTTTTTTCCCTTTGTCTATCAAAGTTGTGGACTATCATCCCCCGTGTGCCCCTCATATATTGGAGAGTGCAAAATTCCCAAATATCTAGGTTTGGGATGTCTATAGTCTTTTCCTTAAGTGTGTGTAAGTTTTTGAGAGTTTCAACATTTCAAGGTTTTCCCTCATGAAATACCTCTCCTCCAAATCTTGTCTTTGCCCCCATTTACTATCAAGAGTTTAGAGTTTTTCTTATGGTCATGCCCTTCCTTTGACCCTTGTTTTTTCTTTGTCTTTGTTAGATATATGGATTTACCAACTTGACATGCCTTTCCTCATAACCCTAAACTTCAATCCTTTACACCAAGTTACCTTTTGGATTTGAAGTGTCGATCATGTTCTTATTTGCACCCCTTGTGGCATGAGGTACAATGTCTCCTTGATCCCCAAATCCTTGAATTTTTCCCTTCTATATCTTTTAGAATCAAACTTGCAGAGTTTCATTTTTCACAATCCTTCTTGGTAGGCATTAAGAGTCCTTCCTAATCCTCAATTCCCAATTTCCAATCATTTCTACTACACCCTCTTTGGAGTCAAATTTTCAATTATTTTTTCCTTTTTAAAACATAACACCTACTTATAATCATTTTTATGTTTACATAAATAATCTAGAAAAATTGATAGAGAAAGGGATAGTAGTTTAAATCATAATCATTTACCACTTTAAATATTCAAATTGTCCAATAAATTATCAATGGGTCTTTTATTTATTGGTGAAGTTGAATGGTTTTGAATGAGCCCACAAGAGATCACAAAATCATGTCTTGGACGAATTTAATAAAATGGATACTCTCAATCTTTTGCTCTTAATCAAAGATGTTTGAGCCTAAAAACTCATACTCCTATATCAGATAGTTAAAAATATCAGATAGATCATGAAGACTTAAAAAATATCAGATAAGACGTTGAGACCTATCATTTCAATTCTTCCTCCCAAAGTTATTGAGAAAATATTGGAAACTTGCCAGATGTTTCTTTTTTTCTGTTAATATTTAAGTCCCAACTATATTTAGCAGTTCCTTAGATTGGCAGTGATTAGCCAGATTTAGAATGTGGGAGGCTTATATTCACCGAGATTCGTGTAGAATGTGCTCGTCTTTCTTGTATGTTAGTTTATTGCATTCCAGCAAGACATACATGGAGAGAGACGCACAAGATGTGAAAGCAGGCATTTTCAACGCCATTTGATATTAAAAGCTTTGCTTCTTTCAACCAAACCATCTCTTTCCTTGCAAGCTTCCTAAATGATTTAACTAGTATAATAACTTCTCATACACGCAATACTATGACATCAGATTGTTTCTTATTAATTTACTCCTAAATGCTTATTCTCTTACAGGAATATATATTGACTTATACTTCTTTGTCTCATCTGGGTACTATATATTAAAGACATACACAACAGTAAAAGCTTGCTTTCCTTACAAGTAACCACCAACTCATGTAGTTATCATAACCTCCCGTTTAAAGCAAAACTGAAAAAAAAAAATGTAGACCCCATGACCTGTAAATTCATTCAATTCAGATGTAATTCATTGGTTTTACTTATTTTTCTTATATTGATCAAAGTTGGGAAAAATATAGTGAGAAAAACTGTGAAAGGAATGTACAAAATAGCATTATGGACAACACGAATACAACTCACAAGAAATCATCAAGTAATAACAAAGAAGATTGAAGCAACCATACTTGTCAATTCTTCTCTTGAGCTTGTTAAGGAATTCTCCATTATCCTTTTCTGTGTCCTGGATCAGTTTCTGAATGAGCAGGTGTCTCTCCACAGGCTTGAGATGAGCCACATCCACAACATGCTTGTTTATGACCTTGCCTGCTTCATCATAATCCTTGAAGATTGAAGCTCTGATTCTGTCATAGGTTGGAAGCCTTTCTATGGCTGCCCAATGAAGGGCCTCCTCATCATCTACAACATCTGAGGTTTGGCTGAAAACCCCACTGCTTCTCCTGCTTCCAAAGCTAGGCCTTCCACCCCTCAGCATTCTCATGCTTCTCCCCAGTTCTGATATTTCCTCTCTGAAGGAAGACCCCCCATTTTCAGACACCAACTCACTCATTTCGATCTTATTACTGTGTATATATGCTGAAGATATGCACTCAAGTTCAGTGAATATATGCCTTACTCCAAGCTTGCAGAGCCTCCATGAATGGGTCAATTGTGTCAATATGGAACGATTTCAAGATTTATATTGGAAGGGGTAAAGGGAACTTCCTCTTTGGTAGTGATGAAATATAAAATATAAGTGGAAAAATATTCTGACAATACTCTTGAACAACTTCTTCTTAAAAAATTATATATAACAATTTGTATTGCTAAGGCAAATTGATTGTTGTATATATTTAAATTTGATTAGAAATATTGAATGGAATAATATAATTATCTAGGTCAAATTAACATATTTAGGACAATTCACATTTAATTTTGAATTCATATGGCTAGAATATCTTAATATAATGGTTATTTAGTATGTTTATACTAGCACCTATTTTTATATATTTATTTAATATTTTTTATTTATTGTAGAATTTATTTTAGTTTCTTTTGAGATTAAGTTTCATTGAATTCCGAGGTATAAATATTTGAGTCTTAATTTTAAATTTTAAAATTCAAATTTCAAGATTATTGTTTTTGACTAACCATTCTAATTTTTTTTTTTGAGCTATTGTTAGTGTGTTTTGGTATTTAAAGAAAGATTTAAAATGTAATTAATTTAAATAGACGAATAGGGAGAAATATTAAACTTTGTTTTTCTAAGGGACAAAGAATAAGAATCTGCATATAATAAACCACTTACATGTTTATGTATGTTGTCTTTGAATAAGGTAGATTTGTAAAACTAGTTAATCTAAAAATCTAACTAGGCGAATTTGACTCTAATAGTCTTCTTGAGAGGTGACCCATCCTAATACTGCTCTAGTCCAAGTGCACTTAATAGAGTTTTGTGGGATTCAAGTCTAATAGAATCTCTTAATATAATAGTTCTATCATTATTAGAACACCATATCAGAGATCAAATTGAATAGGTTTTCATGAGCCTACATTCTACCAATTCAAATTTGTGCATGAGGGATCAAATTCCAAGTGATTGAGATGGAAGTTACAACACTTGAAATTCTCCCTTATAATTTTCTATGCAATGCCAAATTTCAAGACATTTATCAAATTGAAAACAACAAATTTTATATCATGACAAATAATTGTCATAATAATACAAACATAAATTCTTGACCATAATTCCTAAAACTACCTATAGTTGTGACTTTAAAGTTGTTAGTGTTATGATGACTACCTATAATTGAATGAAATGTATTTCTTAGATCTAAAAAGCAACAAATCATGTGATGCCACATCAACGCACCAATAAAACATGATTTAGTTATAAGCAAGGGACTTGCCAAATAAGTTGGTGTAAAAAAATGAGAGTGATTTGAAATTTTTACATAAGATTTTGAGTTGCGTGAAGTTAGGATGCTGAGCTACCAAATCCTCTCCCTTATGATATTCACTAATTATTTTACAATACTAAAAGATAAGTACTCCCACTACCTAACACTTGTTTAATTTCAAAATTATTTATTTTTCTATGAAAAAGATTTTTTTATATTTTTATTAAAAACCTATTTTTTTTTATATTTTTAAATAACAAATTCTTAATAAATGTAAAATATGTTTTAAAATATAAATTTACTTAATCCTAGAATAAGTACTCCCACTGCATAACATTCTTTAATTTCAAAATTATTATTTTTTTTCAAATTTCTATTAAAAATATATTATTTTTAAATATTTTTAAATAACATATTCTTAAATATAAACTTACCTAATCCTAAGATGTTATTTAATTATTCATTTTTGAATAAAATCTTGAGGATCACGCAAACATAAAATATTTTTTTCTTCAATATAAAAAATTCTGGACTTATTTGACTTTCAAATTTCTATATTTAATAAGCTTGACTGGCCTTAAAGACTTTATTTATTTATTTAAACGAACTATATCTGTAAGAATGAGGAATCTTCGAAACGCGGGGTTTCTTTTTCGGCTTTTAGGTTGTCTTAAAAAATTAAAGAATAAAAATAAAATTAAAACTCTATAAAGGAGAATAAAAATTTATTAAGTCAAAGTTTATATTTATTTTGATGATGCAAGGGGTGACGACATTTTGTATTCTCTTCATGCGAATAGGAATAGGTCTTTATAATAAAAGCCTGTATTTTAATTTAAATAAGGTTATAATATATAAAATTTAATTTAAAATAAGTAATTAAAATATTATGATAAAATAAAATTGTCTTAGGTTAATAAGTTGAGGTTGTTATTAATATACATGTTTAAATTGAATGTGATAATGAGGGAGCTTATGATAAAAGTTTGATGTATTAATAAGTTGAGATTTATATTGATTGGTCTTAATTTTAAAATTTTAAGGTTTATTATTGGAAATGTTTAATGTCGTCTTTTTTTTTTTAATTGAGAAAATGTATTATATTAAAGAAAAAAATTTACAAGAGTATTTTTGTTTGACCGTCTCTTTCAGTTATTTGGGTTGGGATGTTTAATGTCTTCTTCATATTGATGTCATCTTACTTAAACTCATTTCATACTAGCATTCTCCACATCATTAATTAATTTGATAATTATACTATTTAATGAATTTGATAATTATACTATTTAATGAATTTGATTCACTGCTAATTAACTAAATAAATATTATTTATTAATTCTAATATGCAACTAATAAACTAGATAATTACATTATTTCATTAATTTCATTCACCAATAATTGATTAAATAAATATATTATTTAAATTAATTTAGAACTCATCAGTGAGGTCAATTTTAACTATGTTCATGGATCATAATTTATGTTATCCCTTTATGAATCTATCTTATTTGAGAACAAGGATAACTCCTGTTATCCTTGAAAATAAAGAAATTGATAGCTTATAATCCAACATTTGAACCTAATTAGTAACATCAATGTTGTAGTCTTTGTCATTGGGAGAGAAAACATGACCTTAGATTGTAAAGGTGTCATATTGTTGGAGGTCAAATATCTATGAACTCATCTTGAAAGAACCAATTTTCTATTTAATATATTATTTTTTTATTATATGGGTAAAATAGGTTTTGAAGGGGCCTTGAAACTATTTACAAAACAAAAGCATCTAGCCTAAATCTAGAAAACAACAAAAAACATTACCTAGAAGTTAGGCTATTATGAAACAACTAAGCTGACATAAATCAATAACAATAATTGCAACCAATTTTCTAACACAACAAACAAGGATGGTCAACTACACCACCCATGGTCCCTTCCTAACACTCTAAGCACCCTTGACCTAGGTATGGGAGGCGCAAGCATGTTTAGGAAGACCTCTCTTCCTTCAAATAATCTTCCACAAAATATCATCTTCCAAAGACTCATAACAACTTGGGAAGAGGTGGGCTAGCCTCCACTATCCCAAAGGGTGAAGAAAGATGAGTTGTATTCTTTACTAAAGCATCCAATAAAGTGTGCTTTGTAAAATCCACCCTTGGCACCAAAGTTGAACTATAGGTGGTTTGATTGAAGCATGACCTAGAGAGGAAACCATGCCAAGAGTTTGTGAAGTCATGGCCCCAATTCCACCTCTATCATCTCATCCTCTAGATCAGTAAAATCACCAATACTTAGATGCTCATGGTGGGAATTTTCAACCAAGTCACCTCAACTTTCTTGCAACAAGAGCTAGGGAAATTTGAACTTATAGGTCTAGTAGAAAAGAGTCTCTCATGGAAAAAGAGGAGACCTCATAGTCAAGTGTTTGAGTCCATGATCTATCCCCAATAAGTAGGACAATATCTCCAGGAAGATCCTTAGAGTTGTCAATGTCCATAATAGTGCAAACAAAAGTAGTATGGCCATAGTTTACCAATGCAACATCTTGTTAAAAATGACCAAGAGCATTATCAATAGATTCAAAACAAGAAACTTCCCAAAATTGGAGAGGGAGATTGTGAAGCTTGACCTAGAAAGGAAAAAAATTAAAGATTTTGTAAGAGGGCTAAAGGATGGAAACCATGGCTTTAGAGAGAGCAAGAACTTTCCTCATAACCAAACCCCACACTTTGACACCTATGTCCTATCATCACTTGATTGGAAGGACACCACAAAAAACCTCTATCACATTGATAAATTTCAATCCTACCATTAGTAAGGGGCCTTTAAGAATCTAAAGCCCATTTTTATATCTCTAGAAAGGAAGGCCAAAAACCATTGAATTTATAGTCAAGACCTTGACGTTGAAAGTGTTCTCCATTATCAGATACCTCCTTTCCATAGATAACAATAGGGGATGAAGGAGATCAACACAACAGTTTACCCCACTAGAAAGGATGAGTATCTCTTGACAAAAGACAAGGACCTCCATTGGATCGAGAAAATTTCACATAAGTATTATTCACACTGAGTAGAGGAACAAAGGAATAGATAGAGACATTCAAGACCAAAATAATCAACACACTAAGATTGTAAAATCACTAGAGAAAGGTTACCAAATTCAAGTGAAAAAAATCCCCCATTGCAAGAGCACAACTAGAGGCTTGCAAAATTGAAACAACATTGTCATGCACGAAACCTACAACAAAAATGGGTATGAGAATGCCAATGGTAACAATACACAATTTTTCATCACAAGGGAACACTTGGATGTTTAGTAGAAGATAAAATAAGAATTGCGATTAATAATTACTTATTTAATAAATTATTATTTTCTCTCTTTCTTTTTTTAAATTTAAATAAGCTAAAAATTATTATTTTCATTGAATAATTCACTTTCTTTGTAAAAGAGAGTTGATCTTTTGATTGAGAAGCTTCCTTTCTAGATATTGGCTCAAAAAATTGCATGTTTTGGCATTCTAATAGGCAGGAGATATTCAATATTCTATAGAAAATGTACATTCCACCCTTGATCCAAGCATGCACAATATGTCATAATTTAGTAATGAATACTCTATGCACAACACTATAGGTTCTATTGACCACTAACTATCCAATGACCAATCATACAAACATGGCTAAAATATCATCAAACATAATATAACTATATGACACGTGTTATATTTGTGCAAATCCAAATTAAACATCTTTGTATTCTACTTTATATCTATCAATATTTGTTGTCATAGAGAGCGAAGTTTGTGATGGTTGAAGAGAGCAAGGCGGAAAAACCCTAACTTTTTTCTACATCCAAAGGCATAATTTATTTCTAGTGCTACAATTCTCAGTGGCTGCTTGGTTCATAGCATCTCATCCAGTTATATTTTGTGGTTGCTTGCCCTTTGTTAGCAGTTGTAGTTTGTTTTCTCCCTTCCAACAGAGGTGATAGGGAATGGTATCAAGGCCAAGTGGCTACGTTTGGAGCAGAATTTTTGGTTGTTTGGGTGTGCATACACATGGAGTAATATTTTTTGGTTGGGTGTGCATACGGGAGTAGTAATATTTGTTGGCTAGATGTGCATATCTTTTGACTTCCTGAGGGTTCCCATAATTTTTCTCTAACTTATCAATGAGACTCAAGGTAGAGGCGAGAAACATGAGGGGAAAAATGGATGGAGGGGATCTTAGAGGTGATGTAGAGCCTTCTGAATTTGATGAAAAAAATGGAGAGTTAGTTGTGAATACCCATGATTCAACCAATAGACCTGGAGATAAGAATGATTGTTCAATGGAAGAAACCAACAATGAAGAGACAGGAGGATAACATAATAACCAAGAAATATTTAAAGAGGTAACCCCTACTCCAAATAGATGAAAAGAAGAGAAGATTTGAGATGTTGTGCAAGGTAATATCTTAGAATTCCAGTTACCAGATGAAGTTGTTGATTGCATAGTTGAAAACCAAAACAAAAGTATTATTTTATTTTTCTAAAAAGGAATCCCATCTTAATTATATTTTTATAAATGGGCCAAAAAAAATAAGGAAAACAAGGGATGGGTGATTGAGTCCATTAGTGGTTTGGGAAAAGGTTATGTATCTTGTATGTTTATGTCTATTGAGCATGCTCAAGCAGTTTTACAATATGACACATGGATTATTTGTGCACAAATATGTTATTTTCAAGCCTAGATATTTGATTTTCATCGTGAAGGCCCTTCCCATTCTCACTATCCCATGTGGTTGGAACTCCCATTTTTGAATCTAGCCTTTAGACCATTCTTAAAGATATTGCTGCCCAACTCGGTAAAGTCATATTGTGCAAGAAAAGTTCTAATAAATTTGCTAGCTTTAGAGTCCACACAAGGGTATGCGTGGAAATCGATTTGAACAAACCTTTGCTAGAGAATATCAAATTGTATGGTCTAGGTTTTGAATTGGATTAGCCAATAGACTATTTGAACAAGCCAAATACCTTTTTTTACTGTCAACAAGACGGTCATTTGATACAAGATTGTCCTATGAGAAAAATATGTCCGCCTCTTCTCAAGTGCAAGTTTCCCCAGCCAAAGTGGTCAATAATTCTAACTTGCAATAAAATTCATTCATTAAAAGTTCCTCTTTGCTACCTTACCTTAGACTGCTAATTCTCCTTTGTCTGGTCATTCTTCTCCTTTGCAACCCTCCTCAATGGGCAATGCATCTTATAAAGATGCCATTATGATTGATGAATGGAAAACTATTCGAAAAAGAAAGGAACCAAATCCTCCTTCTGTTGTTGTTCACTCCACTCCTATTGATCCACCTCGTCCTCACTCCCCTGATCTACTGAAATCCCCTTGCAAATCTGTTTCACCATTGTATAGGAGCGAATTTGCACCCCTTGTGTAAATTCCCCTTTTGCATACCCTCACCTTAGAAAATCAAACCTGAAGGTCTAATTCCACATCACCCACCTGCCTTCCATCCACTTGGCACGTGTTTTGTGTGTCGATGGGGGAATTTTCATTAGGGACGCGAGTGTGGCGCACATACGTCTGCACGACGCACTATCATCCCTGACAAATTCTGACCTCTTGAGTCCACAAGGATGTTACACTCCTCATTGGGGATGAATTGTAACACCTCTATGCGACCAATTGACTCACAAATGACTCCTTTCCCTCTCATTTTGATCTTCAAATGCATACATTTCACTATCTCTTCATCTTCTTAGCAAGTTCTTGATCTCTTTAGTATACTACTCACAATTCTAACATGTTCACATAGCTCCATTGAGCATTACAACAAGCAAGCTTGTTACTCCATTAATTCCATCTTGTACATGTTGTGCTACCATAGAAGTTGTGAGTTTGGAATCTTGCGATACCTCCCTTCGTCAATGTTGCAGCTGTGTCAACTTTGCTAAGGTCGTTGCTTGCATTCTCCCTTCATTAGGCTTGGGAGCCTTTGGGTGGAGGTGGTATCACTTCATTTTCCTTTCATGGTTTGATAGAGTAGTGTAGCGTCTTTTTTAGTGTTCAGTGATTTCATTTTCATTTCCTTTATCATACTTTCTACTTCGTGGCTTTTCTGGTTGTCCATGGAGGTGGAAACACCAAAGCGGCCCTATACAACCCAAAAATTTTCCCCTCTTGTGTGTGTAGGTGAACATTTGCATAGAGCTCATTGGCGAATTGGAGCTTTAGTGAGTTGGTATTCATTACCTTTGTCTTCAGATACTTACTTTATCATTTACGTACTTACTTTTCGTACTTCATAATTTTGTTTATTTTGTCAAACTTAGTTAGCTAGGCAGATAGTAGGTTTTTGTAGTGTTTCACCCTACATCTTACGTTGTCTAGTTGGACAGATACTAGCATGCCAAAGAGACACCAACACGCCACACTATTGTCCCAGACCTATGATGTCGTCCTCGGATAGAGAGTTGTATGAGGTGCAATTTAAAATCCAGAAACCGGCTCATCTAGCTCCATGTAGATTTTTGGATTTGTAGAGTGACATAAGCACTTGGGAGTGCTCTTCATTCTCAATTCTTATTCCAGAGACCCGCTAGCTTGAGGTAAGTTAGGTCAACTGTCCGCTCTCATCTCTCCGTGACTTGGAGCCTTGGTGTGGTTGGTCCCCCTCTCTTAAATTTTTAGCAAACCCGACGTGAACAACGTCTACCCATTTGCTTGTGTTGAGAATTTTCCCTCGCACCAGGTAACTATTGTAAGCCTGAGTTTTGTGAAGGTTTATGAGCATCACAAACCAGTCCACAACTTCTAGGTACATTGTTAGGAGAAGTGTGTTACACCTACCGATGGAAAAGACAAAGGTCACTTCTAGTTTTACCTCCAATTTTTCCACTGGTTTAGCTACTGATTTAACTACTGGTTTTCTTATGGGTTTCATGGATGAGAGGTGTTTCATAAATGAAACCACTCGCGTTTCTACCCCTCCAACATCCCCTATGACTTCATCCGTTGATGAGGATGAGCTTGTGCATATCCCTGCGGAAAACCTTCTTGATGAAGGTCGTTGTAGTCCTCATCATTTAATTAAAAAAATTAATCTAGGGTGGTGTGCATGGTGATATGCAAGAGGGAGAAGAAATCATTTGCATGGCATTATTTTTCTACAAACATAATTGAAAGAAAATGCATGAAAAAAATTGTTGGAATGAAATCCAATCTAAGAGATTGTAAATGAAAATGTTGGAATGAAGTCTATCTTAAGAAGCATTCAAAGGAAAATTTTGGAAATGTAAATAACTGGGAATGGAAAGATTGCTGGAAATTAAACTATGAAATGAAAACTACAAACAACTACACTACTGCTACTAAAAAAAATTGAACTTTATTATTCTATAAAAGTCTTCTCCATTTGATTCTTTGATTACAATGAATTTATAGAATTGTTATCTTCAACTAATCTGAAAGATGAGTCTTATAGTTGTGCAACAACTTACTAGAAGATAAAAACATGTGTTGAGGGAAAAATATAAGTCTTTTCTTCATCTTGCTGAGTCAATCTTCTTTGGTCATCCAAAAAAATATATGCCGATTTTGTAGCTCCTAAACAAGCTCTGAAAAGACATTTGAATGCTGAAAAATTCATGCCTTTCCCTTGTGTATCATTAAAGCTCATAAAACAACTCCTATATGCTTGTAAGAAGGTTCAAACTACTCAAAACTGCCTCTTAGACATTCTCCATTTGTTTGCACAGCCCAACAACCTGCCTTAGATGCTTGGAACTTCCCCTAGATGCTCTCAACCGCTATCACCTAACTGCTCATAGAATCCCAAACTCCTCAACCTTTTCACAAATGATATCATACTTATCCTTCACTTAGATCCTTCTTAGCTTCAGAAATTTTGGAGCATGAAAGGAAAGTTCTGAAGCATCGAACTGGTGAAGTTTTCTGTCAAAAACCACAAATTTTTTTTCTTACGAAATTTAATGGGTTTTTTTGCCTTCTTGTCTCCCAATATTTGTCCAAAAATCTCAAGAACCCATATTGTAATTTTCAAAATATGATGAAATTTTTATTGCTCCAACTGAAAATATCTTACTTTCCTCATCATGCTCAGTCTTGATAAACTTCATAATTAAGAAAAATACATGCTTTTATTTAGCTAATAGATGAGACATTTTTTTGTCTCATCATCTCCCCCACACCTAAAATTCTATAGGTCCTCCTGCAACTTATAGTGAGATTTGAGAGCCAATATTTTCATTTTTATTGCAATTGCTTTGAAGATTTTCTGAGAGGTGCATTGGAGATGCTTCTGAAGATATTCTGAGTTACTTCAAAGCTATCTAAATCTTGTTGTCTTTTCTTCATGGTTGGTTTCCAAAATAAATCTGCAAAAACTCTTGGGAGTAGCAACTTTAATAGAGAAATGCATATTTTTGAGCTTTAGAGAAAAATACATAGCATGTGTAAAACACTTATTTGTAGAAAATAAATCTACTCCATCCTACTCTATTTATTGATGTAGAGATAGATTACACAAAACCAGTAACTGATTGTGGAAAATAACATCTTTTTTTCAAAGGATGGATCCATGCATTCAACTTTTTGAAAGAAGGGGAAAACCATGAGAAGAAGATGGCTAAATATTTGAACGATGATGCTCCTCCTTCCTTTGAAATTGTAGTCTTCTCCATAATTTTTGATTCTAGTAGATGCATGGACTAATTGGAAAGATCTTTCAATCCTTCCTCACATTCTATTGCATACATGATTGGATGCAACTCCTTATCCTTTAAATATCTAATTGGGCAACCCTCCTTGGACTTTGAAGGTGTCCAAACAATAATCTTTTTCTTGCTGGGGCTTGAAGTCATGGTCCTCTAGTTGATGAGATTGCACACGAGCTGTCACCTTTGCATGCAAGAACCTCTTCCTTTGGATCTGTTATTTTGGGGGGTATTTCTAAAATAATAAACCTAAAAAAACAAGTAATTTTGAAAATAATAAACTTAAAAATCTTGCCAAACTAATTTTTCTTTTGACCTATTGTCACCATATCAACAACTACTCCCTAATGACACCATTCCACGGAAACAACACCAAAAATGATGAAGGTTTTCACAGTCCTCATCATTTAATTAAAAATGTCAATCTAGGGCAGTGTCCATGGCGATATGCAGGAGGGAGAAGAAATCGTTTGCATGGAATTCTTTTTCTACAAAAATAATTGAAAGGAAATGCATGAAAGAAATTGTTGGAATCAAATCTAATCTAAGAGCTTGTAAATGAAAATGCTGGAATGAAATCTATCTTAAGAAGCATTCAAAAGAAAATTCTGGAAATGTAAATAATAGGGAATGGAAAGATTGCTGGAAAATAAACTATGAAATGAAAACTACAAACAACAACACTACTGCTCCTAAAAAAAAATGAACTTTATTATTCTATAAAACTCTTCCCCATTTGATTCTTTGATTACAATGAATTTATAGAATTGTTATATTCAACTAATCTGAAAGATGAGCCTTATAGTTGTGCAACAACTTGCTAGAAGATAAAAACATGTGTTGAGGGAAAAATATAAGTCTTTTCTTCATCTTGCCAAGTCAATCTTCTTTGGTCATCCAAAAATAATATGCCTATTTTGCAGCTCCTAAACAAGCTCCAAAAAGACATTTGAATGCTGAAAAAGTCATGCCTTTCCCTTGTGTATCATTAAAGCTCATAAAACATCTCCTAAATGCTTGCAAGAAAGTTCAAACTGCTCAAAACTGCCTCCTAGACATTCTCCATTTATTTGCACAACCCAACAACCTGCATTAGATGCTTGGAACTGCCCCTAAATTCTCTCAACTGTTGTCCCTTAACTACTCATAGAAGCCCAAACTGCTCAACCTTTTAAAAAATGCTATCATACTTATCCTTCACTTAGATCCTTCTTAGCTTCAGAAATTTCAGAGCATGCAAGCAAAGTTCCGAAGCATCAGACTGGTGAAGTTTTCTCTCAAACCACAAACTGGGTTTTTATGAAATTTAATGGGTTTTTTTGCCTTCTTGTCAACTAATTTTTGTCCAAAAATCTCAAGAGCCGATATTGTAATTTTTAAAATATGATGAAATTTTGATTGCTCCAACTGAAAATATCTTACTTTCATCATCATGCCCAGTTTTGATAAACTTCATAATTAAGCAAAATACATTCTTTTATTTAGCTAATAGATGAGACATTTTTATATCTCTAGAAAGGAAGGCCAAAAACCATTAAATTTATAGTCAAGACCTCGACGTTGAAAGTGTTCTCCATTATCGGATACCTCCTTTCCATAGATAACAATAGGGGATGAAGGAGATCAACACAACAATTTACCCCACTAGGAAGGATGAGTAGCTCTTGACAAAAGATAAGGACCTCCATTGGACCGAGCAAATTTCACATAAGTATTATTCACACTGAGTAGAGGAACAAAGGAACAGATAGAGACATTCAAGACCAAAATAATCAATACACTGAGATTGTAAAATAGCTAGAGAAAGGTTACCAAATTCGAGTGAAAAAAAATCCTCCATTGCAAGGGCACAACTAGAGGCTTGCAAAATTGAAACAAAATTGTCATGCATAAAACCTACAACAAAAATGGGAATGAGAATGAAAATGGTAACAATACACAATTTTCATCACAAGGGAACACTTGGATGTTTAGTAGGAGATAAAATAAGAATTGCGATTAATAATTACTTATTTAATAAATTATTATTTTCTCTCTTCTTTTTTTTAATTTAAATAAGCTAAAAATTATTATTTTCCTTGAATAATTCACTTTTTTTGTAAAAGAGAGTTGATCTTTTGATTGAGAACCTTTCTTTCTAGATACTGGTTCAAAACTTTGCATGTTTTGGCATTCTAAGAGGTAGGAGATATTCAATATTCTATAGAAACTTTATATTCCACCCTTGATCCAAGCATGCACAATATGTCATAATTTAGTAATGAATACTCTATGCACAACACTATAGATTCCAGTGACCACTAACTATCCAATGACCAATCATACAAACATGGCTAAAATATCATCAAACATAATATAACTATATGACACGTGTTATATTTATAGAAATCCAAATTAAACATATTTGTATTCTACTTTATATCTATCAATATTTGTTGTCATAAAGAGCGAATTTTGTGATGGTTGAAGAGAGCAAGGCAAAAAAACCCTAACTTTTTCTGCATCCAAATGCATAATTTCTTTCTAGTGCTACAATTCTCAGTGGCTGCTCGTTTCACAGCATCTCATCCAGTTATATTTTGTGGTTGCTTGCCCTTTGTTCACAGTTGTAGTTTGTTTTCTCCCTTCCAACGTAGGTGCTAGGGCATGGTATCGTGGCCAAGCGGCTATGTTTGGAGAGGAATTTTTGGTTGTTTGGGTGTGCATACACATGGAGTAATATTTGTTGGTTGGGTGTGCATATGGGAGTAGTAATATTTTTTGTATAGGTGTGCATATCTTTTGACTTCCCGAGGGTTGCCATAATTTTTCTCTAACTTATCAATGAGACTCAAGGTAGAAGCGAGAAACATGAGGGGAAAAATGAGTGGAGGGGATCTTAGAGGTGATGTAGAGCCTTCTGAATTTGATGACAAAAATGGAGAGTCAATTTTGAATACCCACGATTCAACCAATAGACCTGGAGATAAGAATGATTGTTCAATGGAAGAAACCAACAATGAAGAGACATGAGGATAACATAATAACCAAGAAATATTTAAAGAGGTAACCCCTACTCCAAATAGATGAAAAGAAGAGGAGATTTGAGATGTTGTGCAAGGTAATATCTTAGAATTCCAGTTACCAAATGAAGACTTCGTTGATTGCATAGTTGAAAACCAAAACAAAACTATTATTTTATTTTTCTTAAAAGGAATCCCATCTGAATTATATTTTTATAAATGGGCTAAACAAAAAGGGGAAAACAAGGGATGGGTGATTGAGTCCATTAGTGGTTTGGGAAAAGGTTATGTATCTTGTATGTTTATG
Organism: Sequoiadendron giganteum; assembly: GCA_007115665.2. Lineage (NCBI taxonomy): Eukaryota > Viridiplantae > Streptophyta > Pinopsida > Cupressales > Cupressaceae > Sequoiadendron > Sequoiadendron giganteum. The sequence continues at coordinate 624,286,189 of CM021107.1, forward strand.
TCTGTTGAGCATGCTGAAACAGTTTTATAGTATGGCACATGGATTATTTGTGGACAAATATGTTATTTGCAAGCCTAGATATTTGATTTTCACCATGAAGGCTCTTCCCATTCTCACTATCCCATGTGGTTTGAACTCCCATTTTTGAATCTAGCCTTTAGACCATTCTTAAAGATATTGTTGCCCAACTCGATAAAGTCATATTGTGCAAGAAAAGTTTTAATAAATTTTCTAGGTTTGGAGTCCACCTAAGGGTATGCATGGAAACCAATTTGAACAAACCTCTGCTAGAGAACATCAAACTATATGGTCTAGGTTTTGAATTGGATTAGCCAATAGACTATTTGAAGAAGTCAAATACCTATTTTTATTGTCGACAAGATGGTCATTTGATACAAGATTGTCCTATGAGAAAAATATGTTTGCCTCTGCTCAAGTACAAGTTTCCCTAGCCAAAGTGGTCAATAATCCTAACTTGCAGCAAAATTCATTCATTAAAAGTTCCTCTTCGCCTACCTTACCTTAGACTACTAATTCTCCTTTGTCTAGTCATTCTTCTCCTTTGGAACCCTCCTCGATGGGAAATGCATCTTATAAAGATGTCATTATGATTGATGAATGGAAAACTATTCAAAAAAGAAAGGAACCAACTCCTCCTTCTATTGTTGTTCACTCCACTCCTATTGATCTACCCCGTCCTCACTCCCCTGATGTGCTGAAATCCCCTTGCAAATCTATTTCACCATTGTATAGGAGCGAATTTGCACCCCTTGCGTAAATTCCCCTTTTGCATACCACCACCTTAGAAAATCAAACCTGAAGCTCTAATTCCACATCACCCACCTGCCTTCCATCCAATTGGCACGTGTTTTGTGTGTCGGTGGGGGAATTTTCGTCAGGGATGCGAGCACGACGCACAGATGTTTGCACGACACATTGCTGTCTCTGATAGATTACGACCTCTAGAGTCCATAGGGATGTTACACTCCTCATTGGGGATGAATTATAACATGTCTGTGTGACCAACCCACTCAAAAATGGCTCCTTTCCCTCTCATTTTGATCTTCAAATGCATTCATTTCACTATCTGTTCATCTTCTTAGCAAGTTCTTGATCTCTTCAATATACTACTCACAATTCTAACATTTTCACACAGCTCCGTTGAGCATTACAACAAGCAAGCTTGTTACTCCATCAATTCCTTCCTTGCACATGTTGTGCTACCATAGAAGTTGCAATTTTGGAGTTTTGCGAGACCTCCCTTTGTCACTGTTGCAGCTGTGTTGACTTTGCTAAGCTCATTGCTTGCATTCTCCCTTCATTGGCCTTGGGAGCCTTTGGGTGGAGGTGGTATCACTTAATTTTCCTTTCATGGTTTGATAGATTAGTGTATTATCTTTTGTAGTGTTCAATGCTTTCATTTTTATTTCCTTTATCATACTTTCTACTTCGTGGCTTTTCTGGTTGTCCATGGAGGTGGAAACACCAAAGCGGGGGTTTGACTAAGGCAAACCCCTATACAACCCAGAAATTTCCCCTCTTGTGTGTGTAGGTGAACGTTTGCATAGAGCTCGTTGGAAAATTGGAGCTTTAGTGAGTTGGTATTCATTACCTTTGTCTTCATATACTTACTTTATCATTTACGTACTTACTTTTCGTACTTCATAATTCTGTTTATTTTGTCAAACTTAGTTAGCTAGGTAGATAGTAGGTTTTTTTGGTGTTTCACCCTATATCTTACGTTTTTTGGTTGGACAGACACCATCACGCCAAAGAGACGCCAAGACGCTGCACTGTCTTCCCAGATCTGTGCTGCCGTCCTCGGATAGAGAGCTGTCTGAGGTGCAATTCAAAATCTAGAAACCAACTTGTCTAGCTCCAATTAGATTTTTGGATCTGTAGAGTGACGAAAGCACTTGAGAGTGCTCTTAATTCTCGATTCTTATTCCAGACACCCACTAGCTTGAGGTAAGTTAGGGCAGCCCTCTGCTCTCGTCTCTCTGTGACTTGGAGCCTTGGTGTGGTTGGTCACCCTCTTAAATTTTTAGCAAACCCAATGTGAACAACGTCTATCCATTTTCTTGTGTTGAGAATTTTCCCTCGCACCAGGTAACTATTATAAGCCTGAGTTTTGTGAAGGTTTATGAGCATCACAAACTAGTCCACAACTTCCAGGTAGATTTTTAGGAGAAGTGTGTGACACCTACTGATGGAAAAGATGAAGGTCACTTCTAGTTTTACCTCCAATTTCCACTGGTTTAGCTATTGATTTTACTACGGGTTTTCTTACGGGTTTCATGGATGAGATGGGTTTCATAAATGAAACCACTCACATTTGTAACCCTCTAGCATCCCCTATGACTTTTTCCATTGAAGAGGATGAGGTTGTGCATATCCCTGCGAAAAAACTTCTTGATGAAGGTCGTTGTAGTCCTCTTCATTTAATTAAAAAAATTAATCTAGGGTGGTGTGCATGGCGATATGCAAGAGGGAGAAGAAATCATTTGCATGGCATTATTTCTCTACAAACGTAATTGAAACACAATGTTTGAAAACAATTGTTGGAATCAAATCTAATCTAAGAGCTTGTAAATGAAAATGTTGGAATGAAATCTATCTTAAGAAGCATTCAAAGGAAAATTATGGAAATGTAACTAATAGGGAATGGGAATATTGTTGGAAAATAAACTATGAAATGAAAACTACAAACAACTACACTACTGCTCCTAAAAAAACTGAACTTTATTATTCTATAAAACTCTTCCCCATTTGATTCTTTGATTACAATGAATTTATAGAATTGTTATCTTCAACTAATCTGAAAGATGAGTCTTATAGCTATGCAACAATTTGCTAGAAGATAAAAACATGTGTTGAGGGAAAAATATAAGTCTTTTCTTCATCTTGCTGAGTCAATCTTCTTTGGTCATCCAAAAAAAATATGCCTATTTTGCAGCTCCTAAACAAGCTCCAAAAAGACATTTGAATTGTGAAAAAGTCATGCCTTTCCTTTGTGTATCATTAAAGCTCATAAAACATCTCCTAGATGTTGCAAGAAGGTTCAAACTACCCAAAACTGCCTCCTAGATATTCTCCATTTTTTTGCACAACCCAACAACCTGCCTTAGATGCTTGGAACTGCCCCTAGATGCTCTCAACTGTTGTCCCTTAACTTCTCATAGAAGCCCAAACTGCTCAACCTTTTCAAAAATGCTATCATACTTATCCTTCACTTAGATCCTTCTTAGCTTCGGAAATTTCAGAGCATGAAAGCAAAGTTCTGAAGCATCGGACTGGTGAAGTTTTCTCTCAAACCACAAACTGGGTTTTTATGAAATTTAATGGGTTTTTTTGCCTTCTTGTCTCCTAATTTTTGTCCAAAAATATCAAGAGCCTATATTTTAATTTTTAAAATATGATGAAATTTTGATTGCTCCAACTGAAAATATCTTACTTTCCTCATCATGCTCAATCTTGATAAACTTCATAATTAAGCAAAATACATGCTTTTATTTAGCTAATAGATGAGACATTTTTTTGTCTCATCACTTCTAGCATTGGATAACAGATTGTTAGATCTTGTAAAGCATTTGGAGAGAGCACCAAGCATGACAAGAGCCAATAGGATTACTAGTGAGGTGAGACATCTGTTAGGGAAGGATTAGATTGGCATAGAGTTCCTAAGTGGCTTGTCGATCTAACCAAAGCTTATATCCCTTCGTATAAGTCTAGATCGAGTACCACCGGAGGGGAAGTGCTTGATGCCTATGAGAGACAAATAAGCATCTCAATGCCTACCACATTTGTATGCATGGAAAAAATAGGCCCATCAATTAGTGTCTCGTCTGCTTCTCAGAAGCCTCGTGCTCTCTAGGTGAGTAGAATACCCCTTGAGTTCAATTTCACTCCTCCTACTATCTTTGGCAGTGAGGGCTTCGGTGGAATGAGTGGTGGTGGCTTCGATAGCAGGGGTGGTGCTGGTAGAGGTGGATCTGGTGGAAGTCTTGGTGGTGGTTTTGATAGTGGAGGTGGCTCTAGTGAAGGTCCTATGGGTGGTGGTGGCTTCGGTGATGGTCATAGCAGTGGCTCCGAAGGTGGTTTCAGAAGGTGGTTTCAGAGGTGGCTCTGGTAGTGGTGGTGTTGGAGGTTCCATTGGCATTTTATCATCCTCTGACCCTATTCTGAATGGCCTTCTCTAGAATATGGATTGGATGCAAAACTAGTTGGTGAGCTTTTCCCAGGCCTCTGCGCAGCCTATTTTTCAACCTTTCTTCCAACATAACCCATTGTCGGTAGCAATCTTGAGCAATCTCTTCCCTCAAGGAATGGAGATTCCTAAGTTTGAGAAGTATGGTGACAAAGGGGATCCACAAACACATGTGTCAATCTTCAACGCTATGTGTACAAATTTATTTCATCATGATGCTTTGATGGTGAAACTCTTTCGTCGATCTCTCAAGGACACAACACTTGAGTGGTACTGTTCCTTGCCTAATAATTCTATATTCTCATTTGATCAACTCGTGAATTAGTTTCTCTATTAGTTCTAAGCTAACATCGGTAAAAATATTACCTTCTCGGATCTCATCTGATGTAAGTAGGGAGATAACAAGAAGATAACTAATTTCATAGCACAATACCAAGCGCTCTTTTCACAAATCTCATACCCGCTGCCCGACTCTGATGTGTAGAAGGTGTTCATAGGTAGCCTATAGTGAGCTTGGCAGGAGAAGTTTTCCCTAATGAAATACCCTTCCTTTTCACATCTATGTGCCACGTTGTGAGAATATCAGCGAATGGTAGTTCAGTTCGGGGGACCTTCCATGCACTCCTATTCAGAAGGAAAGTCTATTGTGTCTATCTCAAGAAAAGGAAAAGTTGTTGTGAATGTAGTCACTGCGACAAATGATAACGGCCTGAGATGTAGTAGGAAGTTTACGAAGTTGGTGGAATCTTATTCTTCCATCTTGCAAAAGTTGTTGAAGGATAAGATCATAACTTTGAATAACCCTCGACCTCTTAAGTAAACTTATCTTGACTGGTATGATGTGAATGCTTTATGTCAGTACCATCAGGTTAATGGACATGATACCGAGCATTGTATGTACCTACATCATGAGATACCAGATCACATCGATGATGGTACCATTCATCTTGATGGGATAAAGCAAAATGTGAATAAATCGGTAGCGAAGGCCAATAGTGAGTTGTAGATTTGCATAGACCCATTTCTATCTCACTCTGTGAACTTGATTATTGACCCCTTTGATGCTTCTCCTCAGCCCTTGACGTGCGTTAACATGGTATCGGTTACTCCTTGCCCACAACCTGTGTTTGGTTCTCCAGATGTGACATTCACTTCGCAGGACATGCCCTTGAATAACAAGCCCTCTCCCTATACATTCCTGCTCGCCTCAATAGAAACATTGTGACATGTGTCTTAGTTGATCTTGTGAGCCGAGTGAATATTATTACGGAGGATGCATTATGGTTAAATTCATTATAAAGGGAGGAACATGAAGAAACAAAGTCTACTATTCGTATGCACGATGGTCTCTCTCTTAAGTTGTATGGCTCTATAAATCTTTCCATCCTAGTTGGACCTAGGATTGTGGATATGATCTTAGATGTTATTCCAGAATATGATTTGTTTAGGGTGAAGTTGGGCATTTCGTGGCTAGCTTCCATGAATGAAATCAATTCCATCATTCATAAATGTTTAAAGTTCTCTAGTGAAGGTGTTGTGCACATCATGCAATACACTGGATATCAACCATTGGTATCTTGTGGGGGTTATTCATTGGATCATTTTTGGCTCGCCTTGGTTGGTTTTCTTCCCCCCAGAATGGGCCTACTTTACTGAAACTATGTAAGTACAAAATCGGGGGCAAGGGACAACCAGTGCAACAACAACTTGCCTCCTCTTCTCAAAAGGGAAAGGAGAGGTCTTCCCATCCTTGGGGCACCTCTTCTACTCCCCTTTCTAAAGAAGAATTTTGGATGACCACTCCTAGCTTTCACATAAGAAGTCCAATGGTGCCTGCTTGGCGTAAATCCAAGATTCGAATATCGGATCTTCCTACTGTGCCTCTTGGACCTTGGCTATACTTGTATGGTAGAAGGAAAGGTCCCCACATCAAATCCTCTATGTCTCAACCTTTGCAGTCTCCTATCGCTCCTACTTCTAAATTAGTGAATGGGAAAAGGCTCGTCACTGAGGCGCTAGAGCCAACTGCCCCCGCTATTTCTCAATCTCTTCATCATACACCTGTCCAGGAATCTCTCCCTCTTCTAGAGATGACTATGTTGGAAACACTGATGGCCAAGAAGGAGCCTTCTATTCCATCTTAACTTTTGATCTCTAGCTCCCAGACTCATAGAAACTACCTTGTGCGTGAGTGCAATGATCAGTGAAAGGCTTAGGCGGCTAAGCAGACCGCTTTGAAGAGGAAGGGGAGTTGACCACCCTTGTTTTAGGGTCTCTTACTATGTCCTCTCCCATCCCCTCTGCTTTGGTTTAATCAAATTTGGTTATGCTTTCGGCTCCTATTGTGAGCGTGAATGCTCTTGACCCTAAAAAGGTATAGGTGTTTATTGCTCCTTCAGTCGATCCGCCTCACTTGATGTCCCTCCCAGAAATCTCATAGTTCTTGAAGACTGTGGACATGCCGAACACCTCAGTGGTGTCTGCCATGGTTTTCTCCTCCTCCTCCACGGTTGTTGCCTTGTCTGTGGGGAGATCCCATCCTTCGATGAAGCAGAAGGTGGAGGTTGTCCCTTCTAGGAATGGGGGTCATAAGAGGAGTGCACCTTCTTCAGAGGGTGGTCTTGTGCCAGCATGTGCCGTCCTAGTTTTGGAGCAAGTTTCGACTTCCCTTGAGTTCATCACTACTCCCAAGTCACTCGGTGAGCCTAGCAGTGAATCTCGGGTTCCGCCTTCCCCATTTGTTGAGGTAACACATGTCACTCATGTGAAGTTCATGTTTAAATCTTTGGATGAGGTCTCGACTTTGTCGGTGATCTTCACGAAATCATTGACCTTTGCTCCACAAGAGTTGAGGATAGAAGACCTTGCAGGCCTTCTTCCTTGGCCCTTATTGTGGGAGGGTCAGATGCTTCCCCCTTAATATTCTGCCACTGTAAGCTCACCCACCTTCCCCGTATAATGATCTAGATTGGGAAGCAGATGAACTCTTGGTCGATAAGTGCTAGGGGGTGCCTCTTCTTTACCTTTAGATTAGGTGTGTGTTTGTTGTGATGTGTTCCCCTATGCTTGCGTTATGTGTTCTTGGATGATCCTTTTCACCCTTGTATGTGCTTGGATACAAGAGTGATTATGTGTCATAAAACTTCCTCTATTTGTGGCATCATTCTTCCTCTATTATGTGTATTGATATTCCACAAATTAAGGATGATGCAAAGTGTTGGGGGCATTTGGGCTTCCCTTTCATGTTGACCCAATTCTTTATTTTTATTTTTTCTTCTCATGCATTCTTCATATGGTCTTATATAGTAGGGGGTTAATGATAGTTAATCTATATACTATTACTATACTTATATTTTTATATATATTTTTGAGCATCTCAGATCACCCCTGTGCCCTTTGTCTGTGCTATTATTGTCTCTTTTTACAGTTTTTCTATCTTTCTCTCTTCTTTGCTTAAGTTGTGATGTTGTGGTGGCTATGTGTTATCCCTCGTGTGTGTGACAACATCACCATGGTGACATATCACTATGTCCCGCGGGTCATAACATCACTTTTTCATGCTTGCTTTTATCTCTTTAGGATGTTGTGTGCCTCTGCATTCAACATACACCACCCTAAGGAGGGGCTATCATGTCAACTTTGATTTTCAAAAAACGCATTCGGTGACTAACGAATCTTTTCCAAAATTTTTTGCAAGATTTTTCAAAAATCACATTCTCAACAAGGACCCCCTAGCGGAATGTGTTTCCTTCATCATGGGTTCGCAAAGAAAGAACTTGAAGAAATTTTCTCTGAGGAGGGAGTAGCTTTTCCTACGGGGGAAGTCTCAACCTCTCCCTTACGAGGGGGCATTTTCTTCCTTTTGAATTATTTGATGAAGTGAACATATTTTGAAAGGATTCCTTGATGTTGAATTGATTTACGAAAAATGCCCTCACTTTCAAAAAACAAGTCCCTTGAGTGGACCCCTTTTCTTTTGAAGGGTTCCCGAGGGAGCCCTTTGAAAGCCTTTCAATTTTTTGACTGTCTGCGTGACTATCTACTTGTTATCCTATGTTGCTGCTTTTTGTTTTCTAACATGTTTTATGTATGGATCAACATGTTGCTTTGCAGGTGCGCCTGTGAAGTTGCTTTCCAATCAAGTTTGAAAAGTCCCCTTGTGTAACTAAAAAGTGTAACCTTTGACACTTTTCACTCATTTTGGCCTTTTCCCTTGGTTTTTGGCCTTATTTTTCTTTGATCTAATGTTGTAATGTGGTCAACACATTCACATTAGGCTTTAATGCTTGCAAATCAACAACAATCTAATTGTGTTTTACAAAGGTGTTGTGAAGTGTTGTAACACACCTTCCCACTTTTCTAAGACCCTTTCAACATAATTCACCTAAACAACCCCTTTTTACCACTTTCCAAGCCTTGTGCCAAAGTGTTGTGGTGATCCCACAATAGTGGTTTACAATTTTTGGCCAAACTAGACACTAAAATAATTTTTTCTAACTAAATCTTCACTTTCAGGCACCTATAGCGGCTAAACTGTGAGGAATTTGAAGATGATGCAAACTAGTGATTTGTGAAATTTTATCTGTAGATTCTAAATATATTTTTTCAAAAAATTTGGAATCACATTGCACTTCTTTTTCCATCTCCTTCGAAAACTAGTTTTCTTCAGCAAACAACATTTTTAAGGAGTGACGCTCACCGTATACAACATAATTTTTTTTCCATGAAGGATAAAATTCTAATTCTTTCGAATTTAGATTTGTAACTCCGATATCTAGCCCTTTAATTTGGTTTCATACTATTTTATTGAATTTTTTTTCCTTAATCAAGTTTCAAAGTCAAACCAATTACAATTTAGACATAGGCAGTCCATATACAACATAAATTTTCTTGTATGTATCAACATTAATTTTTATTTTACTGGATCAAGGACATCAATACCTAGCCCACACATATTTTTCAAAATTTTATTTTGGTAATGTAATATTTTTCCACATGTGCAGAACAAAGAGCTTGATTTTTGGTGAAAAACCTATGTTTAATCAAACTAAAAAAACAAATACATAATAAAACCAAAATGTATTAAAATTATATTCGTTGGATAGCTCATTCTGTGGACTACCATCATATAGTTGGGTATGTGAAGTCTCCTCCATTTTCATCCTCAACCCGAGCTTTGAAGCGCAAAATTGTGGACTTTTTTTGTGCCTAAGGGGGAGAAGGAGGGAAAAGGGGGGTTCGAGCGAACTCCCCTTTCAAAACATTTTATGTTTTGTTTCATTCCCTGAAATGAAACCTATGGTGGGACCCAACATTGAAGGGGTTCACTCAAACCTTGGTTCGAGCGAACCCTCTTTTGGTTTGCTCGAACCAAATAGTTCGTTCGAACCCCAAAAAATAATTTTTTTTACATGGGGTCATTTTTTGTAACTTTTCCTTACTCGAATTGTAAACCACTTTTGTGAGTTTACCCTTTGTGAAGTGTTGTAATGCATTTTCACACTTTCCTAGGCTTTCCATCACTAATTTAATCCTTTTTAATGTTAAATTGGTCCCTTAATGTACTTTTAGGCCTAACTTAAATGTGTTTCGAGAGGCAAGTCTAATAAACATCATTTAACATCTTTTTATTCCCGACCACCACTTGAGTTTTCCCAAGTGGACTAGGTCGCCACCTTGGGCAACCTAGTCCCTTTAGGATTAATATTCAAAATTAAATAAAAAATCTTGCGGGAATTTTTCTCCAAAACCCTAGGGTCAGCTTATCATGTTGCATTTTCGGGAAAATTAGGGTTTAGGTAGTATAAGTAAGGGTTTTTATCCTCATTTTGTCTCTCTTCTTCTCCCCCTAGCATCATTTTCATCTTCACAAGCACTCTTATACTCAAGCTTCCCAAGCAAGCATTCAAGCACAAGGCATCTCAAACAACCTCCATTAGAGCTGGTCCTTGCATCTTGCAGACATCTTCAACTAAAAGTTTGGTAAGTGTTTGTATTGGATTTATCATTCAATCTTTCATTCCTTTTATTATATTTCATTTGGGTTTTATTATCATCAATGGGGTTTGACTAAGGTAAACCCCTATTCTCTAACTGTAATCCTTCGTTTCCTCTTTCCATGTGTGTTTTACAAGTTTTTGTATGCAGGTTTGATAAGGAAAAGGGTGCCAAAAAGGTGTTCTCAACTCATCAAAATCACTCAAGTCAACAAAGCCCTAGTTGAAGCATGGAGACCCCTTTCAACCCATTTTCTGTAGAATCTGAATTGAACACCTATCAAGAACTGAAGTGCAGACCGAGGGCTCCAATCTCCACTTCCGAATTCTCAAAAATTTAGAAGTGGACTAGGTCACCAACAATGGAGACCTAGTCCCTTTGAATGTATCTTTTGGGGTTTTTTGTGGATTTGGACACCCTTTTGCTAGAAACTTGTTCCGACAAACTTTCCTGGGAAGAGGAATAGGTCGTCCATTCTGGCATAAGTGTCCTTGTGAATATTTCCAACAAATTCTAGAATATTCTGGAGCTCCTCATCTGCAACCTTCAATACCCAGGTGCACCACTTCTGTTATTTCTAGTTTCTTTCCAGTTTGCATACATTTAGGTCATTTAGTTTACATTGCATGTAGTTTAGATTCACATTACTTTACATTTCATAGTTAGTTTAGTTTCATTACATTACAACATTTAGATGCACTTCATCACACACAACACAAACTTAATGAGCCCTCAACTCCATTTTGATTGAACTTTCCAAAAATAACATATCACTAGGTGAAAGAGTGTCCTTCCTCCAAACCAAGTGCTCCTAGGTGAAAAACCCTAGGGGTCTAGTATGGGGAATCCTCTTTCCCTTATAAAGAATATCTTTTTGGTGGTTCATTTTGGTGATCGTGACCTTTCAAACACCCTTCCTTTCTGATTTAGAGTCCCTTCTCACCTTAGATTCAGTTAGCATTACATCTTGCATTGTTTAATTTGTCTTCTAGGGTTTCACATTTTGGCATGCATGAAAGTACATATACTTTGCATTCTTGCATCTCAATCAAATCCTTACCAATCATACAAAATCTACATTTATCTTTCCTCTTCTAGTCATCCAGCATAAAAAGCATCAAACCTAGTTGAAAATTTCTCAAAAATTTGCAAAACACCCTAATGTGGACTAATTCACCATTCTAGGCGACCTAGTCCCTGTCCATATTTTTCATTGCTTGTTACAACATAAGAAACCTCATTTCCATGCTTCCTAGGCCTCCTAGTATCATATACTATAAGGCTGGAAAGTTTTGGAAACATAGGGTTTATGCTTCTAACTCAAAATTATCAATCTAGAGTAGCCATTCTTGATATACCTTCATCATTACATTTGGAAATGTTTATATTTCTAAAACTATGCATGAAATTGATAAAAATATTTTTTAATTTTGCTTATACAATGTTTACATTCATTAAACTATGCATAAGTTTTCTAAAAGTAATTTTTGTTATTTCATATACATTGTTTACATTCTTAAAGCTTAGCATATATTGGATAAAAATGGTTTTGTATATTTGTATCTACATTGTTCATATTGTTGAAACATTGCATAAAATGGTTACATGAATTTGTCATTTTTGTTCAAACAATGCTAGTATCGTACAAATCTAGATATTTTAAGAAACCTTCCCCGCCTTCTCCCTATGAGAGCGTTTTAGTGATAGAGAATACAACCTTAGAAATTCCTCATGATCATGTTAGCTCTTCTCCTAATATCTCCCCTATGAGTGAAGAAGATATTTTGGTGTTCGAAGAACCAATCAATGAGCATTATGAGAATTCTAGTTGTTTCTCTCCTCTTACCTCTCTCCACAAAAAAGATAACACAACCTTAAGGGACCATGACATTAATATTTTTCCTTCTCCTAGTATCTCTCGTAGTGGTGAAGAAGATACCTTGCCGTTAGAAGATACAATTGATGAAATTCATGAGTATTTTAGTTGCCCCCCTTCTCCTTTTGAACCCCTCCTTAAACAAGAAAATTTAACCATTGATCATTACCCTAATTGTGATTAAGTCCCTTTAGAAGAACCAACCTTTAAATGTGAAGAACATTTGGTTTGTAGTTCTCCTGAAAACTCTCCTCCTAGGGAGAATATCATGGTGCAAGAATGTGTGAACCTTGACACCTATCCTTCAAACACTATACCTTTCTTAGGTGAAGATAATAAAAGGCAATTAGAATCCCCTTCACTAACAATTCATGTAAATAAATACAATATTCTTGAGGTTCTGATGACACAAGTGGGATCTCCTTTAATTAATGAGCTTCCTAAGTCCCCTCCCACTAGTGAATCACACAAAAAACTAAGAGATATCTTGAAATCCATGTTGAAATCCAATCATAACCATGTTTTGAAACAACTAAGTTGTAACTTAGTGACTCAAACATATAGGGGATCACACATCACTCCTACACCATTACCCTTTCCTCAAAGAGTACCTAGTGTTGAAGACCTTAAAAAGACTCCTGCTAATATATCTGTATGGAAACTCATTTAGATATCACCTATATACAAGTTTCTATTTCAAGAAATGTTGCAAATATAGATGGATGAGATCCAGTCTTACATAAAATTGAATAATGTCACACCCTCCTCTCATCCCATGCAATTAACTCAATCTGAAATCACATTCCCTAAACATGAATTACCCTCACTTGAGATTCAAAACAAGAATTATCCTTTGATGATAAAGGTGATCATTAATGAAACTCTATTCAGGCACACTCTCATAGACAATGGAGCAAAAATTAATGTTTGTAGCATGGACCTCCTTAAAAAACTTGGCATGGAAAAAATTCTCATTCAACTTAATAATGTTCATATTCATGGCTTTGACAATTTTCATAGGCAACCACTAGGGATGATCACATTTCCTATTGAGGTCAGACCCATAGTGTTGCCTACCTCTATACATATCATGAAAGGACCCCTTCCATACAATCTTCTCCTAGGGATACCATGGATTCATGCTATGAAAAGAGTCCCATCTACCCTTCACCGTACAATAAAATTTGAGTACAATAACAAGATATACACGGTTGATGCAGATGCACGAAGCTATGAATCAACTAATCACAACATTTTCAACTCCCCTAATCGTTTTATTCCTAGCTCCAAACTTATACAAGTTGATGCAAACCCTTCACCTACAACAAAACTCTTTTGTGATAATTGGGGGTCATTAGATTCTACAAATCCTTTCAATAAGATTTCCAAAATCTCACCCTCTTGGTCCAAAGAGTCATATACCAACAATTCATTTTCAGATACAATTTCTAGTAACGATGGGGGTCTTATGCCTCCCTTTAAAGGAGAGTGTGAAATTTCACAACCTAAACCAAAACAACCCTATGTTTTCGATGCTCAACTTGGTTCTACATCAACAAAAATACCCCATGATGGTGATGGGGGCTATATAGCCCCCATCCCTCATGAAGGAACCACACATAACACTCAACATGATTTGTGTTCTTGTACAACAACCGATCCTTCTCAACAACACCCAACCCCTTCATTTAGATTGGAAGATTTCTGTGGTATCGGCTACCATCCCCATCCTACAAATGGATGCAATGTACACATGATGCCAACTAACATATTATACTCTTTCAAGCAAGATTTAGGGTTACCTCCCTTCTCTCCATTGTATTCCAACAATAAACTTCAAACATATCATGGTGCTTGGTGCCCTCCCTTCCATGTTGGCACCTAATTCCTCTCACGGATACATACCTTCATCCTATTTGGCTCACCTTTGTTCTACACTCAGCAGGGGCAAGGGGTTCATTAGCCTTGTCCTCATATGTCAAGTGTTGTTGCCTCTTTTGGCTAGTTTACCACCTTTCATGAACAAATAAGAGCAAGCTTGGGATGTGGATTGCATGCCTTAAGTTGGCTCATATGTGACATACTTATCCTCTCATACCTCCTTCTATTTTAAAGTTATTGCTCACAGTACGGTGTTTCAAAATTCCTTTAAAGTGGGGGCATACCCTAGCACTATTTCCTTTTGCATTTTTCTTTTTTCAGGTTCCTAGTGCAGCCTTGGTACTTCACATGATGTGTTTTTCACTTTGTGGATGACATTGGGTGTAATTTCCTTCCATGAAGGTGACCTATCTTAGCATATTACATTCCTCTTAGTGGCTTGATGCGACACACTGCATCCCTTAAGTTGTGAATCTTCTATCCTTTGATTGGTCCTATCTTGGAGACATTAGACACAATGTTCCCTAAGTTAAAGACCTCACATGAATCAAATAAGTCTCCTTCAAACACTCTCTTTTTGCATTTTTGAATTTTTGCATTTTGCATTTTACATTTTACATTTTACATTTCTTGCATCCATAGTCATTTTGCATAATACAACGTGCATGCCTGTGGTCCCTTGTCCTTTTGTGGTGCCTTATCAAAGTTTTCAAGAGGTATAACTTTGGTATGGTTGAACGGGAAGCCCAACTAGCGGCACAACTTTCCCCATAGCCACCTTTGTGTGCATGATTGCATACCAACCGGGTGTATGTCTCTCACCTCTTTGGTATTCTCACCCGACATACAACCAAAAGTCTCATCGACCTGGAGTGAGTACACCCCTTTCTTTTCGGATAAACAACCTAGATCTCATCAACAACTAGCTAGACAAATGGTCGAAGCTTGATCCGTTTTTCCCTATCTCTTCACCTTTTCACATCACCTTCTTGTGTGATCTTTTTAATTATGTTTGGTTTGCCATGGGATCTTGATCTTGGGGGCTTGATCCTCCCTCTTGATTGAATTCATCTCATCTTACTAGCATGAATACTTTGGATCCCTCTCAACATGCATGACTTGGCTACTTTAGTGTGAGTTTAAAGAAAGTTCATCCTATCACTAAAGTGGGGGTTAAATGTGTCGGAAAAAAGTGTAACCTTTGACACTTTTCACTCATTTTGGCCTTTTCCCTTGGATTTTGGCCTTGTTTTGCTTTGATCTGATGTTGTAATGTGGTCAACACATTCACATTAGGCTTGAACGCTTGCAAATCAACAACAATCTAACAATGTTTTACAAAGGTGTTGTGAAGTTTTGTAACACGCCTTCCCACTTTTCTAAGGCCCTTTCAACATAATTCACCTAAACAACCCCTTTTTACCACTTTCCAAGCCTTGTGCCAAAGTGTTGTGAAGTGTTGTAAAGCATTTTCACACTTTCCTAGGCTTTTAATCACTAATTTAACCCTTTTTAATGATAAATTGGTCCCTTAATGTACTTTTAGGCCTGACTTAAATGTGTTTCGGGAGGAAAGTCTAATAAACATCATTTAACATCTTTTTATTCCCGACCACCACTTGAATTTTCCCAAATGGGCTAGGTCACCACTTTGGGCGACCTAGTCCCTTTAGGCTTAAAATTCAAAATTAAATAAAAAATCTTGCAGGAATTTTCCTCCAAAACCCTAGGGTCGGCCTATCATGTTGCATTTTTGAGAAAATTAGGGTTTAGCTATAATAAGTAAGGGTTTTTATCCTCATTTTGTCTGTCTTCTTCTCCCCCTTAGCTTCATTTTCATCTTCACAAGAAATCTTGCACTCAAGCTTCCCAAGCAAACATTCAAGCACAAGGCATCTCAAACAACCTCCGTTGGAGTTGGTCCTTGCGTGTTGCAAATATCTTGAACTAAAATTTTGGTAAGCATTTGTATTGGATTTATCATTCAATCTTCCATTCCATTCATTATATTTCATTTGGATTTCATTACCATCAATGGGGTTTGACTAAGGAAAACCCCTATTCTCTAACCGTAATCCTTCATCTCCTCTTTGCATGTGTGTTTTACAGGTTTTTGTATGCAGGTTTGACAAGGAAAAGGGTGCCAAAAAGGTGTTCTCAACTCATCAAAATCATTCAAGTCAACAAAGCCCTAGTTGAATCTTGGAGACCCCTTTCAACCCATTTTTTGTAGAATTTGAACCAAACACTTATTAGGAACCAAAGTGCAGACCGAGGGCTCCAATATCTGTTGGGGATACAGATTTTGGTTCTGTCATCAAGATATGCATCGAAGACAGTAGTGCCTTAATGATTTCAATTGAAAATCACAACAAAGACACAAACAAGTATGCCATAAAGTGGAAACAGGCACAGATGATCCCCCATTGATCAATGAGACAAGTGAATGAAAACAAATAATAGATTCAACATAAACAGATAACCATGAAAGACAAAACTATGAACACATAGATATATGTGGGGAAAACCCTTTTGGGTAAAAAAACCCACCTCCAAAACATTCATCTCACTTGTATTATTCAGTAACTAAAATAGTTACAATAAAAACACAAAGCTATGCTCTTTAGGATATTACATCTTGTTCATTTGGAGAAAGAATACAGGCTACACAAACCAGAATCTCACATAGTTACAATGTACTCAAGACATACTATGTAGATTCCCTTTAGCTCCTCTCTCTTGACTGTCATAGCCAGCCTCACGGCCAGCCAAACCTCTTGGCCTCACAGGTTCACATCTTACCAGATTCGAGAGTCTAAGTGTTAACGGTTGAACCGCTCGAACACTCTCCGCCTCTCTCTGTTATCGCTCTTTTTGCTATAAAAAACACACGAGATTACTTAATCTCTTTTCCATGTGCCAACTTGTCTTGCCCATCCCTGTTAGCAACGGTCAACCAGGATAATAAATTATCCACCTGCAAGCAACGACCATCCCCTGATAATGTGCATTGCTTAATCCACAAGCATCGAGCCGCGCAAAATTAAAACTGGTTGCAGACATGTCCGTCAACCTCCATTCAATAATGCAACCCAATCATACTTAGAAAAAACCATACGGTGAATCAGATCATAAAGATCTTCCACGTGTCGCCATACCATTCATCGTCGCAGCTCTGACAGTTAGTCAAATTGGTCCAACTCAGTGAACCGAGTTCCGAGCTCATTCGACCCAATCGTGGTATGGCGGTGAGCTCGCCCGAGCTCACCCAAGATCTCACCGAGCTCTGCCTCTTCTTTTTCTTCAGGCAACCAGAAGCAGTCAACTAGCCACACGCCAAACTGTCATTCGCCTGTCGCACGACCACTGAGTCCAACTCAGTCAAACTCTACCCTGAGCTCATCTGAGCTCCTACCGCGCTACCGCAGCCCTGACCAACACGCCTCATGGTATGGCGGTAACCACCTTGGCAGACTGCTGGCAGTCTTACCGCGACCACCATGGTCAGTCATTTGATTGTCCATGGTATGGCGGTAACCGCTAGCCAGGCCACAGGTGGTTTTATTGCACCCATCGCGGTCAGTCACTTGACTATCCGCGATATGACGGTAATCGCCAGCCAGGCCATAGACGGTCTTACCACGGTCAGTCACTCAAGTGTCCACGGTATGGCGGTAACCGCCAGACCCAACCTCAAGCGGTCTCACCGTGCTACTGCGGTGAGTGGACCCACCCCTTGTGATAAGGAGGTAATCGCCAAGGCCACCGCAGAGATTGGAGCCGGAGCGAAACAAGGAACTAGCCAAGAAAGCAGAGACCGGATCTAGAGTCAGAGTGGAACAAGGAACCAGCCAAGAAAGCGAAGACCGGAGCCAGAGCCGGAGCGGGAACAAAAATAGGAATTTACCAAAATTTCAGAGCTGGGTTCCAACCTGGTTTCACCTCCGCTTTCCTTTGAAGAGAACTAAAAGAAGGAAGTGGAGCCGAAACAGGAACGGGAACAAAACCCAGAACAAAGCTCCATCCTAGTTCCACCTCTAATAGAACAAAGTTAACAAGACAATAAAGGGTAGAAAACACAAACATTTTGCGAAGGCATGAAAACGAGGACTTCAAGCTGGAAGTTGAGACACATTTCTCAACAAGCTCCCACTTGGCGAACACTTCCAGCTTCCTCATGACTCTGAAACTTACTGTCTATCATAGGCCCAAGAACAACAACAGAAAAACACAATGTGGACACCAAAACTATTCTCCAGAACAAGAAACCAACTAGCTAGAACAACAACCATAAAACTAACTGCCCTCATCCAACTGATCAAACCCATGCGATTGAAAACCAACACCCACAACTCGTGCTGAAACATCCAACCACCCATACCTCAAAGGTATGATAACCAACAATAGACGCATTCCATCATAAAACCACCCATCTCAGCAGCAAACAAGCACCCTGTGTCAACCAGTCGTAGACCAAACACGTCCAGGTACTCCCACTACAAGGGCACTATCCAAATGAGTGCAAACAAAGCACAATCAGAAATGATCTAGCCATACCAATTCCACCAAACCTTTGCACAAAGAAATGAATAACCATGTAGTTCCAAGGAACTGCCACACAGATCTGCACCACTTGCAACCACCTGTTGCAAGAAATGTTTCTCTCAACTATCTTCCATAGTTCTTCCAAACACTTCCATATCTATCTGAAGAAAGAAACACCATGGCTTCACAAACATCTAAAGTCAAATGAACATACAAGAAGAACAAGACCAGATTAGAGAGAAACAACAAATCAAACCATGTAGCCACCTTCTACACACATTTCTAAATGCCAGTTGTGCCAAGAATGATCTTCTTCACATTCCAAAGGGAAAGCCTTAACAACATCCAACAAAATGTAAGCATCTCAAAGAAGATCAGACTAACCCATGTAACCATCTCCCATAGGCCTAAAGAGAACAAGGAGATACACTATGCTATCCACCTTCCATTATGAATCCTCTAGAGATTCAAAACAACTCAGGATTCATATCCATGAAAAATAAAGTATAACATACATCTGAAAGATATAATGGGTGAATACCTTTCAAATGAACACCACCGCCGAGCAGACCAAGAAGAAAAGAAAAGATGCTCCTCCAAGATATACAAGTCAGTGTGACTTACCCAAGAGCATTCTCCTTCATGGTCTCTATTGAACTCACGTTCAACCAAGGTGTAGGCTATTCAAAATTTCAGCTGTAGTAGCAACATTCTCATAAGAATTCCAGCCTCACCTTATTCTCCATGTATCCATGAGCACCATCAACCTGTCATCTCATGCTAACTTCAAACTGAAACATTGCTATAACCATGAAGTCCTCCAGCATATGACCAATGTACTCAAAACAAGGAGAAACCCTAGACCACTTGTCAAAGCTCCAAACCTGGAACAAGAACTTATCATGACACCATGATCTACACATCCCCATTAGGAGATACCATGCTTCAAGTGAACTATCCATGGTCTCAAGAGCCAATGCAGCATGCCAAAACTCTAATGCACAAGAAAAAGTATACCATGACATAAAGAAAACAAACTCTAAACCAACATCACCTGTCAAGCACCACCAGCATCTCAGCCAAAGACTACCAAGGTCTTTCATGACTCCAAGATGCTGGACATCTTCAAATAGTGACCATGTAGATACAAAAGAACTCTTCTGCAACAACAAGATCTAAGAGTCCTCAATAAGCATCTGCAACACCAAAGAAGATCATTCACCACCAAGTGATGAATCCATAGTCACTACTAAAGCTCCCACTGAACTATGATATAGAGCTTTCCAAGCACCATGACCGACCACCCCATCATTGTAAAAAGCTTACACTAGCCAGGGTATCCAGCTCTCCATGACATCATGATCCACATGCTTCAGATCCCCATCACTGATTATTCAGGTACTCAAACGCCATTCCTCCTCTCATCTCAAAACAACCAAGCCAATGCACAAGCGACCACAAACAAGGTTAGCTAACAGATCTGCACTACATAGTTACAACCTCGTGGATATAGATAGTCTACTTTTGAGTTGTCTCACAACAAACATGTAGGTAAGGACAGACCACAACATTGCACAACTTGTGGATGCAACCAAATGTAAACCCTGCAAATCTATCATCACACTGGAAACTACAAAACTGAGATAATCAAAGAGAACAACCAAAGCAGAAAAGCATGACTCAAACACCAGATTAGCGTTAGATCCAATTTTCCAGTCACGTCAACAACTCAAGCACCAAATTATAGGAAACCATCAAAGCATACCACAAGAATACTGAAAGAGAAAACCATACCAACACTCCCATGCAGAGAAGACATCACACCCCCTCAAAGACATGTTGAACTGCAACTATATCATCTAATCACACACCAAAAGCTAGGATCTAGAAAATAGCAGACAACAGCTCCACACAAAACACAAGTTTTCCTTGACCATGCAAAACCTGCAAAACCACAGTGTTTCCAAAACACCCATGCACCTCCATAGTCACTGCTCTTCTGGATGACTCAGGAGTTTGCACACAACCATCATGGTTAATGAGAACAATGAAAATAAACATGAATATGCATCATAGACTTTTTAGAAAAATCTACACAAAACCTTCAGAGCCAAAGACATAAATCTGAAACCATGCAAGTGCAAGACACAGGCACATAGGAACAACAGGTCCATTTTAGATGAGTTCCAACACCACAGTCATGCACACACAAAAGATAACCAGGCTATCCAAAAGTTGCAGATCACTAAGGTCACTTCATAGCCTCCATGCAATTAGAGCACCAAAGAAACTGCCTTCAGTGCTAAGTCAAAAACACCCAACACAAGCACAACTCTCCATAGCTGATCAACAACACAAGAAAGTCCATACTGCTAGGGAGCCTCTCACACAAACACCCAGTATGAACACTACGCTTTGCTGCAACACAACCCAAAGCACATCTCACACCCTTTGCATCAGGAACTTTGTTACTAGCCAGGAGCTTCAGACCATGTTGCCAGAACATGACCAATTCCAGTCATCTCCAATGTCTTTCAAACTGTGTGTTGAATCAATGAAGTACACACTTCCACTCATCTAAGGATCAATCACCAAACGATTTCTCCAGACTTCCTCAAGCTTGCCAGGCTAAGAAATCTTCACAGGAGAAATACCCAGAACTTCAGCAACTAGGAGAAGGCTCTGATACCACTGGTTGGTATCATCAAGCCTCGACCTCCTTCAACCTACTCTGATACCACTTGTTGGTATCAAGAGCAACAAGCTACTAGCTCTGATACCACTTGTTGGGGATACGGAGTTCGGTTCTATCATCAAGATATACATATAAGACAATAGTGCCTTAGTGATTTCAATTCAAAATCACAACAAAGACATAGACAACTATGCCATAAAGTGGAAATAGGGCATAGATGATCCCCCATTGATCCTTTGAGAGAAGTGAATGCAAAAAAAAATAGATTCAACTTAAACAGATAACCATGAAAGATAAAACTATGAACACACAGATATACGTGGGGAAAACCCTTTCGGGTAAAAAACCCCACGTCCAAAAAATTCAACTCACTTGTATTATTCAGTAACTAAAATGGTTACAATACAAACAAAGAGCTATGCTCTTGAGGATATTACATCTTGTTCATCTGGAGAAAGAATACAGGCTACACAAACCAGAATCTCACATAGTTACAATGTACTCAAGACATACTGTATAGATTCCCTTCAACTCCTCTCTCTTGACTACCACAGCTAGCCTCACGGCCAACCCAACCTCTTGGCCTCACAAGTTCACATCTTACCAGATTCGAGAGTCTAAGTGTTCATGGTTGAACCAATTGAACACTCTCGACTTCTCTCTGTTATCGTTTTTTTTGCTATGAACAACACACAAGATTACTTAATCTCTTTTCCATGCGCCAAGCTATCCTGTCCATCCCTGTCAGCAATGGTCAACCAGGATAATAAATTATCCACCTGCAAGAAATGACCATACCCTAATAATGTGCATCGCTTAATCCGCAAGCATCGAGCTGTGCAACATTAAAATTGGTCGCAGACATGTCCGTCAACCTCCATTCAATAATGCAGCCCAATCACACTTAGAAAAAACCATACGACCAATTAGATCATAAAGATCTTCCACATGTCACCATACCATTCGTCATCACAGCTCTGACAGTCAGTCAAATCGGTCCAACTCGGTCAATCGAGTTCTGAGCTCATCTGAGCTCTTACCGCATTACCGCCAAGCTCATTCAACCCAGCCATGGTATGGCAATGAGCTCACTCGAGCTCACCCAAGACCTCACAAAGCTCTGCCTCTTCTTGTTCTTCGTCCAACCAAAAGTAGTCAACCGGCCACGTGCCAAACTGTCATTCGCTCGTCGCACAACCACCAAGTCCAACTCGGTCAAACTCTGCCCCGAGCTCATCCGAGCTCCTACCGTGCTATCGCAGCCCTGACCAACACGCCTCATGGTATGGCGGTAACTGCCTTGGTAGACTACTGGCGGTCTTACCGCGACCACCACGGTCAGTCATTTGACTATCTGCGGTATGGCGGTAACTGCCAGCCAGGCCATAGGCGGTCTTACTACGACCACCATGGTCAGTCACTTGACTGTCCATGGTATGGAAGTAACCGCCTGCCAGGCCACAAGTGGTCTTACCATGGCTAGCGTGATCAGTCACTTGGCTATCTGTGGTATGGTGGTAACCGCCATACCCAACCGCAGACGGTCTCACTACGCTACCATGGTGAGTGGACCCACCGCCAGTGGTAAGGAGGTAACTGCCAAGGCCACCACAAAGACCAGAGCCAGAGCCAGAGCGGAACAAGGAACTAGCCAAGAAAGTGGAGAACGGAGCCAAAGCCGGAGCGGAACAAGGAACCAACCAAGAAAGTGGAGACCAGAGTCAGAGTTGGAGTGGGAACAAAAACAGGAATTTACTGAAATTTCAGAGTTGAGTTCCAACCCGGTTCCGCCTTCACCAGAACAAACGAAAGTAAAGTGAAGAGAACCAAAAGAAGGAAGCGGAGCCAGAACAGGAACGGGAACAAAACCTGAAACAAAGTTCCATCCCGGTTCTGCCTCTGACAGAACAAAGTTAACAAGACAGTAAAGGGCAGAAAACACAAACATTTCGCCAAGGCATGAAAACGAGGACTTCAAGCTGGAAGTTGAGACACATTTCTCAACAATATCCACTTTCGGATTCTCAAAAATTTAGAAGTGGACTAGGTCGCCAACAATGGTGACCTAGTCCCTTTGAATCTATCTTTTGGGGATTTTTGTGGATTTGGACACCCTTTTTCCAGAAACTTGTTCCAAGAAACTTTCCTAGGAAGAGGACTAGGTCGTTCATTTTGGCGTAAGTGTTCCTGTGAATATTTCTAGTAAATTCTAGAATATTCGAGAGCTCCTCATATGCAACCTTCAATACCCAGGTGTACCACTTCTGTTATTTCCAGTTTCTTTCCAGTTTGCATACATTTATGTCATTTAGTTTACATTGCATGTAGTTTAGATTTACATTACTTTACATTTCATAGTTAGTTTAGTTTCATTACTTTACAACATTTAGACACACTTCATCACACACAAAACAACCTTAATAAACCCTCAACCCCCTTTTGAATGAACTTTCCAAAAAGAACATATCACTAGGTGAAAGAGTGTCACTCCTCCAAAACAAGTGCTCCTAGGTGAAAAACCCAAGGGGCCTAGTAAGGAGAATCATATTTCCCTTGTAAAGAATATATTTTTGGTGGTTCACCCCCTTACATTGGGCTTCCTTTATGAGAGAGTACTTGGGGGAATTATTTCTTTGCAGGTTTGAGGGCCTGCGAAGCACTTGCATCCTTTGGGATTTTTCCATCATTGGTCATTGATCAACTTCGTAGTTCTGCAGAGCTATGTAGTCTCTTTATTAGAACCTCCTCAAGAGAGAGTACATGTGGATTCCTTTTCCTACCTTGCACTTTCGAGCTCGCCAGATTGCGGTCTGCTTCCTTGATGGTTGAAGTATACATTTCTAACTCTTCGATCTACTTTACCAAACACTCATCGATACTTGTGCTCGCTAAAGTGGGGGAAAAATGTATAGGAGTGAATTTTCACCCCTTGTGTAAATTCCCCTTTTGCATACCCTCTCCTTAGAAAATGAAACCCAAAGGCATAATTCCACATCACCCGCCTGACTTCCATCCACTTGGCACGTGTTTTGTGTGTCAATGGGGAATTTTTGTCAGGGACATGAGCGCGATGCATGAACGTTTGCCCGGCGCACTACCGTCCTCGACAAATTATTGCCTTTGGATTTTGTAGGGACGTTACACTCCTCATTAGGGATGAATTGTAATGCCTTTGTGTGACCAATCGACCTGGAAACAACTCCTTTCCCTCTCATTTTGATCTTCAAATGCATACATTTCACTATCTCTTCATCTTCTTAGCAAGTTCTTGATCTCTTTAGCATACTACTCACAATTCTAGCATTTTCACACAACTCCATTGAGCATTACAACAAGCAAGCTTGTTACTCAATTAATTCCATCCTTGTATGTGTTGTGCTGCAATAGAAGCTGTGAGTTTGGAGTCTTGCGAGACCTCCCTTTGTGACTGCTACGGCCGTGCCAACTTTGCCAAGCTTGTTTCTTGCATTCTCCCTTCATTGGCCTTGGGAGCCTTTGGGTGGAGGTGGTATCACTTCATTTTCCTTTTGTGGTTTGATAGAGTAGTGTAGCATCTTTTGTAGTGTTCAATGCTTTTGTTTCCATTTCCTTTATCGTACTTTCTACTTTGTGGATTTTTTGGTTGTTCGTGGAGGTGGAAACACCAAAGCGAGGGTTTGATTGAGGCAAACCCCTACACAACCCAACTGGAAAACTGGAGCTTTAAAGTGAGTTGGTATTCATTACCTTTGTCTTCATATTTTTAATTTATTATTTACATACTTACTTTTCATACTTCATAATTTTATTTAATTTGTCAAAGTTAGTTAGCTAGGTAGATAGTAGGTTTTTCTAGCGTTTCACCTTACATCTTATGATTTCTATCTATACAGATGCTAGCACGCCACACTGTCGTCCCAAACTCGTTTTGTAGTCCTTGGAAAGAGAGTTGTCTGAGGTGTAGTTTAAACTCCAGAAACTAGCTCGTCTAGCTCCAATTAGATTTTTGGATCTGTAGAGTGACAAAAGTACTTGAGAGTGCTCTTCATTCTTGATTCTTATCCCAAACACCCACTAGTTTGAGGTAAGTTAGGGCAGGCCTCCACTCTCAACTCTTTGTGATCTGTAGCCTTGGTGTGGTTGGTCCCCCTCTCTTACAACCACCTTCCCCATTTGTTGTTGTTCATTCCACCTCTTTAGATCCACTTTGTGCTCTCTCCCCTAGTCTGTTGAAGTCCCCTTGTAGATTTGTTTCTCCTCCCACTAACTCAGACAAAGGTCAAGGTCTCCACCCGCTAGTTCAAATGCAAAAGAGAACAATGAACATGGGGTTGCCACTTCTAATCACTTTGGTGTCTTGCCAAAAGAAGATGATAAATCTGTTGAGTTACCATGAATTGCAAAATTTGATCCTAGAATGTGAGAGGGTTTTCCCACCCTCATAAAAATTTTAAAGCCAAAGATACTTTAATGAAATGGAAACCTGATGTGCTATTGTTACAAGAAGTAAAAATCAGCAATGACTATTTGGATATGCTATTTTCAGCCTCTAGAAGGATGCTCTTTTCATTCATACCTCACATAAGGAAGGTAGTGGTGGAGTTGTGCTTGGATTATCGTGCTAGATAGCCAAACCTGTAATTGATAAGGGAGAGGACCCAACTCATCACTATGTTTGGGCCCTTTACTTTATCAATGAATAACCCTTGGGTTTTTATTTTGTTTATGCTCCTAACAACTCTAAAGAACGAGCTATTCCTTTGGATTGGATGTTGAAAAACCTTCCTAATGTTGATTGGATTTTGGGAGGAGATTTTAATATGGTGGAACATCATGATGATTGTGCGTAGTTGGTTTAGCCATTTTAAACTTAGTCATGAGGAATTTGATAAATGAATATATTGTCAGAATTTTCTTGGAGTTATTGATCCTATTCATAAGAAATTCTCCAACCATGTTGATAATTGCTATGCTTGGCCTAATTCTAGACCTGGTAATGATAAAAAACTGAGCATATTGAATTGTTTTTATGTTTCTCATAACATACAATTGGATAATCTCACCGTTGATTATTATGTGCAAGTAGATTATTCAACAATGTTATCAAATCATTTCCCTATTTTTGGTTCCTTTTCCCTCTTGAAAAATACTGACCCCCCTCTCAACTCCCCTTCAAACTTTATATATCCGATCTTAAAAATGTTGAATGTGTTTCTGCTTTAGTGGGTATTTGGAATTCGATTCCAAAACTTCTTGAAGGGGAATCATGGATTAATTGTTGGCACTCTGCTATTTCTAAATGTGTTGAATTTCTTAATGCTTTTGGAAGAAGAATAGCATGGAGACGTAGATTTAGAGAAAACCCCCTTCATGAGCAACTTGAGAATGCTAGAAAAAAATTAAACATTGATACTCACAATGAAAGCATTTAGCATCATATTGTTGTTTTTGAAGCTCAATTACAAAAAATGAATCATTACAAAGAGAAAGGAGCCAAAATTAGAGTTAGAATTCAATGGATTAAAAAGGGGAATAAGGGTTCTAAATATTTTTTTAAGTTTCTCAATTAAAAATACAAAAAAGAGAAGATAAAGGCTATTGTTGGAAATATGTGCCTCAATCTCATTGGCTTGTACCGCTTTGGTCCGGGGGACTTCATAAGTTCAACCTTTTCCTTGTTGCCAAGACTCTGTCCGGTCAGCGGGACTCCTGGTGGTGTTTTGACGATGACCCAACAGGTCTAGCATGGTGGCATTTCTTATCGGCTGGCGATCGCTATCGGCGGGAGTCTTTGTGTTGTTCCACCAATGGGCCGATGCAATGAGGCGATCTCATATCAGTGGGTGACATTTCATGTCCCACCAATATGCCGATATGCGTTGAGTGATTGAATTTGGACAAAGCTATGAAGAACCTGATCGATGATTGTGGAGGCTTTGATCCGATGGTGTCCATAGCGTTCCGCACGACTTGATGCAAGTACCAGTGAGATATTTTTGGCTGAGCAGAATTTCTTGTGCGTTCGACATGTGGCGGTGAGTTAAGCAGTGTGCGCAGCGGAAGGATGGTGGGTCCCGAGCATTTATGTTGTGTTGGCGGGTTGTGGACACTTGTTAGCGTCTCGGGAGTTCCTTGTGGAATATAGCGGTTGCCGCTTGAGATTCCCCGAAGGAGCTCTAGCAGCTTAGACGTGGTTTGGTGGGACCCGAGTGTGCTCTAAGCGGAGAGCGGAAGTGGTGGACATGTGGCGACTTCAGAAGCCGGTTTTGGGTGGGCTTAAGGGAATCTTGGAGAGTCCTTCCTGGGTGCCACATAACTTCCTTGAGCGGCGATCACGTGGCTTGTGGGACTCGATAAAGTTGGCAGTCGATGTTTTAAGGATAGCGGTTGATTTCTGCCCTGGAATGGTTAGCGATGGAGCTTAGGGCGATTGATTTGCAAGTGGAGGATGAATGGAAGTGCGACACATGGAAAAATATCATTGGTTGATTTTGCATCGTTGTTGCAAATCAACGGCTAGTGACTGAAAGCTTGTGCACACGTCTCAAGGGTTTGATCTGAGTGCGAATTGATTGTAGGGTGGCTCGATGTCAGCTGCTAGGGAGGTGCACACTACCCGAGATGGTGAAGCTTGTCGATGGGGTATTATGAGACCCTAATGGCCGTTTGGTGTGTATGCGATTTTGACTGAAAGCTGAGAGGTCGACCTAAGGCCAATGGAATGTCGATTGATGCTGAGCTGAAAGGTGAGGTTGAATGTTGATTGATAGTAAGCCAAAGCTGAGAAGCTGAAGCTAAAAGCAGAGCAAGCCGATAGAGATCAGATTGAAAGATCGAATGATCGATAGATCGACAGATCTATGATCAGTGAGCTTGGTCAGAGATTGGAGAGTGTATGTTCGAGCGGTATGCGTAGTGCATTGCAACTGTGAACACTGAGACACTCAGAACCTGGGTAGATGTGAACTTGAGGTGGCCGCTAGGCTATGCCGACTAAAAGGTTGGCTATGCAAATGAGCTGAAGAGATGAAGGGAACCTTCACTGTATGTCTTCTGAACACATTGTAACAATGGAAGGTTGCAGATCTATGTTTTTTCCTATATTTCTCCAGATGAACAAGATGTAACTCCTGTAATGGCTATGAGCCTGATATTGTATTGTAATCATTTAGTTGCTGAACAATACAATGGCTCTATCTTTTGGAGTGTGGGGTTTCCCCACGTAAATATGTGTGTTCATTTGTTTTTCTATTCATGGTGTTGAATTTGGTTTAAGTTTGCATGTGATTTTTTCAAAAGGATCAATGGGGGAGAACTACTGTGCCTATTTCCATTTTTTGGCATAGTTGTTAGTGCTTCTGGAGTGATTTAGAAATGAAAGTCAGTGAGGCACTACTAGTTTTAGACTCTAAAATCTGAAACATTATCGTACGGTAACCCCAACAACTATAAGGTATGAAAAGGGATATCACATTGATAGTGATGATATTATTAGTGTGTTCTATGATTATTATGAAAAGTTGTTCAAAGAGGAGTTCAACTAGGCAAATATTCAACAAACCTTGGATGAGAGTATACATGATTGTATTCCTACTAAGATTGATCTAGGTTATAGCTGTTTCTTGGATCATATTCTCTCCCTGGACAAAATTGAGCATGTTGTTTTCTCTATGAAATCGTATAAAAGCCTGGGTATTGATGGTCTTCCAGCTGAATTCTATCAAACTATGTGGGATCATATCAAAGATGTTTTTTATTTGTTCTATCTAGAATCCTTTCAGAGAGGTTCCTTAGGTCCTAAGATCAATAAAGGCATAATCAAAATTATTCCTAAGGGGAAGAATTAGGACACCATTGTTGTTTGGTGGCCTATTACCCTATTACATACTTCATACAAAACCATTGCTAAGGCTTTAGCGATCAAAATTAAACCTATTGTGCAAATGATTGTGAGACTTGAGAAAACAAATTTTTTAAAAGGAAGATATATACTTGATAATTTAATGTTGGCTTGGGAGACTATGGAGTGGGCTCAACAATCAAGTCAAAATGATTTTATGGTCAAGTTAGATTTTGACAAAGCTTATGATAGAATTCATTGGAGCTTTATTCTTAAAATGCTGCAATGGTTGGGTTTTGATTACAAAATTCGTAAACATGTGCAATTGTTATTTCAAGATGCTAACTCCCACCTTATTATTAATGGTACTATATCAAATTACTTTGAGTTACAGTGTTCTATAAGGTATAGGGTTGTCCCTTGTCTCTATTTTTATATGTTCGTATAGCTGATGCCTTAGGTTATCTTCTTCAAAAAGCCTACGAGATGAAACTCATCATAGGTATTTCTATCCCTTAGAATAAGGTGGTGATTAATTCTCATTTTGTTGATGACAACATTATTTTATTGCATAAATCTAAAGAGGAGCTGAATAGTACTATGGGCATCTTAGAACTGTATTGTAATTTGTCTGGTTCACTTCTAGCTCACAACAAAACTAAATTTTTGATGAATCAACTAGATTCTATTCCACATTGGATACAAAAGGAATGGAGGAAAATTAGATGCAAAGAAATAACTAGATACCTTGGTATTCCTTTTGGTTTGGGAGTTTCTGTCTCAAATGTGGGCTTTATTTTTAAATATAATTAAGAATAAGCTGCTTAATTTTGGTAATAAATTCTTGTCCTTAGCTGGAAAGATTCAAGTTGCCAATAAAATTCTCATTGCAATACATGGGTATTACTCCTCTTGTTGGATGCCATCAAAGCAAGGTTATAAAGAATTAAATAGAATCATTCGTAAGTTTCTATGGTCCAAATGGGATGGTAATGTTGGGCTCATTGCTGCTTCATGGTCTCTTTGCATTCAACCTAAACATAAAGGTGGCTTGGGGCTTATTGATCCTAAAAATCAAGGAACTTACCTTGCTAAAAAATGGATTATTAGAGCTGCAAGTGGAGATGAACCTTGGAAAATATTAGTTCATCAGTGTATTATGGAATATTCCGTTAAGAAAAAGTGGCAAGCTATTGGTTGGCTGGATAAATTATTTTTATCCCCCTTCTTTAAAATAAGAGCTTCGTTTCCCCTACAATCTATATGGAAAGTGTGGCAAAGAGTTTGCAAATTTTTAAAATGGAATGGCTCTTCCTTGTAACACAGGTTCAAATTTGCTTCTACTTCATTATGGTGGAGTAAAATTGGTACATACCATGATCAACCATTGGCAATAAGCTTTCCTAGATATGCTAATTATTTGTTCAAAAAAGGGGTTAGGTAGTTTAAACATTTGTGGGATTTTGATACACTCGATTGGGCTCCATGGAATAATATTAAAAATTGATATGGGTTGAAAGACTAATATAAGCAATTTTTGATTTTTATTCAGTCACTTGTCCCTATTGAGTTGACTATGAAATTATGTACTTCAAGGAATTTCTATTTCTTTAAAGAATGGAAATAGTTGTCTTTCAGCCACTTCAATAATTTCCCTTTAAAGAAAAAATACACACAGTTACTTCCCAGTTGGCATCTTACTCCTTGTTTGAATCACAAATGGAAGTGTAGATTTAGCTCCAATATTTTTTATTTATTTAAAATGAGTGTTCAAATATGGAAATCTAAAGCTAGATTTGATACACAGGTGCTGGTATGGAAAATATTACATTGCAAACTACCTGTGGGAGATAGATTGAGATGTATTATGGTCCAACCAGCTAGCTATCCTTTTTGTCACAATATTGAAAGTTTGAAACATATCTTTTGGGATTTTTTTCATGTTAAGAAATAATGGTCTACTATTTTTATACATTTCCCAACAATTTTTAATCATGCATTGAATTGGAAAGAAGTTATTCTCAGCCTTGGTATGTAGAACGATGTGACTGTAGATTCTATTCGGCAAGCTATTTTAAGAAATATACATGGAAGAACAAATGTGTTGCTATGTTTCCTAATGATTATTATCTTATAATTGGTGTTGTAAGGTTTTACTTTGATATATTTCTTCAGGTGGTTTATTTTTCCTTGTAGGTTCAATCTTGTGCAAAAGGAATGAGCAAGTCAAGTACTGTCTACAATAGATCAAAGATCAAGTTATGCAATTTCATCTTGATAGTAAACTTATCCTGGGTAGATATGTTGCACATTTTATGTAAGAGATTATTTTAGCCTTATGGCTCAGATATGAGACTTTTCTTTTGTTGTTTCACTATTTACTCCAGCTACTTTTGTAGGTTCATTTTTGTAATTTAAATTTCTTTGTTCAATATAAATATATATACATATATTTGTTGTTGTATCTAATGGAGAATAGAGATCTAGCTTAATGTGGAAAAGTGAATGTAATTTTTGATTGTGTTCAAGGTTTTAGTTTTAGCTCTATATCCTAGAAAATATGTTTAAATATTTTTAATAAGATTTGTCATAAATGGTGATTATTTGAATGTTAATATCTCCAAAAAAATGCTAATCTAATTTTTTCGATGTTTTAGTTTATGATTTTTATAGGCATGTCAAGTGTCAAAAGTAGCATACCAATTACAACATACATTTATCAAAACTAGTTAGCAAGTGGTGAATAAAATTATTGAGTGATGTGGCTCTATTGAAGATTCATTTGATTTGATTCATGAAACAATAAATTCAATGATTCATGTAATTAGATAATCAAATAATACAAGCAAATTTGGACTTGGGATTGATTAATTAATGATGAAAGAACTCATATGGATGACTTGATATGGAAATGCCAATATTTGTTTCACACTTATCACTATTTTCATTTGAAACCTTTTAAATTATTGCTTTGATCTAAGAATTTCCTTTGTTCTTGTCTTATAATAATTTTAGATCATTTTTCTTTCAATGATTTTTTTAATTTACTAATATCACTAAGTGTTGCATTTTATGTGAGTCAAATATCAAATTATGTAAACTGTCAACATTTTATTTGTAGGTTTTGTTTGATCAAGATTAATTTTTGAATTTAATTTGAAAATTTTAAAGGTAAAACCAATATTTATTTTTATTTTGTTGTATGTATGTGATTGATATTGTGTATGCTCTCCTCAGATTCATTTGATGCAATCTTGAGGATAAAAACAATTGAATCACTTTTTTGTGTTTTGCATAGATAGATATGTGTATGAGATCTCCCCTTGCACCCTTGTGTGATACTGGGCATCAAAAACACTATATCTATTTGTGTTACCTAAGGCATAATATTATGCATTACTTATTGTTAGTTTTTGGGTGAGATTAAAAATAAAAAGCAATTATGTCTACTTTTTTTAGTGGGCTTGACTTAGATTTCATCACCAAGTGTCAACCTTAACCCATGTGTTCTAGTGGGGTGTATAATTTTGGGGATTGAGAATTGAAAGAATCTCCATATAGTGGACTCCCTTAGTTATACATGTACAAGCCTAACTTATGAACATGTTAGCCATTTAGTTTTGTGTTGTAGTAATATGAGGTTAGCCCTAGGAAGTTACTCACACTACACCTTTGGAAATTAGATAGTGGGCCATGTATTCCCTCCTCTTGCACCTTAAGGAAATACTGATGATCAAACCTGATTAGTGCCTTTAAAAATGAGTTATATTATTTATGCCAAGTCCAAGAATATTAGTTGGCTCATGAAATCAAGCATTCTTACTTGAATGAAATAGGTTTTTGTTAGGTTTGAATTGTCTTCACTTTTTTGTGAAACAAATATTAAAGC
Organism: Sequoiadendron giganteum; assembly: GCA_007115665.2. Classification (NCBI taxonomy): domain Eukaryota; kingdom Viridiplantae; phylum Streptophyta; class Pinopsida; order Cupressales; family Cupressaceae; genus Sequoiadendron; species Sequoiadendron giganteum. Next base: position 624,319,098 of record CM021107.1, read on the forward strand.
CTTTAAAATTTAAAATGTTAATTTAATATGAAATTTTAAAAGATGAAAATTAAAGAGCCCAAAACTAAAGTATCAAAAACACTTTTTCATGCCATCTACAACTAGATGTCAAGAAAAGCGAAATATGGAGTTCCTTGAATAAAATTCTTTTCTTTCAAAAATATAATGCATCCAAAATCTATTCCAAGTTGGAGAAACCTCTCATTAATCTCACATGAAAACTAAGAAGATAGTTTGTTATGCCACTAATATCATATATTCCTAAGTATAATAAGGATAAAAACTTGTGGCATGTGTGACCACCGAAATTGTACTCCCTTCTTGGAGATAGTATAATTATTGGTCTAATTTAAACCGATCTTGGGTACCCTTGCATTAATTATCCTTTAAATAATAATTTATAGGCCCCTAGGGCCCATTATTTCAGATCTCAAGGACCATTTCACTCAAAAATCCTATAAAATCAATCAAATCCCCAAAAAATCCAAAAACCCACCTCAAAAAGCTAAGGTGGGACTCATTTGCCACCTTGGGTGAATGAGTCCCCTTAGGTGGGACCCATTCACCAAGGGTGGTGAATGAGTCCCATTTGGGGGATTTTTCAAATTTGAGCGGGAATTCATCAATTTAATTCAAGTTTTTGATGAATATCGGCCTTTGGGGTCTAAATAACGGTCAATTAGACCTATTGATGCCTATAAAAGCAAGCTTCTAAGTCATTTTTATCAATATCTAAGAATTTTTGAGCAAGCATCTTCAAGAGTCAAGTGTTGAGAATCTTTCACAAGAGCATTCAAGTTTCAAGAGCAAGTGAAGTGGAAGCTTTGGAGCAACATTAAAGTAGTTTTGCAGGTCTTCAAGCTCACTTTCATTCAAGATCTAGCATTGTCGAGGGTTGATCATGGTTGTCTATGGTGAATCATGATGGATTCTAGGTTGGGGAGATGCAACTAGCCATCAAACCAAGCCTAAAGACTTGTCTCCTAAGTGATTACATCCTCCATTATAAATCTACATTTAGTCTAAGGAAGGTACATGCATCATTAGGGCTCATTTGGGGTGATTAGAGATCATCACAAGTGAGTCATCCATCTCTATATTTCCATTCTTGCATCATATTCTTACACATTAGAAAAGGATTGCATCATGTTTCAAATGTCCTAGTCTTAGACACACTTAAGGCTACGGTTTTCATGCATATTTCATTACTTTTATCAAGGTTTAATTACCAAACTAGGGGTTTGACCAAGGAAAACCACCCATTAGAAAATCAAGTTGAATTCTATTTTGCAAGTGTTTTTCATAGATTCGGATCTGAAATTCAAGTTGGAAGGAAAGGGTAGGTTTTGAAGTGAAAATCAGAGCTTTCAATTCTCGAAAAAGCTAAACAGGACTGATTACCAAGAGTGGCGAATGAGTCCCATTGTAGTTGTTTACTAGACTAGCTTACGGATTCTGATACCCTTTTTCTTGAAATAGACTCTCTTGTAGAAACCCAGATCTGGGACTAATTTGTCTAGGTTGGCAAATGAGTGCCAGTTGGTCAAAAAGTCAAAAATTCTAAAATTTTAGAGTTGTTCCCAGTCACTTCAAGGTTTCTAGGTGCACATAATTCACACTTTTTCTTTTTTGTTCTATTTTTCTCATATTTCTAAGGCATTTTCTAGGTCATTGCATTAAACTAGGGTTTGTGTCTTATAACTTTCATTGCATTGTCTTTTCCAAGTCTAAACTTGGTGGTGAACCCCTGATTACATATCATTCGACCCCTAGGACAACCCCATTGCAAGATCTCAATCTCCCTTGCATTGAGATCTCTTGGGTTATCCTTGAGTGGAATCTCCTTGAAAAGTAGGTGTGAATACCTAAACTTCACAACCTCTTACATTTTAAAAGGTTTCATTTTGGTGAACCCGACTTTAGGACATCATTATTATGATTTGGAGTATATTTACATCCTAGATTTAGCTTTCATTAACATTGCATTAGATGTTGCATTAGTTAATTTTCATTCTAGGGTTTCAATTGTTGCATTAGTGAAAGCTCATTTAGCTTGGATTTTTGCACTTAATTTCACTAAAAGCTAGTGAAAAACTACATTTTGATCTTAAATCTACATCATACAACATAGAAAACATAAAAAATCAACCAATTTTTTTTGAAAATTCTGAAAACAATCCCTACTGGGACTCATTCGCCACTTGGGGCAAATCAGTCCCAGTGAAAAATTTGCACTGTTGTTTACACAATTGCCTCTCTATTTTTTAAGCTTTTGTTTGCTCTTATTATTTTCCTGTTCCAGTTTAGTTGCTTTCTATATAGCATCATTTACATGGTGGATAGAACTAGCTTTTTGCAATTGTCATTTTCAACATCTAGATTAGATTACACTAGACAAGTATAGATGTATAGTTACTTCAGCATGTTAAAACCTTTTGTTAGCTTAACCTTCTAGCCTTTTAGTCGTGATGAATTTGATATGTTAGATGAATCACTTGAGGAATTCACCTCGCAAGGTTCATCCACTAAGGCTTGTTCAAACATACCTAAACAAAGAGAAGTAAATGTTACCCAACCTCAACTTAGTAACAAACCCAAGCCTTTTAATAACTTGATGACTTTGACATGTTAGATGAAGCCCTTGAGGACTTACTCTCACAAGGTTCATCTACTAAGGCTTGTTTTGAGAAACCAAAACTAAGAGAAGTTAACATGATTGAACCCGAAATCATCCTTTACCCACCTTCACACAAACCACAATATAAAAACAAACCCAAGCTTATCCTTTATCCACCTAAGAATAATGTCTTGCAGCAACCTAGTCATAATACTGTTGCTCATACATATAACACTAGGAATAATCCGCAACCTCAAAAACCAACCCCAAAAACCTTACCTTTTCCTAATCCTATATTTCCTAGTGCCCCTTGTTTACCTTCGCATAGTGGGAAGGAGTAGAATCTTGTTGAACAACTTAAGAATACTCCTGCAAAGATATCCTTATGGGACCTAATTCAAAATTCACCTAACTATCACACTATGCTTCAAACTGCCTTACAACAAGTGGTCCCTCATGGTACAAATGCAAACGATGTGGCATCTCTAATATAAAGAACAAATACAGTTAATGTAGACATTACCTTTCACTAACATGAGCTCCCTCCTTTGGAGGTCAGAAAGAAAAATGAGGCCTTTATGATAATAGCCCAATTTAATAGAATAGGCATCAAGAGGACCCTTGTTGATAATGGCTCAATCCTTAATGTGTGTAGTGTGAATCTCTTAGATAGGTTGTGTGTAGACAAATGAAACATCAAACTTGACTCTGTATTGATTAGAGGATTTGACAATGTAGAAAAGTAACCACTCGGTGTAATTACTTTACCTATTACAGTAAGAAAGGATACCTTACAAACTCCTATTCATGTTATGCCTCATGACCTTTCATACAATATTGTTTTGGGAAGACCATGGATTCATGAGATTCATGTGGTACCTTTGACCCTTCATCGTATCATGAAATATGTCTATAACAACAAGGTATACCAAGTTGAAATAGACCCCAAGCCTGAGAGTTGCTTACAAGTTGAAAAAGGAACTACAAGTCCTCTAAGTGCATTAATTCCAACATCCAACATAGAACCTATAAAGGCTGACAAGCAAGAAGTGGAAAAAGTTTCAAATTTATTAGATGATGATTGGGGTTCCTTGGACTTCACACCCTCATTTATGGGAGAATACATAATCACAAGAAAGAAGATGAAAAACGAAAACAACCAATGATGATGTCAACTCAAAATTGGAAGAAAATTCACAACCATCTACCTCATTCACCCCTAAAGAAGATACAAGATATACAAAAAACTTTGATGAGATATAATATCAACAACCAACAAACCCAAAAGAAATTGGAAAAATTTATGGGAGAGGTTATGAACTTATGAAGCAATTGGGTTATAGTGGAAAAGGATGTGGAAATAAAGAACAAGGAATTTGTGTCCCTATGGAACCTAACACACAAGAAATTTTTTTTTGTTTGGGATATCGTCCTTCTAAGGAAACAAAAGCAAACAAAAGACCATCATTAAACATCAACACTATCATGTGCAAACCAAAAATTAATCTCACTATGAAGCATTCTGAATTGCTTGATATGGATTTACCACCATCATGGGAGTACTTTGAAAGTGATGAGGTGTTGAAGCGAATGTTAGGAGTTTATGACAAGTCACCTTATTCTCCTGAAATGAAAAAGGTTACATGTGCCATGACCATCACCAAGCAACAATATGCAAAATATGAAAGTTATGAGAAAGAAGAGTACAACCCTGAATTTCTAAAGCCAAACACACTCCCTCTAGGAGATATAATCGATATACAAATGGACATAAATGATAAGGAGAAAGTCATTAAGATAGGGAAGTGCCTTGATGATGAAGAACAATAAGATCACACAATGCTACTCCATGAATTTTTAGAACTTTTTGCTTCGAAATATTTAGATATACCAGGAATCGACCCAAAGATAGTGACACACAACATTGTCCTTGCTGAAAATGCTAAGCCTATTCGATAAAAGATACGAAAGATGAATCCTAAGATAGCCTTGCTCGTTAAAGGAGAAATTGAAAAACTCCTTGAGGCTGGTTTCATAAGACCTATATATTATTCTCCATGGATCTCAAAGATTGTCGCAGTTGTAAAACCTAACAATTGTATTAGGATGTGCACAAATTTTCATGATCTGAATAGAGAATCTTTAAAGGATGACTTTCCCCTTCCTAATATTGACATGATAGTAGACTCGACTGTGGGACAATTCTGTTTTTCATTCATGGATGGATTTTATGGATACAATCAAATTTTCATCAACCCTCAAGATTACAAAACAACATTTACAATAGTTTGGGGAAAATTTTATTGGGTTATGATGCCTTTTGGATTAAAGAATGCGGGAGCAACATATCAATGAGATATCACACTAATATTCCACAATTACATACATAAGATTTTAGAAGACTATGTTGATGAAATTCTAGCCAAATCTTTAACAAGACAAGATAATGTGAATGTCCTACAAAAAATCTTTGAGTGCATGCAAAAATACAACATGAGATTGAATCCGAAAAAGTGTCTTTGGTGTAGATAGTCGGAAACTTCTAGGTGTTATCATATCTAACAGAGGCATTGAGGTGGACACAAAGAAGATTGATTCTATAATCAACATGCCACCTCCTAGGAACATCTCTCAGTTGCACACATTACAAGGAATAATTCAATCGATCCATGATTTTATGGCATCTCTAGCTGATCGAACATTACCATTTACACATCTCCTCAAAAAGGATGTGAAATTTGATTGGAATGAGGATTGTAAACATGATTTTGAGAGTTTGACGGAATATATTGAAACTCCACTTGTTTTACATCCTGCTATACAAAACAAACCATTCATCCTCTACACAACCGCATCAATCCATGCTCTCACAACATTGTTGGCTCAACACGTTGAAAGTGGAAAATAAAATCCTATTTATTACATCAATTTAACTTTGATTGATTATGAGAAATGATATGCAAAAATCGAAAAACAATGTTTGGCTCTTGTATTCTCTACTAGTAAGTTGAGACATTAATTATTGAGTGCCAAAATACATGTGATAACAAAATGTGACCCTCTCAAACATATTTTCAATAAAGCAGACCTATTGGGACTTCTAGCTAAATGGGTTATGTTGTTGACTGAGTTTGACCTTAAGTTTATTTCACAAAAATAAATTAAAGGTCAAGCCTTGACTAATCAATTGGCTGATGCCCCTTCTCTTATGACATTGCCTAGTGAAGAATCTTTCTCTGACAATAGTGTGATGACAATTGAAACTAATTCATGGGAATTATACTTTGATGGATCTAAGGGTAGAACGGGCTCCAACAATAGGGTTATATTAATTTCTCCTATAGGAAAGCCTATTCCCTTGTCGTATCAGTTAAATATCCTATGTACAAACAACACTGTTGAGTATGAAGCATTTCTTACTGGGTTGTGTGCCGCTTTAATCATGGGAATGAAAGACATTAAGATATTCAATGATTCACAATTAGTAAACAAGCAAATAAATGGGACATATCAAGCAAAACATGACAAATTATCAAAATACAAGGATCTCACAATGAATTTTTTAGAGAAGTTTGAATCATTTACCATTGACATCCCACAAAAATATAGTCGGCATGCAGATACAATACAATGGTAAGTGAAACTTCTCTTATATCACCTCAAGATCCTTCAAAGGACTTTACATTTACTATTCAACCAATCATGAAACCATCAGTTGCTGATACAATATTTAACTATTTGAAAGATGGTACCTTTCCCGAGCCAACAACAAAGAAAATTTGGGCTCGCTTACAAAAAATTGTATCTAAGTACATAATTCTCACTGATGTGTTGTATCGGAGATCATTGAATGGTCTCTTACTTAGATGCCTTAAAAAATCCAAAATCCCCACAATACTTGAACAAGCTCATGCAGGTGCTTGTGGTGGTCATTTTGGAGGAAAAAAATTAGTTCAAAAACTTATCGGCATTGGATACTATTGGAGAATCATGGAACAATATTATTTTGATTATGTAAGAAAATTCCACAAATGTCAAGAACGTTGCAATCTGATCCACGCTCCTACCTGCAAATTTCGAGGTCAAGTCCTGATATGGACCTTTGCGGTTTGGGGTTTGGACATTATAGGAAAAATATCACCCCCCTCTTCCGCTGGACATACATTCATAATAACTATGACAAATTATTTCAAAAAATGGGTAGAAGCCATTCCCCTTAGATCAACAACAATAGATGTGATATGTCGTTTCATATTAGAACATATTATTGCTCGCTTTGGACTTCCTTCCACATCAGTCTCTGGTAATGGTACACCATTTAAAAATAATGACGTGAAAAAGTTCTTAGAAACATTTAACATACAACATTGCTTCTCAACACCCTATTACCCGCAATCTAACTATCAAGTTGAATCAAGTAATAAGACTATCGAACAAATTCTAAATAAAACCATTAACAAGCATCACAAGGATTAGCACACACAATTACAATATGCACTATGGGCCTATCAGACAAGTGTTAAATCATCTACAAGAACTACACCTTATAATCTTGTCTATGGGAGCGAGGCAATAATGCCCTTGGAGTTAGAGATTTCTACATTAAGAATTTCTCTTCAAGGGATTATTGATGACAAAACTTATAAAGAACAATGATTGCATCAGCTTGAAATGATCGATGAACAACGCTTCAACGCTCTTGAGAATCTTCAGTCTTATCATAAAAGAAGATAGCATATTTACAATGAAAATGTTATCCCTCACACATTCAAGAAAGACGACCTAGTCTTATCTAAAAATCAACGTAATGTCAATGCCAACTCGAATGAAAAAGGGAATTTTAGTCCTAATTGGTTAGGACCTTACATAATCGATAAAATTTTTGAGTCTAGTACATACACCTTAATTGAATTAGATGGCACACCCCTCAAAGAACCTATCAATATTGCGCATCTGCATCGGTATTATGTCTAATCTCCTTTAATAGTATGAATGATAAAGTAGTGATGTTAGAGTTAGAGGATGATATTTTGCATACTCTCGCATTGCTTCATTCTTAACAAACAGTTATTTGGGTGTCTTGAAAACTAAAGTGATTATTTAATTCATTTTTAACTGATTACTTTAGGTTTTTCATATCATTCAATCTTATCTTGTATGTAGTGTTAGGTTAGATCCGTATATACATTTAATATTCTTCAATTGGATCATAGGTGCATTTAATTTATCATAGCATACTTAATCACAATGTTGCATCTAAGAGAAACTAAAGTAAGTTTTTATTAGATCGCAAGGGGCATGTTAAATCATGAAGATATTTATTAAATAATCTTACAAATGTTATTTAATTAATCAAATTGCCATTTTACATTCAATACATAAACACAAGTAATAAAACATCAAATGCTCATATATATATCAAAGTTTTGTGTACATGTCATCAATATATACAATACTACTGAGGCCTATGACTACTAGATCCCTCGGGATCTGGTGTTTGTATCTATCTAGTAGCAGTTCGTTAGGAGACGGTGGAGTGCGATCATGACCACGATCCACTAAGTGTACCCAAATAAAACTCTAAGCCTCGTATCTGTCCAAGGGCCTCCCGATGTGCTCTTTCTCTCTAGTCTCTCTCCGCCTATAGCTTGGCTACCTCTTCCTCTAGTCTCTCAAAATATGTTGGGGTCTAGGATGATTGTGCCTTTGGGGCAGGATTGGCTCGGTGGACCCACCTCCTCAAACTCTCATACACTTCCCGCAATCTAATGTATGTCTTGAAGGACTCTGAGTCCTGATCCCCCATGGGTGGGGGCACATACTCTGAGTCTATAGCATCCTGGTCAACTAATAGGGGCACTATCTCTGTAATCTCTTGTCGATAGAGATCTCAAAAATATCTCATAGATCTTGGAAGATATAAGTAATCAATAATCAATACACATCATGATATATATATGAAGCATAAGCATAAACATATAGTATAACAATAAATAAAATATCATCACCTATATTTTTTCCAGGCTGTGTAAAATCAGCCTCGTCCTATGCAGGGGGCATGGAGGATGTGCTAGCCTCTCCATGATTGTGGGTACTGGTGCTTGTTGTAGCCGCTTCTTGTGATATATTCATACGAATGGGAGAGGGCTCTCCCCACGCGTGCCCTGTCGGATCCTCATCTACTACTGCACTACCCTCACTCATGGACTACTCCTTCTCCTCATCCTCCTCATGGTCCTCCTCATGGTCCTCCTCATCATCCACCTCATCTCCTTTGTACTGGCCATCATATTCAGGATCTACATCCTCATCGCAATCCTCATCTATGACATATACAAATATTTTTGCAACCCTATAGCGTGTCTCCTCAGCCATGTCTTGTACCTCATCTCCCTCATCTGTGAGTGGTCCTGCATCAGCTATCAAATCCTCCATAGGAAACATGGGAGTTGGTCGTGATAGTCATCTGTGGCACTGACATCATCTGCATAAGAGATCAGAGGCATATAATGATTTGAGTACCCAGAGTCACTATGGATAAAATCCTCTACAGTGAACCATACAAAATCACCAGGTCTCTGAGCACTCTACATTGATCTCCTGAAGAAGGTTCATGACCTAGGTGCTATCTACATTTGTCCAAATTGTCGCATAACTCGATCATAGTAAAAAGGATGAACTATGTAATCATGTCTGCCAATCAAAAATCTATCAAGTTGTAATCTCCTCATCTGTTGGGTGTGATTTTTCCACTAAAGCACAAGTTGATAAGGTCTCCAAAGGATCTTGTCCTCCTCCAATTGGTCAAATCGCACCCTCCAAAAGTGTAAATCACCATACTTCCAAAATTGTTGTAGATGATAGCTGAAGGCTCAAGGATACCCCAAGGTTGTTAGAAACAAGAAGCTGATAAGTCTGGTACAATTGATATGATCAAGGCACCAAACCTGTACAAGCATATAGTGTACCATACTGTCCACCTCCCGAAAGGAAAATTGACCAAGATCATAATATAAGTGCGCTAGGATACAATGCCTCCAAACATATACTGTCTGATGCTCTGCCATACCTTGTAAGAGGTGTACTAGTCCTCCCTCTATGTGTGCTCCCCGCCCATTAGGGACGAGTACTAGTGTTACTATAAGCATCATACTTTGTCTAACCAATGGGGCCCATGAATATAATAGCATTGCCAAATCAATCTATGGCCTCACTCTCTCATCATGTACTGGCCCATCTTGGTAGTACTTCCATGCCATATTTCATCTCATGGAATGTATGCTCTACTTGGAAGCATACTTTCTCACCCTAAATAGGAACTCAGAGTATGTGGTGCACATCCTCTAGCGTGATCATCATCTCACCAGTCGGTAGATGGAATGTGCATGTATCAACATCCCAACGCTCTGCTAGTGCCATCAACATCGCATCATGGTACCTCATGGGGAGCATGAGGTACACCCACTATAATCCCATAGTCTGTAATAGATTTGTGTCCTCCATTGAGAGATTGGGGGCTAAATCTTTCAAAAGACTGATCTGTCTGCCACCCAGGTGCTGCTGTGAACGGGTTGGGACCTAATAAAAACAAGAAAACACAAAGATATGTCTTATAAGCAGTCTAAACTCTCAAAATTTTACATCAAAAATTATAAAACTGTACTAAAGTTGTTCTAGCTTTCTTCTCTAGAGGCCCTAGACACTTTAGACCCCTTTTGGGACACTTCGCGAAGAAATGAGACACTTTGCAAAAAAGTGGGACACTTCCTGAACAAAAGGGACACTTCACAAAAAAAGGGGACACTTTGTGAATAAATGAGATGCTTTGCAAACTTTTCTTCGATGGCCCTAGATTAACCTAGAAATACGTAAAAATCATAAAATCATTATGTAAAAACAAAGCAAATGTAGAAAATTCAACTCACATGATAGTGGTGTTAGTCGTGGGCTACCTGCTCACGTAGCACGCCCAGTCTCACAGGCCTATAATCCCATATACTAAGCATCTTTCACTATTCTTCAATCACTTTCAAGCTATAACAAGGTAAATGATAAAGTAAGTTACAATTTACTTCACTTTTTGCTCTTATATAAGTTGAAATTAGGGTTTTTACTACATTAGGGTTAAAAAGTGTATTTCAATAAAATAAGTGTAACGAGTGCCAGTGAACTCCATTTTTGATGATGTTTTTTGTGTTGGAATCATAATCCCACTCCCGAAATCATCAACTATCTATCATTATGTGGTATGGTATTTGGAAATTCCCTATGATATGACTTATCCTATTCGACGTGGCTAGATTTCTACCTTGACTCCACCTCTGTAAATCAAGAAAAATCAAGGGGGGCATACATCTACCCTCGAATTCGATTTCTAAAAGAAGTTAGATAAGAGGATTTTTGGACAACTAATGAATTCGTGTTGTAGGATGCAGTTCCTAATGTTGTGTGGTTTTGCAGATAATTACACTAGGGGCTTCTTTTTCCTGTATCATGAATGAGCATATATGAGTATCCTTTTATGAGATAGGGTGTATTGTTTAGAGTCCTTTAGCTTGCATATGCATGTAGAGTAATATGGGCGCTAAAGTGGGGGCTAAAAGTGACCACCAAAATTGTACTCCCTTCTTGGAGAAAATACAATTCTTGGTGTAATTTGGACCTATCTTGGGTACCCTTGCATTAATTATCCTTTAAATCATCATTTATAGGCCCCTAGGGCCCATTATTTCAGATCTCGAGGACCATTTCACTCAAAAATCCTATAAAATCAATCAAATCCCCAAAAAATGCAAAAAGCCACCTCAAAAAGCTAAGGTGGGACTCATTCGCCACCTTGGGCGAATGAGCCCCCTTAGGCGGGATCCATTCACGAAGGGTGGCGAATGAGTCCCATTTAGGGGCTTTTTCAAATTTGAGCAGTAATTCATCAATTTAATTCAAGTTTTTGATGAATGTCAGCCTTTAGGGTCTAAATAACGATCAATTAGGTGTTGATTCCTATAAAAGAAAGCTTCTAAGTCATTTTTATTAATCTCGAATCATTTTTGAGCAAGCATCTTCAAGAGTCAAGTGTTGAGAATCTGTCACAAGAGCATTCAAGTTTTAAGAGCAAGTGAATTGGAAACTTTGGAGCAACATTAAAGTATTTTTGCAGGTCTTCAAGCTCACTTTCATTCAATATCTAGCATTTTCAAGGGTTGATCATGATTGTCTATGGTGAATCATGATGGATTCTAGGTTGGGGAGATGCAACTAGCCATCAATCCAAGCCTAAAGAATTGTTTCCTAAGTGATTCCATCCTCCATTATCACTCTACATTCAACCTAAGGAAGGTACATGTATCATTAGGGATCATTTGGGGTGATTAGAGATCATCAAAAGTGAGTCATTCATCTCTATATTTCCATTCTTGCATCATATTCTTACATATTAGAATAGGATTGCATCATGTTTCAGATTTCCTAGTCTTAGACACACTTAGGGCTAGTGTTTTCATGCATATTTCATTAATTTTATCAAGGTTTAATTACCAAACTAGGGGTTTGACCAAGGAAAACCCCCATTAGAAAATCAGGTTGAATTCTATTTTGTAAGTGTTTTTCATAGATTCAGATCCAAAATTCAGTTGGAAGGAAATGGCAGGTGTTGAAGTGCAGATCAAAGCTTTCAATTCTCGAAAAAGATAAAAAAGGCTAATCTGGTAAACAACTACAGTGGGACTCATTTACCTATAAATAAGGAAGATAACTCCCTCCCAAGAGTGGCGAATAAGTCCCACTATAGATGTTTACTAGACCAGTTTTTAGATTCTAATACCCTTTTTTCTGAAACTGACTCCTGTGTAGAAACTCAAATCTGGGATTGATACACCCAAGTTGGCGAATGAGTCCTAGTTGGTCAAAAAGTCAAAATTTCTAGAATTTCAGAGTTGTTCCCAATCACTTCAAGGTTTCTAGGTGCACATCATTCACACTTTTATTTTTTGTTATGTTTTGCTCACATTTCTAAGGTTTTTTTCTAGGTCATTGCATTAAACTAGGGTTTGTGTCTTATAACTTGCATTGCATTGTCTTTTCCATGTCTAAACTTGGTGGTGAACCCCTCATTACATATCATTCAATCCCTAGGACAATCCCATTGCAAGATCTCAATCTCCCTTGCATTGAGATCTCTTGGGTTATCCTTGAGTGGAATCTCCTTGAAAAGTAGGTGTGAATACCTAACCTTCACACCCTCTTACATTTTAAGAGGTTCTAGCATGCTTTACCTTAACATTAGTCTTATTTAATACCCTAACCCCTCTTAACTAGAGTGAAATGGTGTTTCCTTATATAGTTATCCCTATAAATAAGGAAGATAACTCCCTCCCATATCATCATATCTTGAAATATTGAATTCATATATTATAATTTTATTATTGGAGGTCATCCTCTTGAAGTGGCCTACTATATTTATGATTTTTATATTTATTTCCAAGAAATTTCATACCATAGTGATAGTGATAACTATAATCTCTCTACTCAAAGTGAACATTCCCATAACTATCATAATTTCCTTGAGTTTGAACAAGGATGTACCTTAATAGATTGATTAATACATCAAAATTAGGATGACATACTTAGAAATTTTAAGGAATTAAGTATCATTTTATCTCTTCATTATAACTTGGATAACGTCAATAACATCACCAACCAAGAACCATCCAACCAAAATCCCACCAACACTAATGTTGAATAAGACATTGTTAATCCAAAGGTACCTAGTCTCACTATAAATAAAAAAATCATCAAATGATCCCCAACATCATGACTAAACAAAAACCTCACCAGTCAAACCGATCTAAGTCCAATAATTAAAATCCTCAATGAAATCAATCCAATAAAAATAACCAAAAATTTAATTAAAACAACCCACAAGCCATCAATACAATTCAACCAAACGAAGTAATTTATGAAATCAATTAAAAAAAAATCATCAACCAAATCAATCTAATCTCAACAATCTAACATGCCTACAATATGCATAAAATAAAAACAGCCAAAAACCACCTCCTAACTCACCATTTGACCAAGAATGAGGAGCAATGAAATCCATTGTAAGAGCTTTACACGCGAGAAAGTAAAATGAATAAAAAGGGTAAAAATTTAAAGAATTAGGTCCTTATTCATTAGATAGGTCCATAACAACATTTCTATTGCATCCATATTTCAAGATACACAAATTTGATAAATATAAAGGAAATAGGGATCCTTGAGAGCATGGTAATATCTAGGTGAGCCATTAGAGATATGTTTCCGTAAATTGGTCAAAGAAAATATGATCATCTTTCCATATACTAAACCATTTCATGAAAGTAAGCCTAAACTAGCATGGTATAGGTAAAACGGAATATTGTGAGTACTATAAGCTTAAAGAGAATTCTACTAACAAATTTAAGAAATAAAAATATATATTTCCAAGACCTTATTGACAATGGGAATATTGAAATAGAAGGGGAAACATTGTTATTAACAAATAAAAAATTAGGGATAGATTAAGTCCCTTTTCTAAAACATCATCAAGTTCATCAATAATCAAACCAAAGTCAAGATACTCATACTAATAAAATCCATTATAATAAAGCCTCCCATACATATTATACTATGGTAGGTTCACTCCATCATTTCAAAAATTAAATAGCCCAATCAAAATAAAATCATTTTCTTGTACTATCACCACAAGATGTAAAAATTCACTATTTAGGGGCCTCCCCTACCTACTCCCAAAGGTCAATACAATGTTTTCAGATAATTATAAAATATTCTAGCACAAATATTGATCATGAAATTTATAAAAGCATCCAATGTTCATAAATATGTATTGTAAAAATTCCATGATTCGAGTCCCAAATGACATTGACCTAGATCATAGTTTCACTATCTTGTGGGATATTTTTCCTTAAATCCTAAAGTGATATGCCTTTCATATCTCTATCCCACAATATTCTTATATGAGTTGAAGTGATTGTCATTAAACATAAATTCAAAAGGGTGTTTGTAGATAATGAATCTGATCTAAATATTTGTACAAGTTTTAAGTTGATTTGACATCTTAGATATTTATAAGAAGCTTTGAATCCTAAAAATCACCATCAAATCTTATGGAAATAAAAAATAAGAGTTCATAGGAACAATATATCTATCACTTGAAGTGAGGATTATCATACAATGAAACTTGTTATGTGTCATTGATCTTGATCTACTTTACAATATCCTCTTGGGCCACCCAACATCCATGCAATGTAAGTTTCACCCTCAACCTTCGATAAATGCAAAAAATTCCCACACTCAGGAGTGGAAGAAATGATCTTTGCCAATACCTAGCCCTTTCAATATTATAAAATTTTAGAAAGTCACGATTGAAAAATAAATAATTTCCCCATTACTAATGTTATATTAAATCCTAAACCCAATCAATCCTCTTCATACATAGTTTTTATCAATCTTGCAACTATATCTATAATTTCACATCATAAATTTGACATGAAGATCATTGACAAAGGTTGTTGAAAATCTAAGATACAAGATGTATTTCATGTAGGAAAATGTCCCCTCTCTCCTTGGTCTTTTAGTAGGCTTTGTAACAATATGAAGCAAGAAAATTCCTTACTTCAATATATTTCAACTACCTTCATACAACATGGGCTCCTAATGTATTAAAAAATAGTTCAAATATGGAGGCTCCTAACTCTATGAAGAAGAAAAAATTATATCCATCATTTAAAAAGAATATATATTCCATAGCCAACAAAATATGATAAAATATGCACTTCAAAGGACAAGGCCTTGAAATTCATGAAATTCTAGATCCTACTCATATGCATGATGATACAAAAAACTAGGTATGAGGATATGTTTCCTATGATGAGTAATCTAACAATGCCAATGATACATTCTAAGGTTGTTCAAAATGCTTCTTGTGATATTGAGAACAATGAAATAAATTCCATCCACAACCTCTACAAAGACCTTAAACCAACTAATATTTCTTATTATTGTGTCATTATTATAGTCCACATGAATCTTAAATACCTCAAACTTATCAATTGGGATCAAGAAGAATATATACCATTAGACACACTTGAAAATAAGGAAGATCTTGTAGAATTCATATGATTTTGAGATAGCATTCCATTAGGGGATCATAAGAGAGGATTTGAGATTAATTTAAACATATATTTTGTAGTGTCAAAAAATGTACTTTACATTTTCACACTATGTTTGGGTCCCCTAATTAAATTGAACTTAATTAAGCCTCTAATTGGCCCGATTATACATTTAAAAGCCCAATTAATCTCATTTTTACGAAAGGGGAACTTGTATTAAACAATTGCAAACATTAATTAAATTACCTTGAAATTGTTTGGTCCTAGGTTTGGGGCCTAGGACCCATTCGCCCAAGGGCGAATAGGTCCCCCTTAAGTTTAGAAATCCAATTTTTAATATGTTTTTGGTGACATTTTTATGATTCAAATTCAATTTTCAATAGTTGGCCTTTGATGTTCAATTATCACGAAATTAGAAGAATGCCTATAAATACAAGGCTATTTTATCAATTCAACATGAGGAATCAAGAGGGAAACTTTCATATGAGAAAATATTATTGCCAAGAGCATTAAAGAGCAGATTTATTAATCATCTACAACAAAAATCAATATCAAGATCATCATGTCAAATTTATTTGCATTCATGCATGTTTTTAAACATAACATTGTGATGTAGATTTCAAGCATTTAAGTCAAGATTCAAGTTATCAAGATAAACATCCAATCGATCCATTCATGTGCAAGATCAAGACATTGGAGAGATGTATTAGATTCCATTCCTTCAAGGATCTCAATTCAAGGGTTTGGTGAGTTCCAGCATAACAAGTGTTCATTCATCATTCCTTTCATGTTTCATTTCATTTCAAGGTTTAATTACTAAAACGGGTTTTGACCAAGGAAAACCCCTATTCACCAAAAATTAAAAAAGTCCCGTCTTATGTATGTGAAAATCTTAGGTTGAAGAAAGGATTGGAATTGAAGATCTCAAAAGTGAAAAATTGTAAAAGTTGTCAAAACAACATAAAATTAGATCTTGAATTTATTTTTGACAGTTTTGTAGTGAAACCTATGGGAAAAGGAATCTCAAATCCATCACTAGAGGCTCCCAAAAATTGAGTAAAATGTTTGTACAAACCCATTCACTATTTCAAGTCGCTTTGCGACACTTTTGGTGATAGGTTTTTAGTGTCTTACCTTTTTTAAATCTATCAGAATTTTGTTGTTTCTGATAGTATTATAATTCATCTACATGATTCAAGTCATACATTTCATTTTTTAGTTCATTTACTATTTTTATTTTATCTCCCAAGAGTGTTGTTCAACGTATTTTACACTTTTTCTGTCATAAAGGAAATTGCAAGATCTTTCATAGGATTGGCTCACCTAAAGGATGAAAGTCAATTCTATTATTGGGGGATCTCATTTCCTAATGAAATAGAAGAAATATAGGTTCATTACATCCCATTTTTCTCATTCTATTTTTAGTAAGTTATTGTTGAACCCTCATTTTAATATATGAACCCATTTTTCTGTGTTTCATTTTGGTGAACCTGCCATTCTTACACTATAAACTTTCTGATTTGGAATGCATTAAAACCCTATATCTAGGATTTGCATTAGTTTGCATTGCATTGCATTAGTTTTCATTTAATCAAGGGTTTTCAAAATTGCATTAGTTTTCATTTCATTTGGGGTTTTAAATTTGCATTTTGCATTGTTTAAAATCTAAAAAATTCAAAAAAATTGCATACAAATGACATTGGTTTTGCAGAGTACTTGCATATTAGTGTACTCTCAGTCATTCACATCAAAACATTTAGTCAAAATTGCATTAAAAAAAGTGTCACTTTTTTCATCATTTTTCACTAATTTCATTTGCATTAGGACACTCAAATCCGGAAAAAATTATCACAAAAACCACAGTCTGAAACTTGGAACAGAGAACACAAACAACTCAAAATTTACATTGTTATTTTTAAAATCCCTATACAAGGACCCATTCACCCTTGGGAAAATGAGTCCTTGAGGGAACATGAAAACCAATTTTTTAAAGCATTTTTGTGGCCCCCTGCACTTCCCAAATCCGTTGATAAACCATTGTTTCAGTCTGTTAATTTTCAAGAATTTTTTTTTTATGCATTAGGTATAATTATCCATTTAGTTTAGGCATTTTAAATCATTCCAAATTTCTTTCAATATTAAAAATCATTAGATCTATAAGACAATTGTTTACATTTTGAAGCATTGTATAGGTTGGATAGATTATTTTTTAGTTTTGGCACACTGAAAATTCACAATGTTAGTATCTTTCCTTTCCAAGTATGCCAAGAAAAAGCTCATTAACAAGCATTTTAGTCATTCTTCCAATATATTTCCTAGCTATGAGAGTCTCTTAGTGCAACAAAATGAGATTGTTGAGACATTCCTTAATTCCACATTTCCTATCATTCACTCATCCCCTAATATCTCTCATATTTGTGAGGATATTTTGATACAAGAGGATGCAAGCATAAACAATCATGACAATAATAGTGGCTCTTATCCCAATACCTCTCATTCTTATGACGAAGGCATCTTGATGTTAGAAGATACACTCATTGAGAGTCATGAGAATGTTTTTTTCTCCTCTCCTAAAAACTCTCCTATTTGGGAAGATATTATGACACAAGAGGATGAGATCATTGACACATTTCTTAACATCACCTTTCCTAGTCTCCATTCATCTCCTACTTGTGAGATTATTTTAGTGAAAGGGGATGTAAAAATAGCTAATCATGACAATCACAGTTTCCCTTCTTCACATGTCTCTCCTATTTGTGAATAATATATTTTGGTGTTAAAAGATCCAACCATTGAATGCCATGCAAATCTAATTTTCTCCTCTCCTAAAAAATCTCCTACTAGGGAAGATATAATTGTACAAGAGGATGGTAGTATGGATCCATTTCTTTCAAAAAATAATAATTTGGCTTCCTTAGATGAAGATGATAAGGTGACATTAGACTTCCCCTCGCTAGAAGATCATTAAAAAGAGGATAAGTCTGTTGAGGTTCTAAACAATAGATATCCCTTTATTATTAGACCTCTTGAGAGTCCTCTAATAATTAGACTTCCTACAAGTCCTCTAATTATTGGACCTACCAAGTCATCTCTTGAGCCACTGCTTATCACAAGACCACCACAACACCAACCACAAACTACAGGAGTTATCTTAAGCTTTGCAAGGCAACTCACTAGTAATAATGTTTCACAACAACCGAGTTATAATATTGTTTCTCATACATACAACACAAGGAAAAATAGGAAACCACAAACCATACCTACTTCATAACCACTTCCTCAACCTATCTTTCCTCTTTCTCCTCATTTTCCTTTTCATAGTGGAAAGGAGTATGATCTTGTAGTACAACTTCACAAAACTCCTGCTAAGATATCCTTATGGGATTTGATTCAAGATTCACGTAATTACCATAGCATGCTTCAAAATTCTTTACAATAATTTTTTATCCCTCCTAGTGTGCAACCAAATGATGTAGCATCCCTAATTTAAGGTATTAACTCAATCAACTTAGAAATTACCTTTCATCAAGATGGAGTTACCTCCATTATAATGACAAAAATGAAATGAAGCTTTCATGGTAATGGTTGTCATTAATAAGTGTGTCATAAAGTTAACTCTCATTGACAATGGTTTAGCTCTTAATGTGTGTAGTGTGAACCTTTTAGATAAGATTGATGTAGACAAAAGCCAAAATCAACTAGACTCTTTGTATATATGTGGTTTTGATAATGTGGGAAAGCAAAGTCTTGGTGTGATAACATTACCTATTAGAGTTCAAAATGTCACATTACACAATCCTATTCATGTTGAATGAATGATAATCTTTCATATAATCTTATCTTGGGTAGACCTTGGATTCATGCAATTAATGGGGTATTTTGAACTCTTCATCGTTTAATGAAATATGTCTATAACAACAAGGTTTATACAATCAAGGCTGACCCTCACCCAAAAATTTATTTGCACACTAAGAAAGACAAGGTAAGTCCTTTGAAAAAACTAATACCAACTTTAAAAGTAGAACCCATGCAAGAAGAAGAAAAAAAGAAGAATATTGAAGAAGTCGCAAAACTATTGGATGATGACTAGGGTTCCTTAGATTTTATACCTACATTCATGGGAGAATACAAGATTACACACAAAATAGGAAAAGAGAAACAAACAAACATAATATCCACACAAGCTAAGTTATCAAAATCATGTGAGTCCACAAATTTTAACAAAGAAGAGGAAAACACAAATTATACATCCACATATGAAGAGTATGATCATGAGAAACCACCAAATCCAAAAGAAATGGAAATTTTTTATGGAAGAGGTTATGAACTTTTGAAACTTCTTGGCTATAATGGAAAAGGATGTGGTGCTAGAGAAAAAATTATTTGTGTCCCTATAGAGCCTTCCACACAAGAAAAACCACAAGGTCTTGGTTATTGTCCCTTGAAGGAAACTAAAACATCAAAGAAACCTTCACTTCATATCAATTTCATCAAGCAAAACACTCCTAAGACATCTTCATGTTACAAGAATGGAAAAAGGAATGAAAGTGTTGTCATTGATGTCAATATGTCAACTAGTTATCTACTAGTTGTTGTTGGTTGTATATTTTGAGGATGTTGAGAAAATTATATTTAAGGAATATTACATGTATTCAAGATGATGATCTGGTATTTTTCCCTATGGTTGTGTGGTTTAGATATGTTAGTCATGGTTGTTGAAGGTTGTTATATCCAAATTATTGGTTATTGATTCTTTGTGAAGTTTGAGTTGTGTTCACTAGTTGTGAGCTATATTTTTCTATGTTTTGTCTGAGGTCCGGGATAAATGTTGCTGGTCTGGATTTCTCTTTGATGAATTCTTTTGACTTGCGGTTCTAGAGATAAGATGTTCTGATTGGATTGAAGATATTTTTGGTTTTTGGAAGTTTCGGGCTTAATTGTTCTATGTGTTTTATACTGGTTTGGCCGACCATGTGTTAAGCACTATCTTTGAATTTGATTAAGCGTAATGGATCTATTATGGGTCTCAGTGAAGCATGTGTTTGGGTCGCCCTCATTCTAATTCCACCATATGATGTTTTGGCGCTGACGTAATTTGAATTTGAAGTTGGATGGCTGACTTTGTATCTTTTCAAGGTTGGAGATAGTATAAATACAAGATGAGTTAGAAATGAAAAATGTACAAGAGAAAAGAAGGAAGATAAGTTAAAGAGCAAACATGAATTTGATGCTATTCAAAAAGTGTCTGTGAGCTATGTGTGTGGTAGATCAGTGTGAAGCTTAATGCTAAGTTTATAGATGCAATGAGCAGAAGGCGAACTCTATTATTCATGCAAGTTGATCAGTGATTGTGGTGGAATCCTTTATTGCATTGGGATTGTTGTCTCTATGTAACAAGTCTTCTTTTTCTTCTTTGTATCTCTATGGTAGTGACCCCTCTAAGTTGTAGCCTTGTTGGATAGTGAGTCCTTATTGTAGATAATGAGCCTTATCTCAGGCAGTGATCCTTATCTCAGGTAGTGAGCCTTTTTGAAATCAGTTTTGATATTCTCTATAGTGTGAGTTAATCCTCACCATGGTTTTTCCCTCATTTGGTTTTCAACGTAAATCTGGTGTTATTGTGTTTGTGCATTGGATTTGAGTTTCTGCATTAGCATTTGATGATTAATCATTTAAGTACTTTATGTATTCTTTTTGGTAATTGAATTTAAGGCTATAATTTGTGATAACTGATTCACCCCCTCTCAGTTGTCCTATTCAACAATTGGTATTAGAGCTTGGTTCCTTGGTGAAGAGATTAACTACTTGAGGAAGGTCTGGGATGGCTATAAAGATGATCTTTGATTGTCTGAGGTTTGATGGAACTAATTATGGTATCTAGAAATTTTTTATGGAAGAATATCTAGAGTATTGCAAATATGATGTGGAGAAATCTTACAAGAATCCTTACACTCCTCCTGCAAATGGTCTGATTACACCTAAAGAAATCAAATTACATGAAGCAAAAAATAATGTGAAGTTCATCTTGAATAGTCTAGTACATTTCGAGCTGATTAAGGTTTAGAATTTAAAGACAACTAAGGAAGTTTGGGATGCTTTAGAAAGATCACATGATGGCGATTAAAGAGTTAAAGAGGAGAAATTGTAGAATTTGGAAACACAATTTGATCTTATACATATGTCCGAAGATGAAAATGTCAAAGATTATGTACAAATATTGGATGAGGCAGTGGCTGCAATGAAATCTCTTAGCGCTACTGTAGATGAAACCATGATTATAAAGAAGATTCTCAGAACTCTTCCTGATGCTTATAGTGAAAAGGCGAGTGCTATTGAGTAGACTATAGATATAAATAAGAATTGTACTAAGGATCTACTATTAGGATTTTTGACATCTTATGAGATGAGGAAGCGGAGTCTAAGAAATGGAGGCAAAACAAAGATTGCTTTTAAAGCTACAAAAACTCAAGATGCGGATGAAGAAATTTTTGATGAAATAGAAGCTAATTTTGTAAGAAGAATGAGAAAAGGCTCTGGTAAGTATGAAGGTAAGTTTCCCTTTAAGTTCTTTAGTTGTGGAGAAATAGGTCACTATGCTGCAAAGTGTCTAGAAAGAGCTAAAATAAATAAACAAAGATATGAGAAATAAAAGAAAGGAAAGAAGATTAATAGAGCTTACTATGTAAATGAGAATGATAGTATTTCAGATGAAGATTTAGAATATGAAGATCCAAATGACAATTAATGCTTGTTCTTGACGATTAAGGATGAACCTACTTCTTCTAATTCAGAAAAAAAGGTAAAAGAAAGTCCTCCAGAGAAGGAGAAGGAGAAAAATGAAGGTACAATTATCTTTTCCCTACATGCTAAGCAAGAGAATAATTTTTGAGTAGTTGATAGTGGTTTCTCACATCACATGACTGGTGATAAGATTAAGTTTGTAAATCTTGAGAAATATAATGGAGGTCTGGTTATGTTTGGAGATGATACTGGTGTTAAAATCTACAGGATAGTTTTAGTAAGTTTTGATGCAAGCATCATACTGATGATGTTTACTATGTTAAGGGTTTAAGGCATAATTTGTTGATAATTGGTCAGGTGTGCAGAAAAGGATATGATCTTATGTTTAAGGATGAGAAATGTGAGATCCGAAAAGGATCCAAAACATTGATTGCTATAAGAAATAAATCTGAAGGGAATATTTATCAACTTAAGGGTGTTGATGGATGATGCTTTATGACAGATAAATGACAATTGGTTATGGCATAGGAGAATGTGTCACATGAATTTTGATAACTTGGAAAGGATTAGTTTTGTTTAGATCGTGAGAGATTTATCAAGAATTACAAAGCCTGCAATGCTACTTGCATAAATTGTCAGTTTTGGAAGCAAGCAAGAAATCATTACAGATCAAGAGAACAATCTACTATTGGATTACTGGATTTGGTTCATACAGATCTATGTGGTCCTATGAGAGTGTGAAGCCTACTTAGTGAAAGGTACTTTATGCTTTTAATTGATGATTATTTTAGATATACATGGGTTACAGTTATTAGAGAGAAATCAAATGCATTAGATAGATTCAAGGTATTTAAGGCTATGGTTGAAAAGGAAGTGAGTTTGAAGATAAAATGCTTAAGATTTGACAGAGGTGTAGAATTCACCTCCTATGAGTTCAATATGTTTTGTGAAGTGCATGGAATAAAGAGATAGTTATCTTCTCTGAGAACTCCTCAACATAATGGAGTTGTTGAAAGGAAAAATAGAACAGTTCAAGAGGCTACTTGGTAAATGATCACTGAAGTTGGATTACCAAAATTTTACTCGAAAGAAGTCTACATGAAACAACCGAAAGGATTTCAATTAACAAATCAACCAGATATGGTATGTAGATTGAAGAAAGCTTTATATGGATTGAAGCAAGCTCCTAGAGCCTGGTATGCAATATTAGACAAGTATCTGATTCAACAAGGATTTAACAAAAGTATGATAGGCAATAATTTATACTTTAAGATTGAAAATGACAAAATCTTGATTGTAGTTGTATATGTTGATGAAATTATCTTTGGAGGAAATGAAAAGATGTGCAAGATGTTTGCGAAAGAGATGAAGAGAAAATTTGAAATGTATATGTTTGGGGAGATGAATTTCTTTCTTGGGTTATAGATTAATCAAACGGAGAAAGGAATTCTCATTTCACAATCTAAGAATGTGAGAGAGATGTTGAAGAAGTTTGGGATGGATGGTTCCAAATTGGTAAGTAATCCTATGGTGACTGGTTGCAAGTTGGGTAAAGATGATGATTCACCTAAGGCTGATCAGAGCAAGTATAGATCTATGCTTGGTGGAATTTGTATTTGATTTCTACTAGACCATATATAATGCTTGTGGTCTATCTTGTAGCTAGATTTCAAGAAGATATGAAGGAAACACATGTTGGATTTAAAAGAATATTCAGATATTTGAAAGGCATTATGGATTATGGATTATGGTATCCTAAATATATTGAGTTTACACTTAGTGCTTATATAGATGCAGATTGAGCCAAAATTATAGATGATAGAAAGAGTACAAGTGGTGGTGCATTATTTCTTGGATGCAGGTTAGTGGCATGGTTGAGTAAGAAGCAAGATTTAGTATCTTTGTCTACTGTTGAAGCTGAGTATATTGTTGTTGCATCTTTCTATACAAAAGTTCTATGGATAAAATAAATATTGAAAGATATCACAGTGTTATATGACGATCCCATTTCTATCTTATGTGATAATACAAGTGCAATTAAAATTTCAAAGAATCCTGTGATGCACTTGAGAACAAAGCATATATCTATCATATATCATTTCTTGAGAGATAAGGTCATGGAGAATGAAGCCAATCTTGAGTATGTTTCGACAAAGGATCAAATTGCAGATATATTTACAAAGGCTCTTCCTAAAGATACTTTTGAGTATCTTTGGGAGAATTTAGGGGTTATTGCCCTTCCTTTCATAAACTAAGATGCATTTGGAGATGCATCAGTCCATTCGATTCATGGTTCTATCTTTTTGGACTGATGTTTTGGTGGCTACCTCTCAGGGGGAGCAGTTAGTTTCAAGTGTTGTGATTATGAGTATTTTGTTTTCATTTTAAAGGAAGATTCAGTGAAAATATCTTTTTTTTTCCTTTTCTATTGATGTCAAAAGGAGAGATAAAGCATGTGAAAATGAGAAAATAATAATAAGAGAAAGCAGGTAATGAGGAAGATGATCTCCTGAGGGGGAGAAGAAAAAATAAAAATATTTAGAAGTATATTTAGAACCGGTATGGTGTCTTTGATGGATTTTCACATCATGTGTTTCCATCAATGAAAAATGGGGAGATTGTTGCAAGAATGGAAAAAGGAATGGAAGTGTTGTCATTGAAGTCAACTGGTCAACTTGTTATCTACTAGTTGCTATTGGCTGTATATGTTGAGGATATTGAGAAAATTGTATTAAAGGAAGATTGCAGGTATTCAAGATGTTGATCTAGTACTTGTCCCTATGGTTGTGTGGTTCAGATATGTTAGTCATGGTTCTTGAAGGTTGCTATATCCAAATTCTTGGCTATTGGGTCTTTGTGAAGTTCAAGTTGTGTTCACCGGTTGTGAACTATGTTTTTATGTGTTATGGATGGGGTCCGAGAGAAATGTTGTTGGTTTTGATTTCTCTTTAATGCAGTATTTTGACTTGTGGTTCTAGAGATAAGATGTTCTGAAAGCAATGAAGACATCTTTAGTTTTTGGAAGTTTCAGGCTTAATTGTTCTATGTGTTTTACATTGTTTTGGCCAACCGTGTGTTAAGCACTATCTTTGAAGTTGATGAAGTGTGTTGGATCTATTATGGGTCTTAGTGAAGCATGTGTTTGGTTCGTCGTCATTCTAATTCCACCCTAGGATGTTTTGGAGCTAACCTAATTTGAATTTGAAGTTGGATGGATGACTTTGTATCTTTTCAAGGTTGGAGATAGTATAAATATAGGATGAGCTGGCAATGAAAAATGTACAAGAGAAAAGAAGGAAGATAAGTGAAAGAGTAGAGGCGACTTTGATGCTATTCAGAAAGTGTGTGTGAGTTATGTGTATGGTAGATCGGTGCAAAGCTTAATGTTAAGTTTTCAGATGCAGTGAGCAGAAAGTGAACTCTATCATTCATGCAAGTTGATTAGTGATTGTGGTGGAATCCTTTGTTGCATTGGGATTGTTGTCTATCTGTAATAAGTCTTCTTTGTCTTCATTGTATCTCCATGGTAGTGAGCCCTCTGGGTTGTAGCCCTATTGGACAGTGAGTCCTTATTGTAGGCAGTGAGCCTTATCTTAGGTAGTGAGCCTTATTCTCAAGCAGTGAGCCTTATTCTCAGGTAGTGAGCCTTATCTCAAGCAGTGAGCCTTTTTGTAATCAGTTTTGATATTCTCTATAGTGTGATTTAATCCTCATTGTGGTTTTTCCCTCATTGGGTTTTCCATGTAAATCTGGTGTTATTGTGTTTGTGCATTGGATTTGAGTTTTCGCATTGGCATTTGATGATTAGTCATTTAAGTAGTTTATGTATTAGTTTCAGTAATTGAATTGAAGATTATAATCTATGACAATTGATTCAACCCCCACCTCTCAGTTGTCCTATTCAACACTTCAAACATATGTCTTAGTAATGATTAGGGTTCATTAGATTTTATACTCTTCTTTATAGAAGAGTACAAAATCTCTGAATATAAAGAGTCTTGTGTATGTATGGCACCTTGTACTAAGAAAGAAATATCTTTGTCACAAAAGAAAGGAACATATTCTACTATTGATCAAGAGATTACCTTGTCGAGGCTTCTCCAAGATCACTTGATATCTCTTCCTCTAAGAACATGAAATAAATTTAAAATAATAGTTAATTTTATGCATATCATCGAGCGCATGGTCATTCAACTAATGAATGTAAGGCTTTGAGTAATAAAATTCAACATCTTAAGGATTGTAGCGCTCTTCCTTGTGTTGATGCACCTATTTCCTCTAATTGGTAATGATTTTTATCCTATCACATTTCTCATCACTATGTGGCACTAGTATCTTTATGTGTCTTGCTCATAGCCATTCATGGTGGTCACTAGTAGAATTTGGCAAATAAATGACTACGTGACTAAAACATTTAGTCACAACAACTAAAATTGATTATATTCTACTATTTTTTGCAACAACTATAAATGAGTAAAGAAATGACTAATTTGGTTGTTGACTAAAAAATTATTTAGTCACACAAATAAAAATGACTAAATAGTTAGTCACACAAATACCAATAAGACAAAATTTTAATAAAAATATTTCAGCGAATTATTGGTGGGAGTGTATTGTGTGCAATTCATTATTCATTGAATTACTCATTTTGTTAGCCTGACATTGAGGCGTTTACTTTCTTGCAAAAGGATTCACTCGATGTTTTGGACAAAGCAAGGTAGGAAGCTTGAGTTATTATGGAAACTGCAACTTTGAAAAAGGAAGAAGCTTTAGGTCTGTAGCATTTCTTTCCCTTTTTCATGGTTTTTCCTTCTCAGATTTTTCATTGCTTTATCTTTATGTGATTGAGAATACAAAAACAACATTCTTTCTCATTCATTGCATTATGTGTGGTGGTTTTTTGTTTGAGAGTTTTCCCTCTTCCATTCATGGGTTAGGTTTTGAAAGAATACATTATTTATTTAAAAATTCCTTTGGATCTGTTGGTGTTTTTTCTAGTACACCCTAGGAATTATCTAAAAGGTAGCCAACCTCTATAACCAAGAATCCTTAAAATTAATGGCCAACTCAATGGGTAAAGTTTTTTAGGCTTTTTACACCTACTCTTTAAGCTCTGTGAGACCAGGGAGGGTATTCCCCAATTGTGTTCATACTAATTATACTAAAATAGAGAACACTTCTTCACAAATAAGTTCCTGTTGAGCACAAACATACATTACTCATCAAAGGTTTGGCTGACCTTTTACACAAATAACTATTCATTTGCTAGGAATGAGGGTGTATTTTAAACTTACGTCTCATAATTAATAAGATTTGAATAAGTATGGTTCTTATTTTGAAACCACAACTAGGCATTTCACTAATTCTTCAGATTACATGAATTCTTGACAAATAGGCCAGTGCCTTATCAATTGGGTAAATGGATTCAAATATGAAATACTCAGTAATACACAAATTGTTTAACCCTGAAATAGATGGACTATTTTCATAATGCCTTACATTACAAAAAATCACAATATCTAAAGCATTACTTCTTATCCAAATCCTGGGAAAGTTCTTACAAACCTACAAATCTCTTCAAGTATTTAATTAACTATTTGAGTTAAAACATAGAACAAAGTCATACATTCAATTAAACCACTAAAGATAAACAAAAAGATACTTGATATTTTCATTCATAATTTGGAAAATCTATACATAAGAGAGTACATACTTTATTTTTTTGTAGATTTGTTTTGATATAAAAAATTCATGTAAAACTATTTTGGATTATTACATACAAAACCTACACCCAAGACAATTAACTAGTAGATTCATCAGACATTCTGCATTATGTTTCTTCACTGTACTTATATCCTACCTAGACCATTCTAGACTCAAAAAAATTCAAACCCTTGTAATGAGCCTTGAAATCCCATTTATAGACCAAGGGAACAACAAGCATCAAGCTCATTATAGTTACATTTCATAAATATTTCAATTTAGAACAAAATTTCAATTGCATTTCAAAATTCCTAGATGGTTAGATGTAATCATTCACCAAGCAGTGGAATCAAAATTTTCATACTACCCGCCAAAACCAGTCGACACCACCACAACCATTGAAAAAATGTTGTTGAGGCTTTGTTACCCACATTCACTAGTGCAAGTCCCCAACATTATCATCATCAAAAAAAAAATTGAAACCCAGACACCACTTGTATCATTTAGAACCCAAACCAGCACCAGGAACACGGTACACATGCTCACTTCGTGTCTTCGCCATAGCAGGAGGAGAAAAAATTGCTCCTTCTTCCTCATCCCTATCCTTCTTGTCCACATAACCAGTATGTCCACGTAGTGCTTTCATAAAAATTGGGGAAACTAAGAGCACCTCCTTATTCACACCTACCAATTTAGTTAAGGCCATAACATAACGGCCATAACTAGAGTCGGTTTTTGTATCAGTATCAAGAGAGCCATATGAAACGTCGATAGGGGAATTCTAACTTCCCAGGGTACCCCGACCATACCTTTTCTTTGCTCTTGATCCTCACATAAAATTTATAGGATTATTTTCTTTGACATCCACTACCTCTTCTGTAATTGCAGCCTGGCCTCTCAGCCGAGAGCTACACTGGTAACAACTGAGATAGGCTCCTTGCCACCAATATGCTCCTTGCATTCTTCCTTTTGGATTGAAGTGCCTTTAGGAATACTCCGCTCGTGTGCTGGAGCACCATCATGAGACATTTGCACACTAAACCTTGTAGACCTTCGCATCGATGGTAGGGAAGTGGTTGGCCTATCCATCCTATACAGATATAGACTTTTACAAACTTACACAAGAGCAATCACCACTCATTGCACAATCACAAAAAAATTAGACTCCAGATTACAATGGTGAAAATGACGAGCCTTCATCCACATTTATTGAGAAAACTGATGATGTCGATCATCAATGCTCAATAAAAACATGAGAGAGCAAGTGATTATTCATTGGCATCCACATTACCACCGTTAATTTCCCAGGTACATGGAAATCTGCATATCATTCTTCATAATTGCAAAGAAATAGCCCTTCACACAGACGAAGATCAAAATGATATCCTCTGTAGAGCATACACCATTAATTCTCACTCTTCACAGACCCCAAAATGGCTATCACATGCCTTATTCTACTTTTTTGAATGTGAACTATCGATTCATTGACGAGGTGGTTCTTTGAATGACTCAGATTGAGTCAATTATGCTTGAAAACTCCACATTGTCGCATGCCAAGTCCATTGGCCAATGGTGCCCAACCAAGTCAGAAACCACATCCTTCACCCATGGGTCCCACCCAACCTCTTATTTCCGCCAACAAAATCCATGTGTCACCATTGCATGGACCGTGCAACGTGTTAGGTAGCAATATTTAAAACGCTGTGTGACATGCATGCTATGGCCCAGATAAAGATCAGATGGTACATTTGAGCCATCGATTCTGATCTATAGGAGGTTGAGGTTGATAGTGGGGACTGGGTTGCATGTCCAACATAAGACATGTTGCGCAATCGCGCATACCACGCATCCCAACAGATTTTTTTTTTTAATTGATGCGTGGTGTGCGCGCATAGTTGGGGAATTTGGTCCTTCATTCGACAACTCAGAATTTCTAAACGTGCAACAAGTTAGCCATAAAGAGGGGGGGCATGACTAGATCAATGGGCTAAGACCCTTTAGGAAAAATAATTAAAGGCTTATAATCTAAGTCTTTAAATGGTGAAAAATTTCAGCCCAACCTAGGAAGACTTGAAATAGTAAAGGTGCTTGATGACCGACAGGCTTAGGCGAAAGGGGCCAGTAAAAACAACGGGAAAGATGACTTAGGTTGCAACTAAGACAATCGGCAACCTAATACAATAGATCGACATAGAAATATAAGATAAGGGTTTAAGACTCAAAAAATTTGAAAGAAGGGTATTAGACCTTAAAACCCTATACCAAAACCATCGAGCACAAGAGCGAAAAATCATCAAAATGCATGGAACCAACTAGAATATGTCCAAATTTCAAAAGCTCTACTAGGATCCCTATGGTATGTTGTAATGAAAGAATGAGTATGATAGAGCTATCAAAACTTTGTAAATTGTGAGAGTTGAGTCATTGAGTGGTGAACTAGCATCAAGTTTTGAAACCCTAGATCATGAGACCACGAGGCACCAAGTTCACGTTTTGACTCCATAGTCCAAATGAAAGGGAACTAACACAATCAAAATGTGGGACAGTCATGAGAATGGATATATTTAATTAATAGGCATAATGGTTATATGCTTGCATGTATATGGGATTGAGAACTTCACTCTATCACCCATTTGCATTATGGCACCAGTCATCTTGCATCTTGTTCTTCCACCACACCACTCCAAAAAATCTAAAGAAAATATCTTATTTACATTTGTTTGCTTGTTACCTTGTATACTTGATTATTACAATATCATATGAGAGCCATTTTAAGAAGAATCTATAGGGGGGTATGCTATGTTGTTTGTTTGATTTGTCATGTATGAAGTATACTGTTAAACTACATAAATCTTTTGGGATCTTGATTAGTTTCATGAATTGTTGCATGCATGACATTTGATCTATGTTGAAAGAGATTCTTGGGTCTTGAATCTGTAAGCCTGCACAATGAAGTTTAGGATAAGTTTTTATATTTGTTGAATTGTAAATATCTAATTTTTGCACATTTTTGCAATCTTGATAAATATTTTATTCTTCCAACTTATTCCTAGGATTAACAATACTCTCTACTTTAGTTGTAATTGGACAGTTTATACCCCTTGTTTTAATATTCACAATATTGTCAAAATTTAAAACCAATAATCTTTAATTGCAACAATAGTCACAAAGCAAAAGTGGAAAAAAACCTGTTATGTCATGTTCTATATATCATAAATGAATTCTTGATTTATACATTCATTTAATCCTTTATAGTTCAACAACCAACAATTAGATTACCCAGATTTGTTTTTTATTCTACCTCAATTCCAATATTTTAGGCTAGGAAAAACAAGGATCTTTCGGTTGGGTGCATGAGCTCTACTAGGGGTTTTTGTTTTCTGCAGACATCCTTGGCCCCTCTTGCATCATATTGCGCCTACTGCGCAGGAAAATTCCTCCCTTATTGAGTACAACCGCATTTATTGCGGTTTTATGGGTTTATTATGCCTTCAACCGGCTTTAACCCAACAATTCATGTTGGTGTTAATGGTTCGTCAGTGCAATTCAATGGCTCCTCCTCTGAACAAACATCCTCAAAAATTTGTTCCCAAAGTCTTTCACGAGGTAAGAATTTTGATATCCCAGCTAATTTGTGATTTTGCCTTTACCAAATTTTGATTCTACTTGCCAATGGCTTGAAAAACACCCTTGTGGGTTATTTTGATGGGAGGACTCCCCCTAAAAGTGTGTTGAAATAATGGGTTAGCAAGGCTTGGGTCCCTCATGGGGTCCGCCTTGATATAGTCCAAAATTTGACCAAGGGTTTTTTTCTATTCCGCTGTGTGGAAGTTAATCATTTCTAGGCTATTTTAGGCCATGGGCCTTGGTATGTTAGGTCATTCTTGTTGGTTTTCCAAGCATGGACTTGAACTTTTTCTTTCTTAGATGACACCAAAATGCGGGTTCTAGTCTAGATTGAGCTCCCTGGTTTTCCTTTGCCTTGTGTGCCCTTTCTGAATCACATTGCTTCCTCTTTGGGGAGGGTTATTTGTATAAAACCATATGGGTTTTTCCAAGCCCGACCCCAGAAGCGGGTATGTGTGGAGGTGCACCTATCCAAGGATTTGAAAGAATATATGGATATTTAAATAGGAGCTATTAGGCACACCCAAAAAGTCACATATTTCAATTTTCCTAACATGTGCTATCGATGCCAGTCAACTGACCACAAGATCAAGGAATGCCCTTTGATAGTTCCTCGTACACCTTCCACGTCATGAGATGTCAAAAAGCCTCGTCAGACAGAGCCTTCTGCTAAGGCTGAAACAAAGTGGACCACAGTTACAAATCAGAAAAATAAGCCAGTTGGTTCTGGGTCGGCCCCCAAGGCCTCTAAACCACCCAAAGTTGTTTCAAACCCTTCAGAGAAGGGGATAACTGCTCCTTCTAGAGCTGCTACTGATTTGGTGCAGCCCAGATCAAAGGCAATGCCTCAGCCTGTGGCTGTTATGTATGCTCAACCAA
Source organism: Sequoiadendron giganteum (assembly GCA_007115665.2). Taxonomy (NCBI): domain Eukaryota; kingdom Viridiplantae; phylum Streptophyta; class Pinopsida; order Cupressales; family Cupressaceae; genus Sequoiadendron; species Sequoiadendron giganteum. The sequence continues at coordinate 624,351,813 of CM021107.1, forward strand.
ATATCCCTCCTGCAACGGGAGCTCAATGGTGGTCTCGCAGTCCATCTCCATCGCCTGAAGAAGGAGAATATGTGCCAAAAAATTGGAGGTTTTCACCCCCTATTCAACTTGGTTCAGGTCCACAGGATTTCTTGAAGAAAAATTTATCTTCCCTGGTTGAGGAGGAACTGGGTTCTGAAAGCATGGAAAAGTTTCATCCATGAATTTTCTCTCATGGAATGTTCGAGGTCTAACTGACCTCTCCATAAATTATTCTGTAAGAGATACCTTACAAAAATATTCAGGTATTGAAGTGCTTTGTCTCCAAGAAGTTGAAATTTCTGGGTTTTTGCTTGCCTCGGCTTGCCGTTCTATTTGGCCAACTAGTACTCTGTTTTTCACTTTGCATGAAGCTGGGCGTGGTGGAGCAATCACTATTTTGTCCCCATGTTTGAATTATTGTGTTGTGGATCATGGGCCTGATCCTTCTCAGCGGATAGTTTGGGTTCTCCTTAACATTGATAATCATTCCTTCGAGATTATTAATGTTTATGCTTCTAATGATGTTGTGGAGCACTCTTTGCTTTGGTGCCAAATTGCTAATTCTTTACCATTTGCCACCTAGTTACTCTGCGGGCATTTTAATATGGTCGAGGTGGCGTATGACAAGGATGGCACCTTGCCCTTTCGTTGGGTAGTTGGTGAATGAGAGGCATGGTTTTACATGCGTAATAAATTGGGGCTTTTTGATCCCAATATTGGTCGCCGCCATTATCATTCCCTCTGGCACACTTGGTGTAATTATAGGGCCAATTATGATAGAGTTTTTAAATGCCTTTATCGTGCCATGATCTCGGCTCAATCTTTTTTCTCTTTTGCCAGATCTACCTTGCTAGTGAAGCCGTTAGTGGTTGTGAATCTGTTTGATCACTTCCCAATTTCTTTTCATATTTAATGGACATCTCACCAATCTCACATGTGTAAAACTTATTTCTTTTTGAGCATGTATTTTCTCTACCACAAACCCACTCTAGCTCACATTCGTTGAGTGTGGAATTTGGAGTGTAGACCAGCTGGCCAAACAAGCTGGATTACCTAGTGGAATGATGCCATCACTCATACTGCTCGATTCCTACACATTTATGGGTGCCAACAGGCCATTTTTTTTAGTGCTCTTATGAGGCAACCACTGTTGACTTGCGTTCAACTATGGAGGCTTTGGCGGCCAACCCTTTTTCCCCATCGCATCAAGTCAAGGTCGCAGAATTAAGGCACAAAAAATAAGTGGTTGATAATTACACTATCAAAGGAGTGCAAATCAAAGCTCGATTGCATTGGCTTAAGATCAGTGATCGTGCCTCCAAAAAATTCTTTTTGGTACTTCGTGCCAGACACTCATCCCCAGGCATCAAAAAAATTAAGGATAGCACTCGGGTGCTCTTTGAGCTCCCTGACATTCTCCAGGCTTTTGTGTGTCATTATGAGCAGGTTTTCACTGCATGGGACTCAACACCTGTGCGACAACAAACCCTTTAGGACTGCCTTGCTATTGTGCCACATAGGCTTTCGTCAGCCCAATTTTTTTTTGTGACGAATTGTTGACAATTGATGATATCAAGGAAGCTATTTTTTCTATGGCCGATGAAAAAGCCCTTAGGATTGATGGCTTCTCTTGTCAATTCTACAAAGCCCTTTGGGACTGTGTTGGGCATGATCTGCATCATGTTTATCTTGAGGCTTTTCAAACCAACTCTCTAGGCAATTTAATAAATAAGGGAAATATAAAGTTCATACCTAAGCCTGGGGATCCAAAGGATATCTGCAACTAGGGGCCCATCACGCTTCTCAATGTCTCCTACAAAATCATTGCCAAGGCTCTGGCTCTAAAAATATGCCATCTCTTGCCTCAGATTGTGTGCCCATAGAAGACTGGCTTCATCAAATCCAGGTTCATTCTGGATATTATTATTGTTGTTTGGGAAGGTATGGAGTGGGCTTGATGCTCAAATCAAAAAAATTTCATTAAAATTGACTTTGCCAAAGCCTATGACCCCATTGAATGGCCTTTCATTCTTTTGATGTTGAAAGCTTTGGGGTTTGGGCCCAAATTCATTCAGTCTATTCATATTCTTTTTGCTAATGCCTCAACTTGCATAACCATTAATGGTCGGCAACCTTCTGCTTTTGGCCTTTTTTGCTCAATTCGGCAGGGCTGTCCTCTCACCCCCTCTTTGTATGTGTTTGCGGCTGAGGGCTTTGGCTACCTTCTGGCCGATGTTGTTTCTTAGTAGTGTGTCAAATGGATTCTTCTCCCGAACTCTCAGGAGTAGCTTGTTAATGTCCACTTTGCGGATGATTCCTTTCTCACTCTCTTGGAGGAAGAAGAAATGATCACTACTGCTTTTGATTGTCTCAACACTTTCTATCTTACCTTCGGCTCTACCATCCAATGGCACAAGACCTTATGTTACAGGAAATCTATATTACCCACTCCTGCATGGCTTCAAAACTATAATTGGAAGTGGATCGGGTAGGGAGAGATATTTCATTTTTTGGGCATCCCTTTTTCTTTCCAGGCCTCTCCTAGGGAGCTTTGGCAAGCTGTGCTCTCCAGGGTCAAGAAGAATATTGCTTACTAGATTACCAAGCCTCTTTCTCTGGCTGGAAATTTCTAGGTGTGCTCTAAAGTTTTGGCTGCCACTCATGTTTACTACTCTTCTTGTTTTGCTCCCTCCAAAGCTACCTATGGTAGGCTTGAAAAGTTGCTCCGAGATTTTCTATGGGCCTCCTCTGAAACTCGCAAGGGTTTCCGTCGTGTTGCGTGGGAGTACTATTGCATCCCCAAAGATTCTAGAGGGCTTGGAATACTCTCCACTCAACGACAAGGGACTGCTCTTTGTGTCAAGTGGATTATTTAGGCCCTCACCGGACATGAAGCCTAGAAGATTCTCCTCAGGCATTGTATTCATTCCAGATTTCCTGTTCATAGACCCGCTTGGAAAGGAATAGGCTTCCAAACCCTCCTGGTTATGAAGCAACTTGTTCAAATTGTTGGAACTTTTGTGGCCAAAAGCATTTGGCATGCCTGGGAGGCTGTTAAGCCTTGGCTCTGATGGGTCAGGGCTAGATTTAGTGATGGGCTTTCTCTGAATCAACAAAATATTTGGTGGTCTCCTCTTCTTTCACATAATGGTCAACCTTTGGCTAAGTCACCTTGGCTTAAAGCGCTCAGATTTCACAAAAAGGGCATTCAAACCCTACAACAGGTCTTTCACCGACCCACTATGCACATTATGTAGTGGGATACTTTTAAGGCCTCGTACAGACTTCAAAATAAGGATCGCCCTACTTTTGATGGTCTAGTCAGTGCCATTCCAGCATAAATGCTTCATAAAATTGGCATTCATGGGAACAAACCTTGGTGGAAAGACTAGAAGTGGTTTCCAAATACTCCTCTCAGAAGCTACAAGCCGTGGCCTGGTTACAGGTGGATTTCACTCCATTTTTCTATGATCAACAGTTTGAACTAGAGGTGGATTCTTCACTCCTCTACTCATGTTTGGTGAAAGAGATTTTTTGTCACTTGGTCTGAAAATGTTAATTCGAAGCTGGCCCACTTTGCTTGGTGTATTATTTTCCAAGGCTTTCCTGTGGGTTCTTGGCTTATACACTTGGGGGTCCAGGACCCTCGTTGCCTTTTTTGTTGGCAACCTGAAAGCTTTAAGCATATTTTCTAGTTTTGTCTTAGAGCTCAACAACTTTGGACTTGGATCCATGAGTTCTTTCGGCCCTTTTGGCTGAAACCTTTTTATTGGCATATGGTTCCGCTGGGAGATCCACCTGGGATCCCTAATAAGTTCACCCAACTTTGACACATTTTCAAGGTGGAAATCCTCTTCAACATCTGGAAAGACAAAAATTCCTACATATTTGCTCATTCTCAAAAGGATATTAATCTTTCTCTCTATGCTAAAGTAGTTATTTGTTCTAATATTCTCTTATAGATATAGGTGAAAGAAAACAAGGTTGCATTGGAGGTGGCTCACCTCCAAGTCCTCCTGGACCACTGGGGCAATGCCCCGTGCATTGTGGCTCGGGTCCCCAACTCGCTCTCCTCCTCCCATAGCTGGTCACCCTCTCGGGGCCGACAGAGGAGTGGCTCCGTGCGTCCCCGCTCTCAACCTCTTGCTCAGCAGGACTCTCACCCTCCTCGGCATGCTCAATCTCCTTCGCCATGGGCTGGTCAGGGGACCTTTTGGTGGTGCTTCGGGGAGCAGCGGTGGAGGTTCTGGGTGGCCCTCTGATACTCCGCCTGCCTCTAGTTCTAGATGGACTACTAGTGGTAAAATATTTTCACGACTAGCAATTGCAATCTCGCCCCAACACGAGGAAGAAGATAAAGATAAGAAAGATGATGACGATGGTTGGGGTGCTCCTCCTAACGTCACTCCAGACACCGTTGATGTATGGGGGAAAAAATGGATGACAGAGACCCTCCCAGCTCTGTTGGCACTACTTTGGTTTCTTAATGGCCTGTTTGTTGTTTTTATTTCTCATTCTCTTGGAATTATGGGCTAGGCCCATGTGACTTGTTATTTGGCTATTTTTGGGCACTGCTCATGTGACTTTCGGGGTGTGCCTTTTTACCACCCACCCTTCTTTTTGTGAATATGTACTCTTATCTTTACTTTAATATAGATAGCTACCTATTCATTAAAAAATATTTTAGGCTAATGTTATTACCACACATTGGCAAAAATGCAAAGATATTTATTGTGGATGATTACTCCATAGTAGTGTTTGGTATGGGATATTTTTGTTAGGTTTTGTTGACTTAATTATGGTGAAAACCTAAAAGAAGGCATTGCATAGTCTTGTTCTTGTGTGTGTTCAATATTTTGAAGTTCCTATGATGTATTTTGGTTGAAAGATATTCAATGCAATTGTTAATGTGGTCATCTTTATAAAGTTAGCAAATTCTAATTATCTGGTTTTATTGTTTAATCCATATTTGTGCATTTGATGCTCTGCTGAGCCGTTATAATTTTTCCTAATAACAAATAATGTGCCTTTATTTAAAGGTTCTTTTCCAAGTTTAGCTCCAATAGATCTATCAATTCCATGGCTACCAATAAATTTTTTATGGATCTATCATGCCTTTTTAAAGAGAATTCACTTTTGGCATACTCATGGAGGATGATTGCAAAAGGTTATCACATTTGAGTTTGATAGATTATAATTTATGGAATAGAGTTTAGAGTTTTTACTTGCTTCCCCATATTTAGAGATGTTTATGGTTGGATATATCATCTGGAGCTTGCATTAAAGAATGGCATCATTGCATCACTTGAGCTCGCCAATTTTCTTATTAGAGAGATTATATATATATCCCATCATGGGAGTTGAGTCATGAACATTGTAAAAGTATAGGAATTTCAATTTCAGCCTTAGATGAATAATTTTTCAGCTCATTCCCATCTATCTTGATGTAGCCATTTAAATTTCTTTCCTTTGTAGCATTATTGCTCTCATTTGTTTTGCTTGAATGGAGTGCTAAAGAGACTCTGTAAACTATTACATTGGACATCATCATCATTGTTGTAACTTGCACAAAAATTAGTGACCACATCAACATGCAGAAAAAGATGAACTAAGTATGAATAAGTCAACAATGATTGAAGCTCCCATAAATGGTTTTGTTTAGTGCAGTTTATAATAGTAATACTCTTGATGGCCATCATGGGGAAATGGGGAATAGTGGGACTAGAAGTATGAATAAGACTTCATCCAAGACTAAAAATCAAGACCTTGATTGTGATAAATTTTAGTGACTGTGAGAAATACTTAGGGCAGTGATTTGTAATCTCATTGACTATGTTTGAGGGGATAGTGATCAGTAGTTAAGCATAGTAAAATGTCTAATTATGAATTTCATGATAGTCAATGCACGTTTGAATTTCAAGCTCATCACCTGGTCAATATCATTATGGTTGGCAAGTTTATGACACTCAATGTCTCAAGGACTATGATTGTGGTTTGGGCTCAATTAAGTCTTAATGACTATGGAGTGTGCAATGAAGTCTTAATTACTGTGGTGTATCTTCAATGAATTCTTTATGACTAGTTTATCCTTAATGACTATATGATGTCTCTGTAGTTTGTGCTCAATGAGTCATTAATGGATTATATGGGGTGATCCCACAATACTGGTTTACAATTTTTGGGCAAACTAGACATTGAACTAATTCTTTTTAACTAAATTTTCACTTTCAGGCTCCTATAGCGGCTAAACTATGAGGAATTTTGAGATGATGAAAACTAGTGATTTGTGATTTTTTGTCTATAGATTCTAAATATATTTTTCTCAAAAATTTTGGAATCAGATTGCACTTCTTTTTCCATCTCCTTCGAAAAATAGTTTTTTTCTTAAAAACAACATTTTTAAGGAGTGATGCTCACTGTATACAACATAACGTTTTTTGTATGAAGGATAAAATTCTAATTTTTTCGAATTTAGATTTGTAACTATGATATCTAACTAGTTCATTTGGTTTCGTAGTGTTTTATTAAATATTTTTTCCTTAATCAAGTTTCAAAGTCAAACCAATTACAATTCAGACATAGGCGGATCGTATACAACATAACTTTTTTTTGTATGTATCAAAATTCAATTTTTCTTTTTTTAATGGATCAAGGACATGAATACCCAGCCTGAACATATTTTTCAAAATTTTATTTTGATAATTTTCTATTTTTCCATATGTTCAGAACAAAGAGCTTGTTTTTCAAGGAAAAACCTACGTTTAATAAAACTAAAAAAACACATACATAATAAAACCAAAACATATTAAGATTATAGTCATTGGATAGCTCATTCTAAGGACTACCTGATTCCAGTTGAGTCTGTGAATTCTCCTGCATTTTGATCCTCAACCTAAGCTTCAAAGGGGAAAAAATTGCAACTTTTTGGTGCCAAAGTGGGAGAAGGGGGGAAAAGGGGGGTTTGAGCGAACCCCCCTTGACCCATTTGAGAAAAGGGGGGTTTGCTCGAAGGGGGGTTCACTCAAACCCCCCTTTTCCCCTTTGTTTAAAACAAAACATGTTGTTTTATGGTTCGAGCAAACCCATCATGGAAAAGGGGGTTCACTTGAACGAGGGGTTCGAGCGAACCCTTTTATGGGTTCGTGTGAAGTCCCTAGTTCATTCGAACCCCTTAAAACTCAAATTTTTGATTGTGTGAGTATTTTTAGAAAAAAAATTCCTCAACAAAATTGTAAACCACTATTATGGGTTCACCCTATGGCCAATCAATAATAAGTCCTTATGACTCTGTATGCTCAATAATTCTTTATGACTGAGAATGTGTCCTCAATTAATACTTTATGATTGTGACCTTAGATTGTATGACTATGAATATTCATGTTCGGTGAAGTTCATGGTAACTGCCTGTATGACTGTGAAATTTAAGGCAGTCAAGATCAAGTAATTATGAACTTTAATGTATTAAAATCAAATTCATTGTGAGAAGATTGTATGGAATTCATATGACTGTACTGACCTTGTTGAAAGGCATAGGACTATACCTGTGAGACCTGCAATGAGCTCCTTGAACTATGAGACCTTGATAGTGGGCTATGACCTTGGATGAAGACTTCAAGACAATAATTTATATCTGTGATTTATGTTCTCTGTGACCTAATGTATGGATGACATTTATGATGGTATCTTAGACCTTGGTAGCTACCTGTGACTCCTAAAGATAGAGATGAAGAATGATAGTCCATTTTGAAGGTGATATTCACCAATCAAGGAATGTGATAAGAAAAGACATGGGAAATGAAGAAGGATGAAAGGATATTCATTAGGAAGTTAGCATGGGTTTTAAAGCCTCTAAAAACAATATTTTAATGAAATCCATACTCATCACTCCATCAAAGCTACCAAGAAAGGACAACCAAATTAATGAAGATAGTGTTGTAGGTGGATATGGCAGTCAATGTTAGTGTAGTCAGTTAAAAGGGAAGATCAAGAGAGTCAAGGAGTAAGGTAGCAATGCAAAAAGGGATGAAGTTAGTTTCAAAGGAGGATTTTTGACTTTCATGAAGATAGAATTATGAGCATAATAGTCCTTTAGGTCAAAGGAAAATCACACCAAGAGAGGCACAAGCATAAGAAACCATACAAGTTGCAAACAATAGTCATGTTGTAGATGTTTTAATCCATGGATATCATCAATTTCTATGTTCAATATCTCTATGAAGATCAATGAGCTACCTGTGGTTTGTAATATATATGTTTTTCTTATGATTGTACTCTCCTTCATGATACATGCTAATATTCTCATAGAATCTTCATCATGTGTAATGCGAGTGCATTAGAATTTGGTCGAGTGTCTTTTGATGAAGTGACTATGATTCTTCAGTTCATTAGCAACTTGACTATCATAGTTTGCATCTACAATACATCTATACCTTCTAAAATATTTCCATTTATCTTCTCTTATTCCAATGCATTGTCCATACTAATTTGCATTTAGTCTGAATAAGAAATCAAATCCTATCATAAATGTCATTTTCATGATGTATTGATTTATGTATTTTTCTATAATATTACAATTTTGTTCTCTTTCTAGTTTCAAAGTTGCATTTTTGCATTTTCTTATAGAAATTTTAGATTCATGGTACAAGTATCATTTGCTCGATCTATAACTAACTGACCTAGAAATATTTTATTTTTGTTCTAGATTAGATTGTATAGTTAATGACCTAAGATTTCAATCAGGGTTTGCAGCAGTGCAACCAACTACAACTGAGTTCACAACACTCTGAAATCAACTAAATATGATATCAATCTTTCTACAAAACATATTTATTTGATACTGTAAAGATCAAAATAGCCTATGGGTTGTTTAGATTGAGAAATACATGGAAAATGTGTTAGATTTTTAAGTATATCATTGAAGACTAAAATAAAAAATTCACCAACAAGAGGACACTACCTCATTCATGAGCCTCATAAAGGTTCCTAGTGCATTGCACAATCCAAAAGGAAGCACTAGCCACTCAAAAAGGACTTGACTTGTCCAAAATTTTGTTTTCCATTCATCTTGCTCAATACACACTATCTGACACCCAAAATTTAAATTCAGCTATGTAACCAATAAGAGGGAGTAGTACCTCATTATTGAGCCTCACAAAGGTTGTCAATGCACTGCACAACCTAAAAGGAAGCCTTATCCACCCATAAAGTCCTTGTCTTGTTTTCCATACATCTTCCTCAATGCACACTATTTGACACCTAATTCAACTATGTAAAATACCTTGCATGCTACAACTGATCTACCAAATCAACTATACAAGGTAGAGTATGAATCTCTACCATGATCTTGTTAATCACACTATAATCAATGCATACGTACCACATATCATCTTTTTTCTCCTAATAGAACAAAATTAGTTAATTGAAGACTCAAAATAATACAATGTAGACTGACAAAATATTAGAAACATTATTATGGAAAATTGCCAAGACAGAATATTATTCAAAAAAAATGCCTCAAAGAAATGTGATGCGGGAGTGCCCTTCTAGACATACATGAAAATGTGGAAGCATAGACAAGGTAAGTGATCTGTTTCAAAAAATGCCTCAAAGAAATGTGATATCATGGATACCCACTCTCTCACAGGCATTTCAAGTCATGCCTGCAGTGATGCGGGGCTTTCCCGCATAACCGCAGGCGTGACTTGAAGTGCTTGCAGGAGAGTGGGTATCTAGAAAATTCAAACAAATTGATTTCCTTTCTCGCTGGACCGAGGGATAGTTCCAGACCATCCAATAGTAACATCAGTTCGTGACTTCCGCACTAATAAGAAAGAAGAGAAAGACCGTTTCTGGAGTTTGACCCTCCCATATTTGTCTACTCCCTCCCTCACTTTCCTACATTTTATTGTCTTGCCAAACTAATAAATCTCCAGGGTGAGCCGGAAGGGAGTTCAAGAAAGAGTACCCTGAGAATCTAGATGGTTTAGCTCGGGCGTGTGCTCTAGAAATGATGGTCTGGGAACAAAGGATGGTTCTTCTGCTAGGCCGAGAAACTTGCCTACTCACCCACAGTCCTTCTGCTAGGCCGGCTAATCAAAGAACAAAATAATACAGTATTTCACTGGATGGTCGATACTACTAAGTTTGGTTGGATGAGTCACTTCATGCAGCTAAACTAATGGGAAGGTTGTTTGTTCGTGCCATCCTAAACCCCCAGTAGGAAGTTAGGTTGAGTTGAGCTAGTCCTCCCAACCAAGAAGAAAATCCGCTCTCCCGTAGGCACTTCGAGTCATGCCTGTGATGATGCGAGAAAGCCCCGCATCACTAGAAGCATGAATTGAAATGCTTGAAGTGCTTGTGGGAGAGTGGGTATCCATAATATCACATTTCTTTGAGGCATTTTTGGAAACAATTCACTTTTCTTGTGTATGCCTTAACCATATTGGGCGCTACTTTGTTTTGATAAAGAACAACTTAAATTTTGGTTTTAAAAATAGTAGGGGCGGAGGTTGACCACCTGACCTCCCTGCCCCTAAAAATATTCACAACTGGTACACCATCATGTGGCTTCAAACATTATGTAGGCATTGGTACCTTATGAACAATATTTAAAGCCCGAATCTCCCAAAATCAAATATTAATCCCTCTAATAAAATGGAAAATCCCTTAATATCCCGATTAAATGATAAATAAAAAGGACTTAAATAATATGTTAAATGATATTATAAGATATTTAAGGATTATTTAAAGGTTTATAAGGGCTTTAGGAGATTTGCAAGATTTTAATAATATTGTAAAGGGGGATTTTTGAAGATTTACCAATGTGAATAGGTGGATTATTAAAGATTTTTACTTGTAAAAGGGAGATAGGGTTGGTTTTGTAAATCATATGGTTATTAATCATATTGAGAAAATTTTATGTATAAAAAGGGGTGTATACACTTGTGAGGAAAAAAAATTGGTGAATTATGAGAGAGTTATTTTGGGTGAATTAAACAACTTTGGAAAGCTAGTCTATGATAGTGAATTGTTCGACTCTGTGCATTGGGAGCTTGAATTCAAGCTTGTTGCACTTGAGAGAGGGATTTTTGTAATTCATTATCGTCCAAGGAGACGCGAGGAGACTTTGTAACAGTTGAAGTGCCTTGTAAACCATTTAATGGAGCATAATCAAGGATCGATCGCTTTGTTGGAGAGGGACCCGGAGACGTAGCCATTTGGTGAACTACGTTACCAACTTCTTGTTTCTTTTCTTCTCTCCTTTATCTAATTCTAATTTTTTGTTTAATCATTGAATGCTTGTTTAAGAATTTCAATTACGTTATTACATTTTAACTTTCAAATTAAACATTGTAGATGTTAAGCATTCACTCAACAATTATCATAGATCCTAATAAAAGATCACCATATTATAGACATGAAACTCTTCCTCTACTTCATTAGAGAAAACTTGTTGATGGAATAATTTAGCATGTCTCCTATCCTTTATGTCTTTCTCATAACCTCATTTTTATATAGAAGAATAATCACCCTCACTACAACATCCTTCAAATGAAAACAAGTTAACAATTTGATGATCATGATCTAAGTTTGTCATGTGGCTACTATCACTACACTCACCATAGTCATCATTAGGGTTCAATATTGCTAAAGATATAATGCATTATATTGGTGAGTGTGGAATTTTGTAAGATAAGCACCAATGAGTGGCGTGCATCTTTTTAACAACATGCATCTTTAAGGGGTCTATAGTCTCTTTTTTTTCTCCTTTACAATGTTGTGGCATTGGTTTTCCATTGTACAAAGTGGTGTTATAAGGTTGATCAAACAACTTGGGTAGCCTCTTATTTTTTTCATGACTATTGTGTCACCAAAAAGTGTAGCCTTTAACACTTTTCACTCATTTGGACCCTTTCCTATGGATTTTGGACATTTTTCAACCTCTTTTTACCCCTTTCCAAGCCTCGTGCCAAAGTGTTGTAAAAAAAATTCACACTTTCCTAGGCTTGTCATCACTTAATCAACCCTTTCTTATGCTATAATGACCCCTTAATACACATATACGTCCTATCTTAGTGTGTTTTCATGAGACAATCTTGACAAACAACAATAATCATACTTTAATCCCTGAAAACCAATGAAAATTTCCTAGGTGGACTAGGTCGCCAAAGGTGGTGACCTAGTACCATGTGGCATGAAATTGAAATTTAACTTAAGATTCTTTCAGGATTTTGTCTCTAAAACCCTAAGGTCGGCTGGTATGGTATTATTTTAGGGAAATTAGGGCACAAATTTTATAAATAAGCCTCAAAACCCTAATTCATCATATTATGCATCGCTCAACTCAAACTCTTCTCATCTCTCTCTTCTCATCTCTCATCCACTACTCTTCTCAAGCAAGTTAGGGGTTTGCATCCTAGGTCAACAAGACATCTTTGCTAAAGCACTCAAGGGTTGAATCCTCCATTGCTGCAGCTCAAGATTTCTCATCATGGAAAGGTAAAATCCATTTCTTCATGCTTCTTTGCATTTCTATCTTCATTTGGTTTAATTACTCAAAAGGGGCTTGACCAATGCAAGCCCCCGTACTCTAACATCCAGCATTTCCTTCTCTCTCTTTGTGAGTTTGCAGATTTAGGTATCTTGGAAGCTTGGAGATCATTCAAGAAGGGATTGAAAGCCTATTGAAGACAACTCCTTGTTGGCTAGGGAAAAACATCCATTAAAATTCTCTTGCAGGCCAAAAATTAAGGTTGTAGATCCAAACACCTAAAGAAGCAGAAAGTGCAGACCGAGACCTCCAAATTCTACTTTCAGACTTCTCGAAAAGATGAAAGGGACTAGGTCACCATTAGTAGTGACCTAGTCCCACCATACATGCATTTTATGGTTTTCTATGGATTTGAGTACCATTTTAGCAGAAACTGGTCTCGACAGATTTTCACAGAAAAAGGACTAGGTCACCCAGAATGGCGTAAATGTCCTTCTCAGCTGCTGCATCAGTTTTTCCAGGATTCCAAACCTTCATTCCATCCCTCTTTAGCCTCCAGGTGCACCCCTTCATTTCTATTTATTTTTGTTATAGTTTGTTTACATTTCTTAGGTCATTTGCATATCATAGTGTGTTTTCCAGCACCTTGCATTTCAATAGTTAGTCTATCTCATTTGTTCATTGCATTTAGGGTATCCCATAAATATCACTTTAAGCCCCTAACTCCCTTTTGAATGAACCCTAAAATGAAAAGGCGTTAAAGAGAGCTCATTTCTCACTAGCTTATAGGTGAAAAATCTTAGAGGCTCATTGGGGAATCCTCTTTCCCTTCTTCATTTTTGGGGGTTCAACTAAATGTTTCATTATTAAAAAAATTACCATTCCTAGCCACCTTGCAACTCAATTATTTCAAAACATGCATCACTTTAAATCTATCTTGACCTTAGCAGTTGGGGCTTTACTACTTTAACCTTTGTCACTTGACAAGATCTTGACCTCACTTTGTTTGTTCACTTTCCCAATAGATCTTTTATTTCTTTAAATATTTGAGGAAATTCTATATTCCTCTCTTAATATATGGGGTTCTTTATCTCTCAACAAGTACCCTATTTTTTCATCGTATACACAATACAAAACCAAACAAATTGAGTCATTTAGCCTCATGTGAGTTGAATTTTAGGCATTAACCTGGAAAATATTGTGATGAAGTTTGATATTAATTCATAGTGATTTCATTTATAGTAAACCTAGGATAAGTCTTATCTCCATATTCATCTCTATTTTTTTGGAAGTTTGATCAAGACTCAATACTTGAACCAGTCAAGCTTTTGTACCTTTCTCTAGTTGCACCATTCAATGATTAAAAAAATAGATTTATCAAAATATCCTCATCCTCAATTGCATAATCAATAGTGAGATTATTAGAATCTCTTTGGGTGATATCACAATAGTATGCCCCACTTTATGGCCAAAGTGGGACATTGAAATCAAAATTTTCAACAAAAAAATTGCTTTATGATAACTATAGCAACTAAACCATACGAATTTACAGATGATATGAGCTAGTGATTATTTAGATATTTTGTGTGTAGATTTCAAATATATATATATTTTTTAAATAAGAAATAATTTATGATTTTTTAATGAATTTTTAATAGTTCACAACGTTTTTAAAAAGTGACGTTTATACCATGCATCATCACTTCTTTTATAGAAACGATAAAAAAAAATGGTGCATATTTTTTATTAATTTTTGAAGTGAGATTTATTATAATTTTTACATATGTTTATATCAAACAACATTTTTTTTTTTAATGTATCCAATTTATTTATTTTTTTAAATAAGGACATCAATACCTATTGTACAATTTTATTTTTTTTAAATAATTTTTTTTTACTATTTTTTCATGTTTGTGAAACAAAGACTTTAATGATTACCAGAAAGCCTATGTTCACTAAAAAAATAAAAAAATAAATTAAATTAAAATATATGAAATTATACTTTCTAGAAAGCTTACTTTGAGGTCTAGAATCTTATAAATTATCTTGTCATATTCATTCCTTTTGTTGGTCCAACCTAAGGTTGGAAACACAAAATTTTAAGTAAAATTTGAGGCTTAAGGTGGAAAGGTCATTTCTAGGACCATTGTTCGAAGGTATCCAAAGACCTTAAAATTAAGGTAGGTCTTTTCCATGATAAACAAAATTAAAAAAAACTTTTGAACGAAGGTAATTTCTAGAAAAGGAAAAAGGGGACCTTCATTTGAAGGTCCCTTTCTATTCCTCTTATGGAAATTTTCATAAAAATAATGTTTTTTGATTTTTTGTAAATTACCTTTGTTTAAATTTCCTTTTATATTTTAAACCTTAAATGAAGGTTCATGTTCATTTGAATGTGATTTTTGATTCATCTTTGACTGGAGGCACCTTTGTTCAATAAAATGCCTTTAAATAAAGGTGTTTCCTACCTTTTACACCCATTTGAGCTAAAAAAAATAATGCCTCAAGTGTGGGAGTCACTATTGTTGGTTTATCCTTGGAGATGATTGTCTCTATAGACAACATTGGGTCCTTATAATTTCATGAGTTTAGAACTTACCTCTTCAAGTATTACATTTAGATACTATGGTATCCCAATAAAGTTTAGTTTTCTATATCTTTCTAAATTTACAAGAGGTCTGACAATAGCTTATATCCTATTGTGTCTAGCTTCTCCCTAATTTATTCTTCCACCTCCAAGGTTTCCTTATCTTCTATGACCCTATTGGACTACATTTCTAAGGGCTTCTAAGGGCTTCTAATCTTCTCCTTAAGTCTCCTAAATCCCTCTCAACTTAAAATTAGATCTTAAATTGGCCATCTCCTAGTTAAGGTCTACATTCTACTCCCTATATTTTAATCCTACTCCAACCTACTCTCTAGGTTGATCCCCTAGTCACTCATCTTTATTCTCATTGTATTCATAACTATGATCTTTAGCATTATTTGAGTCCTCTCTAGACCAAAATGGTTGCTCTCCCTCACTTGTAGGTTTGATTGGTACTCTAATAGGTGTAGCATTATGCCTTGTTCCTATTGTAGCTACCAGAGCATCATTAAAATGATCATATGACCCCTTTGGTTTCTTTCCCTTTCAAGAGAGATAAAAAATTCAACTTAGGACCATGCTAAGCTTCAATACTCTTAGATCTAGTGGCCTTAAGAGTTGGCCTCTCACTATGGTATGAGGTCTGACAATATTTATCATTATTAAATAGAACATCCTAAAATTGTTCAATTGTAGGAGTAAATTTATCACCTGTATTGTTCCACTATCTTGTGTTTTGTTCCTTCCTCTAAGTTTCTCCATCCAATTTCTTGTTTGGATTATTATCATAAAACAATCTTATTCCTTCCATTTCATGGTTTTTTATTACAATTTGGATGTCTTTGACAATAGTTTCACCACCCTTTGTATGGAAATGAAAATAGAAAAGGATAAGAACAAAAAAATTATCAAGAATTTTTTTAACAAATCTAAAGGTTAGTTTCAAATAATAATATATGTTTTGACCCTCTATCTCCAATAGAGATGAGGATTTTGGTGGTTTTTTCTATATTAATCTCTAAATTGAAGGTTTTTACCTAGCTATGACTACTTTGACTGAAATATATGCATGGAAGACACATATCTTTAATTCAAGGATTGGAAAAGGCTAATGAACCAGAGAGCTTTAGCTTCTTCTATACTTTGATCCCTACCAAGCTTAGGAGGGTAATCCCAAATATATTCTCAAGGATTAAGATTTTGTGGTTGGAATGAGAGTTAGACAATGGGATGACCAAGTCCAAAATCCTAAAAAAGGCTACTTGACTTTAACAAACTATTAGGGGAGATTGAGGCTATAATAGGAGTGATACAAATAAAATAATGAGTCTAAAATTTGGATGATAGAAAAAAATATAAGGCACAATAAATTTTAGAACTTGGAAAACTAGCATGACAACCATGACAAGTCCAAAAAATTGGTAGAATCTATATTTCTATAAATTTTAAATGTTTTGGACTAGATTATTGAGATCAAGTGGATGGATATGCTATAAGGATGAATCCTAATAACCCAATAGACAAGGATAATTAGAGATGATACAAATGACATGTCGGTTAGGAAACATTTTGTAACACTACTTTTTCCCAAGTATTAAATTGGATAAGTTTAACATATATTTGGTAACAGATTTATTAGTGTTATTAATTCAATTTATAGATTATAAATTATTTCTATAAATTAGATACAAATGCTCAAAAAATGCTAATTAATTAGTGTTATCTAGTTAAAAATTAAGCATAAAAACATCATAAATTAAAATATATATTAGAATTCAACAATATAGATATGATTAAAAGAGAATAAATAACATTATTAAAGAATTCAATTAAATCAACTCCATCTCATTTATAAAAATATCTTGGGATTGATTTTAGTACTTATCTGAACCATAGGTCTTCGAAAGGTCATTATCATCCCAAGAAGATGTCAATGGTATTGGCTCTTCCTATGGAACAATCTAGGAGGAAACAGTTCCTTTCAAAACATCCACACAAGTGTTGGTTCAACAAAACAATTCTCACCACAAGTGCACACCATGCTCTAGAGTAATTACTTCTCATGTATACAACATGCTCTAGAGTAATTACTCAACATGCATACAACATGCTCCAAAGTAATTGCTCAGCATGTATACAACATACCTCATAATAACTACTCAACATGCATAATAGCCTTGGTCAGGACAATCCAAGGTGTACTTTGTACCGCAAGTTGGACACACTCTATGTGCCCCCTTCTCCAATGCCCATAGCTCACCAAACCACTTTCTTCTTCCTTGAATGTTCTACATGCTTGAATGTTCTCCCTTATTTCCAAGTTTCACATGAATTATTTATATATCCTTTTAAGGGGTGGTTTTCAAACCATCACACCCTTTCACAAAGGACACCTTTAATTATTATTTAATAAATATAATTAGTTCTCCCTTTTAAAAGAGTTTTAATGCATTTTATTTATTAATATTTATTTTAACCGAAGGATCATCATATCCTTTATTTTTCTATCTCCATTTTAATTCTAAAGGGTTATTTCATTGTTTCCTCTTCTCTTGGGAAAAATTCACATAACACTTCTCCCCTTGTAAATTAGCTATTGTCCTCAATAGCATCAGATGCATCTGCATCACAACTAAAAAATACATAATCAATAATTGAAGAAATTAATATTGAATATATCTTTTCTTCATAATGTTTCTATATATATTTTTACTTCATCTACATCATTTTCTTCTTTTAATCATTTTTCAATGGAAAGAACTACACATATTAGGAATTTACAATCGGCGAAACTAATGTTATTCTATATGTTTTAATCACATATATTTCAACTTTATCAAAATTTTCCCTTGTAACCTATTTTCTTTTATATAGATGTTTTAATCATTTACATGTAACTTCAATATTCAATCTATGCAATTATTATCAAATGTTGACATAAAATCTACCTAGTGAATGACATGCATATCCCATACTATGTAGTCGCTCATCATTGAACTATATAATCTGTATACTTCAAAATATATTTTAAGATGATAATCATGCATTCCGAACTACATGAGTATCCTCTTTTCCTATACATTACTTTATAAGACACATGTACAAAGTTATTGGGTTGATCAAGTCTAATAACAAAGTATAATAGAATAAAACATGGTAATATTTCTAGGCATCTGAACATGAATAGAATAATAGTAAATTATTAACATGCATAGAGTACTTCATAGAGAAACATTAGAACTAATATTTGATTTAATTTAACTAGAGTGCACCCACCTAGAATAAAAGCTAATGCACTCACTATCTATAGCTAACCCATCCCTTATTATTTCTTAATCTTGTTGACACATCAAGGCCCATATTTCATGAGATTAGACTCATTCAAAAACTTCTTTCTTTATATGTTTCTTCACATAAGGAGGTTCGCCACAGGAAAGTTCAATAGTACTAACCCCAAGAGACTATATAGAATTATTTTGTTGGTCTTCCCTTTTTTATTCACAAAAATAGTCTAGTATTTATCAATTTGACTATGAAAACACTATCTACCAACATGTGATTAGGCTTGAGATCTCTATAAATTAATTCTAACTTCTTAAGATAAGTCAAGGCCCTCACTACGTCTTTTGATATTGTTGCAACTATGAATTCTTCAAATAGACATCATCAAATAATTTTTTTATATTTATTTGGTCAATCTAACCCTTATATATGGAATACAGAACCATTTAAAATTTAGAGGTGGTTTCTCCTCTTGTAAAAAAATTGACATGTCCCCATGTCTAAGGCTAAGAGAACTAAACAAATTTTATGTCATATTAAATATTGCATTATTAATGCAAGATGATATTTTCCAAATTTTATGTGAAAATGATTTTAGAACTTGTGGGTAATGGGCCCATAATGTTCTTATATTGTCAACTTTAAATAGGCATATCAAGCACCGTAAAACTATCTTCTCAAAATAGATAGAGGTCAAATGAAAATTAGTTGATAGGATACTATCTTAATCATGAAGACAAATTCCTTGTATAGGAGGATACTAACTAAATAGAAGATTGATATTTCCTCAAGTTTATTTGAGATATTATGATATAAAAATTTGATATTTCTACAGCTTCATCAACCATCAAATAGTTGGATATATAAATTGTGACATGTCTTTTTATTTCTTCGTCAAGTGGCTGCCTATAACAACAAAGGTGCTCAAGTGCGAGCTCGGTTGCAATGGATTAAGGATGGTTATCGTGGATCAAAATTCTTCTTTCATTATCTCCAACATAAGCATAAAATGGAACACATTCTTTCTATTAAATTTTCAAATGAAACCTTACAAACCAACCATGTTGATATTATGCAAAACTTTGATCACTTTCTTTCTACTGAAGAGATTGATGAAGCCTTTCATAGTACGGCCTTGGAAAAAAGTCTAGGAATTGATGGTTTACCAGTTGAATTTTACAAAGCTCTTTGGCCCCATATTAGGGAGGAATTTTATAATGTTTACCTTGAGGGCATTGAGACTAGTTCTTTGGGTGTTGTTATAAATTAGGGCCTAATCAAAATTATCCCTAAAGGAAAATATGAAGACACTATTAGTGGTTGGAGACCTAATACCTTCCTCAACACCTCCTATAAAGTCATTGTTAAAGCTCTAGCAAGGAGACTTGAGCCCATCACCCAAATGATTGTCTATCCAAAATAGACCAGCTTCTTAGGAGGAAGATTTATTCTAGAAAACTTGATTCTTTCCTAGGAGACAATTGAATGGGCTCAACAATCTTTTCAAGATGCAATAATTATAAAACTTGATTTTGATAAAGCATATGATCGAATTCGTTGGCCCTTCATTCTTAATATGCTAATGTGGCTTGGATTTGGTCCCAAAATTTGGAACCATATCAACATGTTGTTCATGGATGCTAATGCCAAAATTGTTGTTAATGGTGTCCTTTCACCCTAATTCTCATTACAAAAATCCATACACCAAGGTTGCCTGATGAAAAGGGAGACTCTCCCTTTCAAATATGATCACAAAAACTCACAAAACACAAAATGCAAAGGCTGCAAATACATAATATAAACATAAATAGGAAGAGAATCTACAACTTTTATTATCTTCAAACATGAAAAAGGTTACAAATATTTGAAGCTCACTCCTCTACAATCTCACATGCAACACTTGCAATAAAACTTTTCTTCAACAATCTGATGCGATTTCGACAAAATTTTAGTATGAAAACTTCACTTCTCCAAACCCCCCTCTCCAAATGAGAAAGCATGAATTAATAAAGAATGAGGAAGGAGAAAAAAAACCATGGTTTTCTAAAACCATCAAAAAAACCTCCTTGAAGAAAGTACACCCTTCCTTGTGATTTTGAAAATATGACATAAGACATGTGGCAACATGCATGCCAACCTCTCTTGGGTGCCTAGAATTTTTACCAATCATGTTTGGGGAATCATGAGATCTTACAAAACTTACAGATTCCTTACAGCTATCATAACAGTGGTTGCATGCAAAGACATGCAAGCAACATGCAACATACCTTTGGAATCCCACTTTTAGACTTTTCATGACACATGTACATACATTTATGACCTATTTTGACCTCCTCCAAAGGTGGGATGCCCAAAGACTTATCCCTTTGTAAATTAAAGTTACTGAGTTATCAGAGGGTAATTTCCCATCAAATTTACATTAGATTTTCACCCCGGTAATTTACAATGTTACAAATGAAAAATATTATTTTCTAACACCTAGGCCCTTATTGAAATCAAACAATTAAAAATAAAATATTTTTGTTGACACAGGATTGCTAGTACACCATGGATGCTCCTGCATCAGACACCCAAGGTAGAAGAAAAGTGACCATGTCACTTCTCAAGAGGGTAACTAAGACATTCAACCTCAGCTTCATAAAACCAAGATGAGTCCTCAATAGGCCTTCCAAACCACTTGACCAAGTACTCAAAGTATTGCTTTTCCCTTGTACTCCTACTCACCCTACTGTCCAAAATTGCCTCTATTTTTCCCTCTTTTGAAGTAGGTGTTGGTATATGAATTGTTTCACATATTATACCTTCATCACTTTCAACTTCATGAAACTTTTTTAGATCAAAAATATTAAAAATAGGTGAAATATTAAGTCCACTAGGAAACTCTACTTCATATGCACTACCTAAATCATGCCTACTCACAATTCGGCAATGCCCAAATTTCTTCTTTTTTAGCTTGTTATAGGTACCAATTGGAAATATTTCCTTTCTAAAGTGTACCATTACCTCATCACCAACCTAAAATTGCTTATGTCTCCTCTTCAAATCAGCCTTGGACTTGTACTAAAAGTTCATTTTGTTGATGTGATTTTGTACCTTTTCATGTATGCTCTTTATGTGTTCAACAAAGTCCTTTGCTTCTGCACTCTTCTTGTCAACATTATCAATATTTTTCAGATCTGAAACAACTCTTGGGCTGCTTCCATAAACAATTTTGAATGTATATTTACCTGTACTTATATTCACCGGTTTTTATATGCAAATTTTGCTTGAGGTAGAATCAAATCCCACCCTTTTGGCTTATCTCCAACTAAGCATCTCAACAAATTATCCAAGCTTCTATTTACCACCTCCGTTTGACCATCTGTTTGTGGATGGTAGGCTGAACAAAAATTCAAATAAATCTTCATCTTCTTCCATAAGGTCGTCCAAAATTACCCCTAAAACTTGGTATCTCTATCTGAAACAATGCTCTTCAGAAGACCATGTAATCTCACTATTTCCCTAAAAAACAATTCTACAACATTCACAACATCATTAGTCTTCTTACATGGAATAAAATGAGCCATCTTGGAAAATCTATCTACTACAAAAAATATTGAATCATTTCCCCTTTGGGTCCTTGACAAACCCAAAACAAAATCCATACTAATCTCCTCCCATAGCCTCTTAGGTACTGGTAATGGCTGATATAAAACAGTTTTTTGACTAGTTCCTTTTTCTTCCTAAAAAATCCTACAACCTTGCACAAATTTTCTGATATCTTGCTGCAATTGACACCAATAATATTTCTCTCCAACAAGTGTTATGGTTTTATCAAAATCTAAATGTCTTGTAAGTCCTCCACTATATTTTTCCTTAATCAAATTTACTCTCATTGAACTCCTAGGAATACACAACTTATTACCTTTGAAAAACATACCATCTTGGATTAAATAATCCAACCACTTGGTTCTATCACCAGAAAAAGGCTCTTTTCAAGCCTTCCAAGCCTCTCCAAAATCTAGATGGTCCTCCTCATACAACTCCTTCAACTCATTGAATCCAACAACTTCAACCTGCATTTCAATATTCAACAAACCCTGTCTTCTGCTCAAAGCATCTGCAACCCTGTTAGATTTCCCACTCCTATGTTTCAAAACAAAATTATAGATTTGAAATAATTCTACCCACTTCATTTGCCTTTGATTTAGCTTCCCTTGATTACTCAATTATTGAAGTGATTTATGATCAGTATATAAAAATTCCTTAGGCAAAAGATAGTGTCTCCACTTTTTCAATCCTTGTACAATGGCATAAAATTCTTGATCATACACTAAATATTTTCTTTTTGCATCATTTAACTTCTCATAAAGTAAGCAATGGGTTTACCTTCTTGACTTAGAATAGCTCCAATGGCATTACCACTTGCATCACAATCAACTTGGAATAACTTGCTAAAATCTGGGAGTGCTAAAATAGGTTGCTCATTCACTTTTGTCTTCAACAAATTAAAGCTTCTTACTGCTCCATTAGTCCAGCTAGAATCTCTTTTATCTCCTCTCATGTTCTCAATTAGTGGTGCACAAATACTATTGAAACCTCTAATAAAATTTCTATAAAAACTTGTCAAACCTTGAAATGATTTCACCTCGATAGCACTTCTAGGTGTAGGCCATTCTAAAATAGCTTTCACCTTTTATGGGTCCATCTTGAGACCTTCTCCTAAAATAACGAAACCCAAGTATACCAATTCTCTCTTCATAAAGCTGCACTTTTTCAAGTTAATGAGCAAATTTTATTCCTTCAATTTTTTTTTAAAAAATCTGATATGCAACAAATGCTCCTCTAGTGTCTTACTAAAGATCAATATATCATCTAGTAAACAATAACAAATCTGCCTAAAAACTCTTTTAATACCTCATTCATCAATCTCATAAATGTACTAGGAGCATTGGTTATTCCAAAAGGCATGACCGACCATTCATACAAACCTTCCTTGGTCTTAAAATTTTTCTTCCACTCATCACCTTCTTGAATTCAAATTTGATGGTAACCAGTCTTGAAGTCAACCTTGGTGAAGTATTTTTCTCCAGTTAAATAATCCATGATATCATCCATTATGGGTAATGGAAATATGTATTTGATGGTAATCTTGTTGATATCCCTTGAATCCGTGCACATCTTCCATTCTCCTCCTTTCTTTGGTGCCAAAACAACAGGCATTGCACATGGGCTTAGGCTTTCCCGAATCAAGCATTTCTGTAGCAATACTTGAACTTGCTTGTTCAACTCTTCACTTTCGGTTGGAGACAAACTATGGGCTGATTTGTTAGGAAAACTTGCTCCTGGTATTAGATCAATTTGATTACTTATCTTCCTCACAGGTGGCAGCCCTTCATGTGCATTGTTAGAAACAATCCCTTGAAACCCTTGCAACAAATATGCAACCTCCACTAGAACATCTTCCACATTTTCACTGTTGGACTTAAGAATCAAAGCAAAAAAAACTTTTTCATGTCTCATTCCATCTAGGAATTTTCTTGCATCAACTAAACAAACCCTTGCATTACCAAAAACTTGAACCAAATATTCTTTCAAAGGTTTCAATTTATGTTTCACTCCATCCTTAACTATGGTATATGTACTAGCACAATCATCATGCATTGCCTTCCTATCATACTACTAAGGCCTTTGTAATAAAATATGACATGCATCCATAGGAATTATATCACACAATATTTCATCAAAATAAACTCCTATTTTAAATTTTACCAAACATTTTTTGCTGATCAAAATCTTTTGATTATCTTGTACCCACGATATTTGATATACTTTCGGGTGCTTCCTCCTTTCAAGCTACAATTTTCTCACCATTTCTTCGAATACCAAATTATTCATGCTTCCACTATCTATGATGACATTACAATATTTCCCTTCACATTTACATCTTGTCTTGAATAGTCTCTTTCTTTGAACATGTTCATTTTCCTCATTCAACAATCCTCTTCTTGTCATTAGGACCTCTCCTCCTTCCGCTTCTTCAGAATGCGATAAGTGTGCATCCTTCTCATTGGTGTTTGTTGATCTATTATTATTTCAGGTCTTCTATTGGTTCTTTCTTGATTTTGAGTGCATTGATAAGCTCTATGTCCCTCTTCACTGCATTGAAAATAGGTTTCGTGAAAGTCCCCTCTTCTGAATCCTCTACCCGATCTTCCTCTACCTCTTGGATTTTGATCTCTGGGAGGGTGATAATTTTTTGATTTTTAATTTTTTCTGCCGCCTTGGTCTTCAAATTTCTGATTTTATGATTTCCATCATAACTTCTTCCTCCAGTTATTCCACCACGATCTCTTCCTCTTTGTTTTCTTTCAAATTTTCTATTTAGTCTTTCTTCAATTTTCAATGAAAATTGGTAGGCATCTTCAATGGTGGTCATTCTCACCAATTCCAATTCTTCTTGTATGCTTGTCTTTAGCCCATTTATGTAATGAGCTACCTTCTCCTTATTTTCTTCAGAATGACATGTTCTAATTAGGACCTTGTGAAATTATTTTGTGTATTCTTTCACAGTCCTTGTTCCTTGTCTCAAGCTCTGCATCTTTTTTAGCAGCTCCAACTCATAATGTACTAGGATAAATTTCCTCTTCATTTTTGCTACCATCCTATCCCATTTGGAAATTCTATATTTCCCATTTCTTCCTCTTTCAAGTTGAACTTCTTTCCACCAAATTCTTGCATGGCCTTTTAACTTTGTTTTTGTAAACCTCACTCTATGAGGGTCTTCAATCTCTTCAAACTCAAAAAATTCTTCCATGTCAGTAATCCAGTCTATCAACTCTTCAGGATTTAGGCTTCCATTAGAGGTTGAAACCTCCATTTTTGGTTTGTTTCCAATGTTTGAGATTTCCTTGAACAATCTAACTTCTCCAGGATCCATTTTTTCATGTTCTTCCTCTTCCTCTTCCTCTTATGTTTCATCTTCACTATCATTTCTTTCTCTATGCATTTATCTCCTATGAAGCTCTTCTTGTAAAGTTTCCATTTTCCTTCTAAGAGCTCTAATTTCATCTCTAGGAGGTCCTCTTACTCCAATACCTCTAACTCTACCTCTACCATGATTGGAAACTCTTGGAGGCATTTTTGATCTTCACCCACAACTCACAAGTCCTTCTGCAAAATGACTCTCTTCGACGCTTTGTTTATAGGATCAAGATGACTTGCTCGGATACCACTGACGAAAAGGGAGACTGTTCCTTTCAATACTGATCACAAAACCTCACAAAACATAAGATGCAAAGGTTGAAAATACATAATATGAATAGAAATAGGAAGAGAAAATCTGCAACTTTTATTATCTTCAAACATGCAAAAGGTTACAAATATTTGAAGCTCGCTCCTCTACAATCTCACATGCAACATCTACAACAAAACTTGTCTTCAACAATATGGTGCAATTCCAACAGAATTTCGGTATGAAAACTTCACTTCTCCAAGCCCCCCCACCTCTCCAAATGAGAAAGCATGAATTAATAAAGAATGAGGAAGGATAAAATAAACCATGGTTTTCTAAAACCATCAACAAAACCTCCTTGAAGAAAGTACGCCCTTCCTTGGGATTTTGAAAATATGACATAAGACATGTGGCAACATGCATGCCAACCTCTCTTGGGTGCCTAGAATTTTTACCAATCAAGTTTGGGGAATCATGACATCTTACGCAACTTACAAATTCCTTGCAGTTGTCATAACGGTGGTTGCATGCAAAGACATGCAAGCGTCATGCAATATACCTTTCGCAGCCCACTTTTAGAATTTTCATGACACATGTACATACATTTATGACTTGTTTTGACCTCCTCCAAAGGTGGGATGCCCAAATACTTATCCCTTTACAAATTACAGTTACTGAGTTACTAGAGGGCAATTTCCCATCAAATTTATATTACATTTTCACCCCATGGGAATTTACAATGTTGCAAATGAAAAATATTATTTTCTAACACCTAGGCCCTTATTGAAATCAAACAAAGAAAAAAATAATATTTTTGTTGACATAGGATTTCCAGTACACCATGGATGCTCCTGCATCACTGCCCCCTTGCACGGTTTCTTTATGTTCTTGTTGTTGATGCTCTTGGTTATATTTTTCATCATGCACTATCCACCAAAATTATCCAAGGTATCTCTCTTCCTAGCAATGATAAAGCTCTCAATTCTCATTTTACTGATGACATAATGTTGTTCATCCATAATTTTATTGATGAAGTTGCTAACATTCTTGATATTTTTGAACTATTTTGTTCCATCTTTGGCTCCAAGTTAGCTATGCATAAAACGAAAAAATTAATGACTCGTTCCACCCCCCGACCACCTTGGATACCTGTTGAATGGCATGCAGTTAAGCATGGTGTTATAACAAGATAACTTGATATTCCCTTTGACATAGGGGTCTCTCTCAAAGATATTTGGAATTTGTTCTTGTCCAAAATCAAACACAAGCTTTTAAATTGGACCAACTGCTTTCTATCCCTAGTTGGAATAATTCAAATTGCCAACAAAATTCTTTTGGCGAGTCATGTCTACATCTCTTCTTATTGGATTCCTTCAAAAAAATGCTATAAGCAGCTTAGACAACTAATCACGAGTTTCCTTTGGGCTAAGTGGGGAAATAAGAAAGGTTTTCCTACTTCCTCATGGCTCCATTGCATTCAGTCAAAAGAAAAGGGGGGGTTGGGAGTCATTGACCCTCTTACTCAAGGAATTTTTCTTAATACTAAATGGATTATAAGGGCCTTGGATGGGGATACTCCTTGGAAACATCTAGTTCGGTATTGAATAAAAACTACTACAATTGGTCACTCTTGGGACTTGGTTAATTGGAGGGACAAACTTCTTATGGATCCCTTCTTTAAGACTCATGGTTCTACCCCATTTAATACCATCTGGACTACCTGATAGATGAATTTGCAAAGAGTATCTTGGTATGATCAATCTTTAATTCATGGTCTAAGTTTTGCATCTTCTTCCATTTGGTGGAATCGGTTGATTCAACAAGATGATGCTCCTCTTGCAAAGATCAAAAACCTTAAAGGAAGATACTTGTTTTAAAAAGGCATCCAAGTGTTTCATGATTTGTAGGACTCAAATATGTTTACTTGGAAGTCTTGGCAACAACTCAAAGCCCAATTCAAACTTTCTCTAGCTATCAAAGATATTCTAAAAATTCAACAACTTACTACCCCTAAGCTCTTGTGTTTACTATCTACATCTTGCCATGATAAATTTCTCGAAGATTGGAAATGGCCTAACATCCATAGCTTTTGATGCTTTCCTTAATATTTCCTATCGAAAACTCTTTCCCCCCATTTCCCTTGCCCCTCATCTTAATCTTAAATGGAATTGCAAGTTTAACCATGCTAAATGGAACAAACTAAGCTCCCACATTTGGAATTCCAAAGCTAATGCTCAATCCCAACTCGTGGCATGGGAAATTCTTTATGTTAAATTGCCTATTGGAGATCGCCTTCACTTCTTAACTCCCTCCCCTTCTTGTCCTTTCTGGTCTAAACGAGAGTCTATTAAGCATACGTTTCGGCTTTTCCATTATGCTCGTAACCTTTGGTGTTCTCTCTCATCCACTTTCCCTGCTATTGTACCCCACAAGTGGACTTGGAGATATGTGCTTCTTGGGATTTCTCAGTACCACAATCTCATCTCTCTGTAATTAGGAATTAGGTGTTGTACACCTTGCATAATACTTATAATGTTTAATTTATCATTATGTGTGTGGTGCACCTAGGGGTACCTAGATGGATGTGCATCACTAGGAGTTATAATATTGGGGCCACTTTATGTTGTATGTAACATTGGTACTTAATTGTAAATGTAATTATTTAATATTGGGGAAAAATAAAATATAATAAAGTACCCAATATTAAATGTGGGGTCACATGATTTTGTAATTTTATGGTTTTGGGCACATGGTTTATGTAATACCACTTGGTGGTTTTGTGGGAGCTTGATTCTATAAAAGCAACCACAAGGGTAGTTGTCTAAGGTTGGAGAGTTTGTTGTAGGTTAGCAGGTTGAACTAGTGCATGTGTGAGGGTTTGAATCATGGCATGGAATGTGAGGATTCATGTTTGGTCACATGGAATGCATGGATAGCTTGTGCTTCAGAAGTGTTCATGGAGTCTCTAAAGATGTATTGTAATGGGTTTTCATTGTTGAATAATACATGGAGTGTGGATGCTTTTGGAGGCTAGGTTTTTCCCTCTTGAGGGTTTTCCCAGGGTATATCTTGTGTCATCTTTGATGGGTGTGTTGTTTATTCTCTTGCATGTGGATTCTGAGTACTTATTTGCATTGTTATCTCTTTTGGGTTATGTGGAAATTACCAATTAGATGGTTGCAAGTTTCCCAACAAGTGGTATCAAATCCAGGTTGTGGTTGGATAACCCTAGGTTGAGAAAAAATATTGCTGAAGTTTGAATCTATGCAATGAAGGAGAGAATGAAAGGCATGGCTCAGGTTTTTTATTGCAGATCTGAGGGTTTTGGGTTTGTTGTTTTGATGGGTTGTTTGTAGATTTGGGGTGAGAAATTTTTGGATGAAAAGGGTTTTTTGGCTATGTATTCAAATGGGGTTTTTTTGGGGGAAAAAATACATATGACCTCTTGGGACAAAATGGACCTCACGGTTGGATTCAAGTTGGTCGAGAGAAGAATTTTGATATTGAATTTGCCCTATTTTGGTTACTGGAAAAAGTGCTTTTTTTTTTGTAAAATCCCCCTTTGCTAGTTTGTACGGGCGTCATCATTATGCAAAAAAATTAAAAATATTAAAAATGGTCAAAAAAAAATTAAAGATATAAAATATCTGCAAAAAAATTAAATTAAATGGTAGAAATTTTCAATGAAAATTTTATATATATATATATATATATATATATATATGGGGAGGTCCCTACCACCTCTACGATTGGTACCATCAATGGAAGTACTAAAAGGTACTGTCGGTGGCAGATCTATCAGCTATCATTGACAACCTACCAGGTACTACTGGCAACGGTACCATAACCGCCAGAAGCTTTATTCAAATCTTTTTAAAAAAATAAAAATAAAATTCAAACATTTAAATATCCGCCCATGAATTATTTAAAAGGGCCCAACGGATTTTCAATGAAAAATGAGATTTAAATGAATTTGACTATTGCTTCGGGTTTGGCACCAGGGGGTGATGCCACCCGATGGGGCCGTCATCCCACCAACATGGGTGGTGATTTTTTGCCTCACATACCAAAATTGTGCTTTTTCTTCTGAGGGGCATAACTTTCGCCCAGGTGGTCCTTTTTTTCTCTTCTTGGACTCGTTGGAAAGGTGACTCAGAGGTCTACACTATGGTTCCAATGATTTAATGATATTTTATATTTTTGATAGTGTTTTTCTAGCTAGAAGTCAGGTGTTCATTTTGAGCTTCGAGAGGTGATATCAGGTGCATACGAAGTCAAATTTTGGACTTCGAATAGTTGACGGAAATCTTGTTCAGAGAAATACACAATGAATCAGGTTTCCAGTTGTTTTGGCATGATTTATTTTATAATATTATATCCTGAGCTGTTTATGGCTTGTTTGGAATATGGTGATACTATGAGCTTATGGATTGTCGAATCTAGGAGATTTGATGTTGGATTCATTGTATGCTCAGTTGTACATCTCAAATTATTCTCACATTTGACATGGTTATCAGTATATGTTTGGGTTTGTATGTTGCATTGTTGTATCTACAAGTTGTGCAATGTTGTAGGCAGTCTATACTTACATGCTTTATTTATGACTTGGACATGGGTTGTCTTTGCCCATTGATATTTTAGTGATGATGCATTTTCAGTTTTGGTGGCTTGGTTTAGTCACTTGGTTTGTTGGTTTTGTTGTAATGTTGAGGAGGTGAGATGGTATTATCAGGTACATTCATGATATGAGACCTATGTATTTGACTATGATTATGCAAATATGTCAACACGGTTGGGTTGAGTTGTTGGTACATTTGGTGGCGATCATGGTGTCATGGATGTTTCTTGTGCAGTTGATAATTTGGCATGTCATGATTGTTTATGTAGGTGCATTGTTGGTGGTGTTGGGTTGGATCCTGATTTAGGTTGTGGTGGTGTATCTTCTTGGTATGAGGATCATGGTTTACTTTGCTTTCTTATTGAGGAGTTCATGTTGCATTTGAGTTCTTTCATTGTATGAGGGTATCTCTTGTTTGATCTTCATTAGGAGATTGTTATCATGATTTCATGATAGCTTGTTACATTCATTGGTTACACTTTTCAGTGTGAGCTTATGATAGTGATGGATTGCCGGTGATGGATATGTTTATGATGGTTTGGCAGTTGTAGGTATCTTCTTGGCTTGGAGATTTTTCTTCTACTTGTTATGTTACTGACATTTCAGTTGTGTGTGTAGACCTAAGTGATCTTCATGGAGAGTATGGTTGTCATGATGCCATGAGTGACTTGATATCACAGTTTAGTGGGAGTTGTTGGAAGTGACATGGATCCATCATTGGTATGATTATCTTCATGCGATTGGGGATATGGTTTCTTGGTTTAGAGTGTTTGATATTATGTCATGGTTTACTCTTGATGTGTGCTTAGAGTTTGGCATGGTACTTGTTCTCTTGAGACCTGCATGTTTATATATATATATATGTTATGGTGCATGTCATCTCCTATGAGGAGATGGTTAGATCATGGATGTCATGTTTATGTTCTTGATTCCTAGGTATATGACTTTGATCTTGAGTGTTTCTCTTTGTATTGGGTACATTGATCATTTACTTGATTACTTCATGTTGGTGCTATGTTGCATATTGGAGTTTGGTATGGATTGATTGGTTATAGGTACACATGGATACTTAGAGATGTAGGTGATAGTTGGAGTTCTCTTGTGATTAGAGACACTTGCTTGAGAAAGTTACTCTTTATGAGATTTCAAAAGGAAGTCTGAGAAGCCTACACCTTGGTTGGATGTGAGTTCAACATGGACCTATGAGGAGAGTGTTCTTTGTTGAGTCATGATTACGTGGATATCCTGGAGGAGCATTCACATTCCCCACTCTTGGTCTACTTGATGGTTCACTTTTCAGATGTTATGGTTTGGTTATCTCCTTGTACTTGTTGAGTTTAGGAGATGGTTTGTTGGGTTGATTTTCCTTGGTTTGGGAATGGCTACATTGAGTTTGATCTTCTTTTTTTGAGATGCTTACATCCACAATTAGTTACATGATACATATGTTATGTTTGATCTTGGTGATTGGGTGATTGGATGTTGTTATGGATTTTGTTATGGGGTGTTTTGGAGGAGATCATACTTGACACAATTGGCATTTAGAGGTGTGTGTAGGAGGACATGCTACATGTGTTTGGTTTATAGGTTTTGCATATCATTGTGGATGTTCCTTGGTACTACATGTTTACATCTTCTTTGTGACATTGTTGGTATACTTGGTATGCCTTGATAACTTGTGATGGTGCCTTGTTTCTAGAATGTTAATGAAGTGACACGTTGAATGCACTCATTCCAGATTTGCATTCATCTGGACATTGCACATGCAGTGGGAGGTCCTGGATGTGTATGTCACTCTTTGACAGGTTTGCACATGGAGTTTGTGATTGCAGTTTATGGGTGGAAATTTTGGTGGCATGAGTTTACTATGTCATGTATACCTCAAAGGTATGGATAGTTGGATGTGTTGGCATTTTTTGTGGGTGTCATTTCAGCTATGGTGATTTATTCTTGATAGCTACTGGTGCATATCGTTACCTTTGGTTTGAGTGTTTGTGTTTTGAGATATTGGTTTGAGGCAGGTTTATGCTTCTTTGTGACAGTGAGTGTGACATCTCTTTGGATGTGTTCTTATCTTAGTGAATTGGCATGGTGGAGGATGAGATCATTCATGGATGAGATGGTGGTTACCTTGGTTCTTGTTATAGGTATCTTGATGGAGCACATGGAGCACTTGGATTCCAGGATGGTACATTTTGCATATGGAGTTTATTATCTTGATGTTTGAGCTTACTTGCTACCCCCTTATGCAATGTATACAAAAAGTGGGAGATTGTTAGGAATTAGGTGTTGTACACCTTGCATAATGCTTATAATGTTTTATTTATTATTATGTGTGTCTTGTACCTAGGGGTACCTAGATGGATGTTCATCACTAGGAGTTATAATGTTGGGGCCACTTTATGTTGTATGAAACATTGGGACATAATTGTAACTGTAATTATTTAATATTGGGGAAAAATAAAATATAATAAAGTACCCAATATTAAATATGGGGTCACATGATTTTGTAAGTTCATGGTTTTTGGCACATGGTTTATGTAATACCACTTGGTAGTTTTGTGGGAGCTTGCTTCTATAAAAGCAACCACAAGGGTAGTTGTCTAAGGTTGGAGAGTTTTTTGTAGGTTAGCAGATTGAGCTAGTGCATGTGTAAGGGTTTGAAGCATGCAATGGGATGTGTGGATTCATGCTTGGTCCCACGGAATGCATGGATAAATTGTGCTTTAGAAGTGTTCATGGAGTCTCTGAAGATGTATTGTAATAGGTTTTCATTGCTAAATAATACATGGAGTGTGGATGCTCTTGGAGGCTAGGTTTTAGGGTTTTACCAAGGTATATCTTGTGTCATCTTTGATGGGTATGTTGTTTATTCTCTTGCATGTGGATTTTGAGTACTTCTTGGCATTGTTATCTCTTTTGGGTTATGTGGAAATTGTTAATTAGATGGCTTCAAGTTTTCCAACACTCTCAAACCTTTAGGAAAATTATCCTTAAATTTATTTGGAGGCTCTGGTGCTTGGATTCATTCTCTCATACCTTTTTCCCTCTTCATATAGAGGTCTTGATGCTCAATGCAGATTTATTGCTCCATTTCACCATTCTCTAGCATACTCTCCAAACTGAGCCAAATCTTCAAGTTACATTGGACAACCTATATATGCAAATTAAATCATTTAAATCCATTTTGTAAGATACATGGCTGCAAGTTCCAAAGGACAATATTAGAGGTTTATTTTGAAAAAGGTTTTATACAAGATTATGAAGTCGGAAGCTTTACAATCTTTATGTTCCGCTATCTTGTCGAGGGTGTGAAAATAGTGAAGGATTTGTGAGTTTTTTCATTTTGATGGACAACCAAATGCTAGTTTATTCTTTCAGGTCTACATCCATATTTCTTGCCAACATCTTCCTTCCTTGTGCAAAAATTGGAGTTTTGGAACAGGACATGGAAATCCAACATTGTTTGTTTTTGCTTCTTCTTTGTTCATTGTTGCTTTGGGATTAGTTGGTAATTATATGCAAGCTGGACTGATACACTCATATTTCACTCCAAAATGGGAGTTTTGGAATAGGATATGGACAACCATCAAGCTTCAGAATTCATTATTGTTGTATGGGAGGTTACCTTTAATTTATTTAACTTGTATCAACAAAAAAATTTGTTGTATTGGTCTCGTTGGTATAATAGTATGTAATTTTTGATTATGTTAATAAAGTCCTTTTTTCCAATAAAAAAAATTATTGATTTCTTATCACGATTAGATGTGCTCCACTCGTAGTATTAGGCTATGTTTTATTTGAAGAGAGGGACATGAATTTTCAATATGAAAGGTGCATGGTCATGAATGTTTTGAAATGACAAATTAATAAATGGAGTGGAATTGAGAAATTATTTATGGGAAGAAGTATATAAGATGTGATGTAGAATGAGAGTTAGAAATGGTTAAAATATATGAAGGAAATGTTTTTATAAAGTATTAAAATGATAAATAGATTTTTATTTATTGTTTAGATTTTAATAAATATGTATTGGTTTTAATTTCATATTTTTTATAGATTGAATTTTTTTAAAAAAATTGGTAACTTATTTCATAATTATAATTTATAATAAGAAATTTTAATTGAAGAATTGGTCTAAAAGAAATGTCATAATCAATGTAATAGTCATAGGTCACAAAACTTGGTTATGATCATTAGGCTCTGATACCAAATGTAACACTACTTTTTCCCAAGTATTAGATTGGATAAGTTTAACATATATTTGGCAACGAAATTATTAGTATTATTAATTAAATTTATAGATTAAAAATTATTTCTATAAATTAGATACAAATGCACAAAAAATGCTAATTAATCAGTGTTATCTACTTAAATATTAAGCACATAAAAACATCATCAATAATATATAAATTGGAATTCAACAATATAGATATGATTAAAAGAGAATAAATAACACCATTAAAGAATTCAATTAAATCAACTCCATCTCATTTATAAAAATATCCTTGAATTGAGTTTAGTACTTATTTGAATCATAGGTCTTGGAAAGGTCATTCTCATCCCAAGAAGATGTTAGTGGTAATAGCTCTTGCTATGGAACAATCTAGGAGGAAATAGTTCATTTCGAAACACAACGCACTATTGCACTCCACACAAGTGTTGGTTCAACAGAACAATTCTCAACACAAGTACACACCATGCTCCAAAGTAATTACTCCTCATGTATACAACATGCTCTAGAGTAATTACTCAACATCCATACAACATGCTCCAAAGTAATTTCTCAACATGTATACAACATGCCTCATAATAAATACTCAACATGCATAAGATCCCTGGCCAGAACATTCCCAGGTGCACTTTGTACCCTAAGTTGGACACACTCTATGTGCCCCCTTCTCTAATGCCCATAGCTCACCAAACCACTTTCCTCTTCCTTGGATGTTCTTCATGTTTGAATGTTCTCCCTCCTTTCCAAGTTCACATGAATGATTTATATATCCTTTTAAGGGGTGGTTTCCAAACCATCACACCCTTTCACAAAGGATGCCTTTAATTATTATTTAATAAATATAATTAGTTCTCCCTTTTAAAAGAGTTTTTTATGAATTTTCTTTATTAATATTTATATTAACCAAAGGATCATCATATCCTTTATTTTTCTATCTCTCTTTTAATTCTAAAGGGTTATTTCATAGTTTTCTCTTCTCTTGGGAAATAGTCACATAACACCTTCGAAGTTCCAAAACTCTAACAACCTACAAAACCTAAGGAAATAATCCCTATAGATACATAAAAAAAATTGGAATTTTCTAGGATAATGAAGAATGAAGAGAACGTAGGGGACATCATAGGATTGACCAAAGAATGTTTTTGACAAAGTGAAAAATCACTTGATTTTTCTCATCCATTGGTTATCAAAGATAAGTCAACCAAAACAAACACAACATAATGCCAAACAAAGATAGACCTTTAAGATCTTAGACACACATAATTGGGTTTCAATAGTAGTGATCAAAGATTTTGAATAAATTTAAATATGTTTTGGACATGGTGTCACTAAGATTTTTTTCTATTGCTATTTTTTTGTGACCAATCTACTATCTTTCTTCATCTTTCTCTCTGACATGCTCAACTATAAGAAAAATAGGTTCAGTACTTTGTGCTCTAACTCAGATGGCTTTAAAATAATATTTATATCTTTGTTTCTTTATTGTTATTTATTATTTCATGTTACTCATATATTTAATGTGTAATAGGTTTCCCTCATTGTTCTTCACATTATTGATATTGTTCCCTTTTAAGTTTCCTCATTTTGGTAGTGTTGTATGCATGAATCAAAATACTTTGTGCTTCTATTAATGATTGAGCAATATTTCTTCCTTTATTAATTGTTATTATCCTCCTTTATTTGATAAATCACATGTTGTGTCTCATATGTTCTTAGCTATGGTTTACCCCTTATTTATCCCACTGCTATTTTTCCCTTTTTCTGCTTTCTATGTACTTTGAAATTAAAAGTACATAAAAACTATAAAATCTCATCATACATGGACCCTCTCAAATGCATAGGAAAGTTATTAACCTATAGAAACTAACCTAACTATTGTAGAATCTTACCACTACCCATTGGGTGGGAAAGAAAAAATATATAGTGACAAATCTATTTACCAACATATTTTTGGTGAATCTACTAGGGAAATCAAAATACTAGTGTATATTTATTCTCCAAAAATTTGAAGGTACCTCTTTAAGGATGGAGGTTGGTAACTCTGAGAAAATTGTAACCTAAGACAATGGTTTAATATCAATAAAGATGATAAATCAATGGCCACTACCCCACATCAATAGCTGACAATGATACCGATGAAGATTATTCTTTTCATATGCCTTAATCTCAAGAAAATCAAGTTCTTGATAACCCCAAGCAACTATAGTTCTTGAAATACATATTTATTTACGTCAAACTTTATAAAAATTGAATAGAGATGGAAAATAATTCACCTACTTGTTAGTAACCATGATGTTCCTTATCACATTAATGAAAATAAACTTGTATAAGAAAGGATTCATGAATTCAAAGGTAAAATAATCATTGGGATAAAAGGAGTATAAGATAAAGTTTGAGCTAAAATAAATCATTTGCATAAAGAGGATAGCAATGCTAATTCAAAAACATTTCTTAAAGATGGACAAGTGTTTAATGAAATGTCTTGTGATAAAATAGATAAAATAGATAAAATGAACAAATATGAATTAGAAGGAAATTTCACCCTAATGCACCTATAATCAAGACATTAGAATGGGAATTCACAGGAAGAGGTTAGTAATGAATACACTCATGAATCTCCTTGTTATAGAGTTTCTTTGTTAACATATTAATCATTGGGTTATTTGTGTTTTATTAGTTTTTTTAATCTATTTTGTCATTTTTTTTTGTTTTCTATTCAAATAGATTTTTAAGAAAATTTAACTTTTTTCTCTCTACCTTTAAATGTATTCTTTGTTTTCAAATTAAGAGATTTTTTTGTGCCTTTTTATGTTACATTCTTAAATCGTAGCCTGACAATGGTATCAAATTCTAGGCAATATAATTGTTAAAATTTACGGTCTCAAAACTCCCAAACATGTTTGCATCTAAGTAAATGAGGTGCAAACATAAATTATAAATTTTAAGTGTTGGTTAGCCTCTAAATCTAGAAACGACATTTGACTAAGAAATATAGTAAAAAGGGGACTACTGCAAGGAGGAAAGGAATACATCAAATAGGATAATAATTTTCATGCTAATGGAGTTCTGCAAATACCTAGTTGTGCATCAAAATTAGAAAATACAAAGCACAATCAAAGAGGTATTTTTATTTATTATTTTTAAGGCTTACTTTCTAAATAAAATTAAAGTAAAAAAAATAGAATTCGCAAAATTGAGTTAATTTGTTATAATCACAATGCAATCTATTATATCAAGGATTGGTGAAACCTTAATTGGAAAAGATACTTGGATAGAATGGTATATGAAAATAGTTCAAACAAACTAATTTTCAATGATATCTAGTGTAATATTGGTGATGGAGATGTCCAGTCTGCAACACCAACTGATGTTAAAGAGAAAGAAATATGGAAATATTAAAATCCAAAAGCCTCAACTTTGATAAGGGCTTTTGTCAATGGAGATGTGTTTATACACATAAGAGGGTATAAATTTTCTTGGGATGTCCTTCAAAACTTGAGATATATATATGACTCTCATTTTGAATTGGAGTTTATTCAATTATATTTGAAGTTATTTAACCTTGAGTTGAAGAATGGAGATGTCATGTGTTTGGCTTTTGAAATTTGAGCCATAAAATAAAATATTTATTTTCCTAGTGGAAAATTTGGAACTTGTTGTATTTCCAAACACACAAAAGTGTGTCATTGTCAAAATAGAAGCACAGAGATGTTTGCAAAGGTGTGTTGATTCCCATAGAAGCACCACACTATGGAAAAATAAGTGTTGAATTGTAGTTACCTAAGTTAACGCTAGAACAAAAGTGTGGCAATGCAGACAGAAGCACGAAGACGCAATAAAGGTGTTGTTTTGATAAAACTAAAAGAATTGAGATATATACAAAAGTGTGGCACTATCCAAATAAAGTGCTATAACATGTTCAAAGGTTAATTTTTTGTAAAATTGTCAGTATGTTTGATATTTTTTTTTTGAGTTTAGTTATTTTTGTAAATGATAAAAATATAATAAACAATGTATTCAACTGACTCAATTGGTATTAGATGATTTTTCATGTGTTCTTCCACAAGATCACTCTAATGAGTTTCACAATAGTATTCATGATAAAAACATGCAATGAAGCACAACCTATTTTTAGTGGAAGATCAACATATCTTCTTAATTTAATCTCGACGATAAAATACACCTCATAGAATAGGGTGACTAGAGTATGCCAAGGTCATGTATCAGCTTGACACCTCTTACCTCAAAAGGAAAATTTCCTTGCGATGGGGTTTTGTTGCCTCAACTATAGTTAGAACATAGTGAATAACTTCATGTGTTGATCTTGTCACATTGCACCTCCTTAAGAAGATGATCTACAAATGGCTCATAGGCTTCTAATAACAAGGTTTGTAGTGGGTAGAACTCTGTGAACACTACTGACTACATAAGTGTGATATTGAAATATCATCTCCTTATGTCTAGAATCACCCGAGACCACATAGAAATGCTTAGCAGTTACATACATGGTTAGAGCTCAACTTTCATTTATTGCCCCTTTGAAATAGCCCGTAAAAAATGTGCTTGAGCTCAAACCTTGGAGTGTACTCCTAGATAGGCCTCCTTACAATAGGAAGGATTGATGTTTCTATTATCATCACCCAATATCACACATAGTGTAAGGGGATGGATGTGCAGACAACTCCTTTGGTATTTAAACAAGAACAAGTGAAAACTAGAAGTATTTATCGTTACCATAGATCACACGAAGTGCAAGGGGAGAGGATACATAATTCTTAGCTTACCAAACACACAAAACATGAAAAATAATTTATTTTAATTACACTAAGTATTGAAATGTGTGGTTCAATTTTAGAGCACCAATTGAATATGCAAGTTTTTTTGTTCAATTTTAAGCGCCAAAGGACAATGAAGATTGCATTGTTCAATTTTAAAGCACTAAAGTAAATATGAATTAATTTCAATGTACCAAAATTTAAAAATGAGTTCTAGATTAGCTCTTCAAAAATAAATGTTAATAAACACTTTTTTCTTTCAAATGCCACATGTTGTAATAGTTAGCTCTGCCAAAAACAAACAAAAAACAATAAATGATTAAGGTTAATTCAAATCCAAATTTCAAATGCAATTGAAAAATTAAATCAAACAAAATTATGGTACTGTTATGACAAAAGTGTGAAACTATTGACAAAAGCATGATACTATCTAAGGATAAAGGTGTGACCCTTTTGACAAAGGAGCGACCCTTTAACAAAAGAACAAGATTGTTCTTATAGACAACGGTATGAGAATTTAGAGAGAAGTGCAGATCTTTACACATAAGTATAAACCTTTGAATTTTCAAAGGCACAAACCTTTAACAAAGGCGCTAAATTGTAAAAAAAAACAATTGCGCTATCCTGCAACCTAAAAATATAACAAAGCTCATGTGAAAATTTGATTAGATATGGATGTGGGTCTCACTGGGTGTGCTAAAATGTAAGTATATGAATTTAATTGATCAAATAACATAAAATGAAGCAATTAAAGTAAGTCAATGATCAATTAAAATTAATACTCCAATCAAATTTAATAAACATGGATAAAATGATTCAAATGACATGAAAGAAGTCTAAATTTGAAATAATTGAAACAAATAACCAAAAAACCTCCAATCCCATTGTGGACTAAGTGAAAATCGAGTGATATGGGATGTGGCTTGCTCAAATTTTCTTAATCCATGTTGTTTGCAAAAGCTTGATGATGATTGAGAAGGTTGATTCACACAAAAGGCTCTCAAATCGCTTAAGGATGAATAATCAATTTGAGAGAGTAAATTTGCATAATAATGTGTGTTGAATTGCTATGAAATTTGTTGGGAAAATGTGCCTCAACCTTTCAAATACATAAAGTACTATTGATACATTAGCGTGGGGGGGACGGGGGTGCAAGAGGTACCCCCCTACGGGGGTCCAGGGGGCTCATTCCCCCTGGTGAGGGTCTAGGGGCCACACGACCTAGTGGGGGTTCATGGAAAATGTCTTGGGAAGCCACATTTTATGTATATTTTATTATTATAAATATAAACCATTTATCATTAGGGTTCAAATCTTACGGTCGATATTTCAATGGCTTGACTTCCCTAGAAGGAAACCCTAATTTTATGAGGGTGTCGTATTATATTTTTGTATTGAGATGTATTCTGAGAGTTTAATAGCAGTCGTGTTGCCTTTGGACCTCTGGTTGGTGATACTCTTGTGAGAAGCTTGCTTTGCAAGTATATTGTAATATTCTTGATTCTTGAATAATATATTTGGTGGCTTTTGGAGTGTGGCATTTTTCTCCTAAAACGGTTTTCCCCATGTAAATCACTATGTTGTGGTATGCGTGATATTTATATTTATTTATGTTTAATTTTTTGTAGTTTGTAAATATTCATAAAAAAAATTGCATCATACTGCTCTCAAGATTAGTGTAGGAAGTTGTTCTACTACCTTAGCTTCCTTACAAGTGGTATCAGAGTTTGATCACCTTCGATTTTAGTTGTGGATTGGGTTTTTTGAACTAGTCCAAATTTGAGCGAGAGCTTGTGCGAAAGATACTTTGTGATCTTGTTGTAAGAATTTCTAGATGGAAAGTTCATCAGAGAGAATAGAGGTGGATAAATTTTCTAGAAATAATTTTGATATGTGGAAGCTCAAGATGGAGGATATGTTGATAGATCAAGATCTATGGGATTCTATTGATGAGAATGTTTCAAGGCCTACAGATCCTACTTAGGATTCTTAATATGATGTTGTGGATCATAAAGCCAAGGGTCTAATCAGATTGTGCCTAAAAATCTATTTTAATCAATGTCCATGAAGATACCTCTGCACATAAACTATGGAAGAAGCTTGGTGAGATGTATTAAGAAAAATCTTTAGTGAACAAGATTTTCGTAAGGAAGAAATTGTATTCCTTGAGAATGGAAAAGGGTAGACAAATTAAAAACCACCTGGAAGCATTCAATATGTTGGTGGCTCAATTGGCATTAGTTGGTGTCAAAATGGATGAGGAAGAGAAATTTCAGATCTTTTATTATTCTTTGCCTCATTCATTGGATTCTCTTGTTATGGATATCGATAGTACTTATGTTATATTGAAGACTGAAGATGTGGTGGGTTCTTTGATTTTTGAAGAGATGATAAGGAAGGTGTCCATCAGTGCCAAGGATGCCCTAAATGTTCACGGAAGACTTAATGAAAAAGGAAAGAAGAATGAGAAGCATGATAAATCCAAGTCCAAGGGGATATAAAAATCTCCTAGAAAGTCCAAAGTTGTTTGTTATAACTATGGTAAGTCTAGACATATTTGTAAATAATGTAAAGAAGAAAAGAAGAAGAAAATTAAGAGATTTGATTTTGATTCTGATTCTAAGTCTGAGAAGGAAGATGGTGATGCATTCATTGCAACTTGGGCAACTCATGTAGGAAATAATTCATGGTTAATTGACTCGAGTGCATCTTTCCATATGATTTTTACTAGAGATTGGTTTTTTGAATATAAAGAATTTGATGGAGGTAAGGTGTACTTTGGTGATGATTCTTATTTAAATATTGTTGTTTGTGGTAAAGTTAAAATCAATTTTCTTGATGGTAGAATAAAAATGATTAATGGTGTGTTGCACATCCCTAGATTAGCACAAAATTTTGTTATCTATCAGAAAACCAATAGATGCAGGTGTGCATGTAGTATTTTTTGATGCAGGATGCAAGATGGTCAAAGGTGTTATGTTGATTGCTAGAGGTGTTAGATATGGCACATTGTATAAGCTTGATGCATGCGCTCTTGAGTGTAATAGTAGTTCTATGAAAATAAATTTTATACAAGAGGTGAGGATTTCACCTTCAACAGATGGTCATGGCTTTTGGGTACCCAAGGGTGCTCTTTCTTTTGAATCAAAGATACTTACAGAGAAAACTATGTTATAGCACCAAAGACCTAGCCACATTAGAGAAAATGGTCTAAGGACCCTTAAAAATAAAAACCTTATTTAAGGTTTTCTAATTATAATCTTGAATTTTATTTTTTTGAGCATTTCTTTTATGGAAAACAAAACCGCATTCATTTTTACTCGAGTTATCATAAATCTTGTGGTGTATTGGATCTATTCATTCTGATGTGTTTGGTCCTATAGATATTCCTTCAACTGGTAAATCCACACATTATGTTTCATTTATTGATGATTATAGTAGAAGGACATGGGTATATTTTTTAAAGAGTAAATTTGAAGTTTTCAATTTAATTTAAATAATTTAAAGCAATGCTTGAGTTGTAGACTAGAAAGAAAATAAAATGTTTGAGGACTGATAATGGTAGTTGTATATGAAAATTTTGGATAAATAAGAAATGATAAAACAATAATATGCATTACCTAATCCAAATCTTCAATACCTCAAATAGATGCAAATGATGGATGAATGAATCGATTGATTTGGTATATTGGTTTCTCAAATCAGCAGCATAACGATATGATGAGGGTGATAGATGAAGGATGATAGATAGAGATAGATGAAAGATTCAAGAATGATTTTGACAGCATAATGATGCTTGAAGAATCAAACCTCGAAATGGCTTATGAGAGGGTTGATAGATGATGGATGATAGATAGAGATAGATGAAAGATTCAAAAATGATTTTGATAGCATAAGGATGCTTGAAGAATCGAACCCCAAAATGGCTTATGAGAGGGTTGATTTATAGACAAGGTCTGATTTTGAGTTGATGGTTGAGATTGGATGTCAATAAGATGTCTTAATCAATGGCCAAGATTGAAAGTTGTATTATGAAATAAGGTTAGGCATAAATTAGGGAAAATGATAAGGATGAAGGGTTGAGATTGAATTATGAGATAATTCAATCAAGGGCTAGGATTAAATGAGATGTCAAGAGATAAGATTTGATTTGGAAGATAAGATTGGCACAGACAAAGAGGTGATAGGAGAAATTAAATAATAATAAATATTTAATTTAGGTGGCCAATGAATAATTAAATAATTAAGATATTATTTAATTATAGAAGAATGTGAGAAAGGGAATCTTTTAAATTTTATGAGCATGAATTTGCACCCCTAGCATAAATTCCCCTTTCACCCCTTTACATTTTAGAAAACCAAATGTGGAGG
The DNA here is from genome assembly GCA_007115665.2 of Sequoiadendron giganteum. Taxonomy (NCBI): domain Eukaryota; kingdom Viridiplantae; phylum Streptophyta; class Pinopsida; order Cupressales; family Cupressaceae; genus Sequoiadendron; species Sequoiadendron giganteum. The sequence continues at coordinate 624,395,404 of CM021107.1, forward strand.
CTTAATTCCACCTAAGCCCTTTGCCTTCGTTCCACTTGGCACCCACTTTGTGTGTCGATGGAGGTGTTACTGTCAGAGACTCCCACGTGGCGCAAAGACGTTTGCACAGTGCGTAGACGTTTGTGCAGCACACTTAAGTCCCTAAAATATTCCCACCTCTGGAGCCTCCAGAAGCATTGCACATCCCATTGGGAGTTGACTTGTAACACCCCCTTCGGTAGACCGACCCGAATATGGCCATTTCTTTATCTTCCCACTTCATATTCACTATTCATTCCTTCCATTTGGAATCTCCTATCTCTTGAGATCTTCACCATTTGGAGACTCTCCTCTCCCTTCCACAATCCCTTTACAAGCTCCAAGTAGCTTCATCACCATCTCTCAAGAAATACTTTACACTTCATAGTAGCAACATCAACACTCCATCACTTTAGTAGAGCAAGTATGGAACGAAACACCATGGCAAAAGAGGCTTGAGTTCCTCTTATTTTCTCCCCCACTAGCCTTGAGTTCTTTGGGCGAAGGTGGTAAGATTTCACTCCTCTCCTCTATTACTTGGTTGAGTAGCATAACACTATTTTGTAGTGTTTTTGTGTACTTTACTTCATTCCATACTTCTATATCTATTTGGTTGTCTGTGGAGGTGGGAACACCAAAACAGGGGTTTGATTGAAGCAAAACCCTACCCTATACCACCCCAACATTCTCTCTCTCTCTCTCTCTCTCTCTCTCTCTCTCTCTCTCTCTCTCTCTCTCTCTCTCTCTCTCTCTCTCTCGTGTACAGGTATTGAATATATTCACGCGTTGAAGGCTTCATCACTCTCACGGTCGTAAGAATCTTCTTTCCTTTCTTCTCCTTATCTTTGTCATTTCTATTTCAGTTCTACTTCACTTCTATTTCTTTATCGCTTTCTAGAAGTTCTCAGTAATTAGAGTAGAAGTAGTCACTTTGCTATTTTCTGAGATAAACCTACTTTCTGGTCCGTACAAGACGCCAGAGCGCCTTGGGGATGCCAGCGCGTCGCATTGTCATCCGCATTCTGCGTTGATGTCCTTTGGCTGAGAGCTTGTGAGTTTGTCCAAAGAATCTCTGTGACCTGCTCTTTTTTATTCTAGAACTCTCTCCACTGTCCTTTGAGGTGGTTTAGGGCAGTTCGCCCTGTGAGGCTCTCTAATTGAAGACAACTCGTGAGTAGTGAATCCCCCTTCTCTACATAAATTAAATAATGATTTAATTCAAAATTCAAGAGAGTGGACCAAATTAAATAAATAAAATTTATTTAATTTAGGAGAGAAGAGGCTAATGAATAATTAAATAATTAAAAATAATTATTTAATTATAGTAGAAAATGGACAAAAATTAAATAAATAAGAATTTATTTAATTTTAGAAAGAAAGGGATTTAATTAGTGATGTAATTAAATAAATAAAATTTATTTAATTAATCACAGAGGAATAAAGATAGAAATTATTTAATTAATAGAAGGCATATGACATTAGAAAATAAATAAATAAATAAATATTTAATTATGAAGAATGAAAGGGGAAATGATGAAGAATCTAAGAGTCACAGACTTTGGATAATTTTTAGTGTCTACATTTTGCTCCTCTTTGAGATGATGTTCAAGATGATGAGATTTGTGTCAAGTAACATCATTTCAAAGAAGCTAAGGTATGGATAGAAGAATGGATGATTGTTGAAAGATTGGATGATGATTAAATAAGAGTGGGATGATGATGATATAAGAATAGGATGATGATGGGATGATGATGCCCCCTTGAGAGGATAAGCAGGTTGAACAAACATGTGTATGCTCTCGAAATGAATGAAATGATAAAGAGATGGATAATATGTTGTGCTGCAAGAAGGTGAGCAACCAATGATGTTTAATGTAACACTAGACATGATGCACCAAGGTATAAGGACCAAGGTGACGATGTGTCTTGTGCCCTAGTGTAATACAACCTTGTCTAGATACAAGATATGAATATTAGTTGGGAATAATTCAGATTGGATGCAAATGCAAGATAAAAATCATAACAAACACAAGCAAGCATGCACAAATGATACAAAAACAAACAAGGTATTACCCCTATCAATCTGTAAACCAATGGTTAATTGATTGATTTATGATGATTGACGATGATAGTGTTGTCATTGCAGGAAATGACATATCCCTAGATCAACACAAGGATTGATTGATTGATTGATTGACTTTGAATGATTGGGTTTACAACAAGATTAGGATCAAGACCAAAGGATGTTATTGGATAATTTGGCAAGATTGGTTGACTTGATTGGTATGGACTAAGGATTGCCTTGCATTTGGATTATTGCTTGAAATGATTCGATTGATTTGATTTGAAGAAGTGGTCTGGAATGATATGATGATTGATTTGATTATTTGATTGGATGAAAGGATTTGATGAATTGAATAGAAGAATTCATGTGATTGGAATGGTATGGATTAAGGATTGATGAAGAAATGATTTGATTTGATGATAATGATTGGATTGATTAAACGAATGGGTTTGATTGGAAGAAGTGATTTGGTTTGATTTAATTGCTTGGATTTTTGTTGGCTATTTGATTTTTTGTCTTTTTTCAAGACCTTTTTCCATTTTGTTTAACTTTTGGGGATATTTTGATTTTTTTGTATTTTTTGAAATATTTTGATTTTGATTTTTGAAATGTTTTGATTTTTTTTGGATTTTTGAAATGTTTTGATTTTTTTTATTTTTGAAATGTTTTTAGATGTCAATGGATGAAAATTTAGGTAGCTTTTGTGCTAGATACCAATGACAAGGGAAAACCAAGTCTAGGTGCAAGGAGATAGATTGGATTGATGGATGGAAAGGTGGGTGATAGGATAAGGGATAAAAGGTTCATGATAGATGGATGGATAAAAAGGATAGGTCATAGTGAATGGAAAGCTCATGATAAATGGATGGGTAAGAGGATAAGATATAGTGGAATGGATGTAGGCATCATGAGGAGCTAGGATGTGATCTCCAAGGATTATGTCACATAGGAATAACATGCCCCCTTCTAGGTAGTAGACTTAGGATTTTTCATGGCAAAGCTCATGACAAGAGGGAATGATGGGAGGGATTGGTTTAGATAGGATGAGGTATATCAAGAGATACACAAAACATGTTTTAACCCTCTTTCCCCTATATCCTCATCAAGATCAAAAGGAGGAAGAGAGGATGAACAAACTCAAATATGATAGGGAGGTATGATGGCTAAAGATGGTAGGATTGTAAGATAGAATGATAAGACATGAAAATGATATGGTGGATAGATGAGACATTGTGCCCCCAAGTGTAAGTGGCATAGAAGATCAACCTACACATGATGCCTTTTTTCCAGGTTTTCATCATGGTACCTATCCAGGGCGCCTGTTTACTAGGTTTTCACCGTTGGACGAAGGGATTTCTCTTTAATTTTATTTTTGACTTTTTTTTTGGATAGGAGAAGGGGAATATGGATAGGGGGGACTCAAGTGTCTAGTTCTATGAGAGGTGATAGTACCACAAGAGATGGATTTAATTGCATGGACCATGTCAAATGTGCTCATAGATGTTGGTAGGGGGATGCATGAAAAAGGGATATGGATTAGGTGGATAATGGATTATAATGTGGATTATGTAGGAAAATAGTGGATTATGATGCGGATTATGTAGGGAAGATGGTGGATTATGATAGGGATTATATAGGACTTATGCAAAAGATGAATGGGGAGGCTTAGCCAAAAGCAAAAAGCATGGGCCATAGGAAGGTGGTGGAGGAGATATGTAGGATAATGAGTGAAGGGTGAGGAGATGGAGGTATGTGGAATTGTTGTCAAATGGAAGGGGACCATGACCAATGGTTTCACACATTGTGATAAATGTTGCAGTTTTTGATGTGGATGGGGTATAGGAAGCAATGGAGATGTTTTCTTAGGAGATGGGTGATGAAGTGCTTTAGGTACCCACATAGACTTAGTATTTTTATGACTTTTATTTTTCTTTGTGGGATGGAATATGAGATTCTTGAATAGAGTGGGAATGTGTGGTGGAAGTAGATGGTTGGTATTTTTTTGATGTAGATGCCTCATTTTAATTGCTTTCCTTTTTCTTAGGGACCCAAACCATTTTAGTTTTGGCCTTTACTTTTGGAGGTATGTATTGACTTTTTAGATTGATTTTTCTTTGACTTTTGTATTGATTTCCTAAGGCATGGGGGTCCTTCAGATTTTTTAGTTTATAGGTAGAGGCATTGAATTTTTTGTTTTTGAATCCCATGGGTATGGTGGAATGAGGAAGCTTCGTATTTAGACAATGTATTCATTTCTTGGTCGTGATTAGTATTTCTAGAAGAGTTATGGATGGATGGATAAGGGGATTGTATAATGGAGATATTAGGTGTTGGGAGTAACAGAGGTAGATTAGATGGAGGGATATTAGGAGTTGGAAGCAATGGTTGAAGGTGTACGACCACATGCTTTGACATCTGTAGGATGATGGAGGAGGGATGGAAACATATGTTTTAGGCATATGATAGGATTTATAATGAAAGAAGGTGGACTTAGGATGCATGGAGGAAGTACCAACATCTTGAGATTGGTGTCCTTGGGGTGTATGTCCAAGGCCATAAGAGCGTGGAGGGAATTTGACATGGATGGGCTCCAAAATACCTTGTTCATGAAGGTCTAAACTTTTACCTCGGTGGTTCATGTTTTGGAGTATGCAATGGACAATGGGACTAGGTGTAGTTGGAACACTAGACATGAGTTCCTTATTGGATGCGGAAAATGAAACAAGGGAAGATAATGGTTGTTGTTCTAAGGAGGAACATTCATGAATGAGGGTAGAAAGACCAATAGGATATGATGGAGAAATTACAATGGGTTTGATAGTGGGTGATGGACGATCATTAGGATCTTGATTAGCATTGTGTTCACTTAGATCGATGATATTTTTTTGATCTTCTATGTGTTCTTGGGAGGCATATGTCTCATCAAGCGAAGTGGATGTTGATGGATCATGGATAGGACTAGGTGAAGGTGAATTTGGGATATCTTGCTCATGGATAGGTGAAGTGATAGGATCTTGACCATGGAATGGGGTGATCCCACAATACTGGTTTACAATTTTTGGGCAAACTGGACACCAAACTAATTTTTTTAGCTAAATCTTCACTTTCGGGCTCCTATAGCGGCTAAACCATGAGGAATTTGAAGATGCTGAAAATTAGTGATTTGTGATATTTTGTTTATAGATTCTAAATATATATATTTTATTTTTTTTGGAATCAAATTTCACTTGTTTTTCCATCTCTCCTTCGAAAACTAGTTTTTTTTTTTAAAACAACATTTTTAAGGAGTGGCGTTCACCATATACAACATAAAAAATTTGGTATGAAGGATAAAATTATATTTTTTAAAATTTAGATTTGTAACTACTATATCTAGCACTTTCATTTGTTTTTATAGTATTTTATTGAAATTTTTTTCCTTAATCAAGTTTTGAAGTCAAACCAATTACAATTCAGACATAGGTGGACCGTATACAACATAAATTTTTATGTATTTATCGAAATTAAATTATTATTTTTAGTTAATCAAGGACATCAATACCTAGCCCGAACATATTTTTTCAATTTTTATTTTGATAATCTGCTATTTTTTCACATGTGCAGAATAAAGAACTTGATTTTCGGTGGAAAACCTATGTATAATAAATCTAAAAAAACACATACATAATAAAACCAAAACATATTAAAATTATATTTTTTGGATAGCTCATTCCAAGGACGACCATCTTCCAGTTGGGTCTATGAATTCTCCTCCATTTTCATCATCAACCCGAGCTTTGAAGGGCCAAAATCTAGAGTCTTTTTGTGTCGAAGGGTGGGAAGGTGGGAAAAGGGGGTTTCGCTCAAACCCTGGTTCGCTTGAATTGTAAACCACTTTTGTGGGTTCACCCAATGCATAGATCTGGCTAAGAGGATCATCATGGCCTTCTTGATCATAGGTAAGATCATAGATGGGAGCTTGATCATAAATAGGAACAAGTATGCTATGAGTGGGATCATTAGAAGGGCCTAGATCTTGATTAGAATGAGGGGTTAATGATTCCTCGTGCTTAGGATAATTCTCTTCACATACCTCTTGGGTTGCTTAAATGGAAGTGGAAGGGGATGATTCCTGAATAGGCTTGACATGTTCTAGATGGTCAACAACATGGAGACATGATGGAGGTTGACTTGGGCTTAATGGGGGAGACTCTTGAATAGGCTCAAGGGGGGAGACTACATGATGGGGTTGTAAGGATGGGCATGATGTTTGAAGACTCTTTGGTAGGTTAAATCATATGATTTTTATGGCATGGTGATGTTTGATTCCTTGCTAGTAGCCCTTGGGTCACATCCTTTGTAGGCGGATGGGTGGATTTGGGTAATGTCATAGGTTTCCTTTTGAAATTTTTGAATTTAGGGCGTAGATTTGATGGAGGATTAGATGATGGTGAGGGTAATGAATATTTTGATAGGACTAGGACATGGTGGCTTAGGCATAGGTATTTGATCAAATGGTGGTATGATAAAGTTATAGGGTGCATGAACTAGATTGGTGCTCCCCTTGTCCAATGGAGCATGAGAATTGAAAGGCTCTTGATTTTGTTGCCAAGGTGGACTTGGGCTCCTATGTTCTTGTTGTGATATAGGTGGATATGTTGATGCGGAATTGGCATGATAGGTAGATGGATTAGCTTGGCATGATGATGAAGGTGACACATAGGATTGTGGTTGAATGTGTTCAGGTTGAAATGGTGTTTGGAATTGTTGTGTATAATTTTTTGTTGTGAAAATGATGGAGGGGTTGCATAGGATAATGGTTGTTGAAAGGTTGATTGATATGGATAAGGGTTGACATTAGAAGAGGTGTTATAAGTTGATGAAGGGGTAACATGATATGTAGATGGATGAGGTTGATATAGTGATATAGGTGACACATAGGATTGATGTGAATTTTTTTGATGTGGTGATTGGACTTGATGTTGTTCTTGTTGGATTTGACAAGTGGCCATGAGGTATTGGGATTGTGCTATGAGTTGTTGCATTTGAGGTGATTGGTTTGTTTGAAGTATAAATTGTTGGATGAGGCCTTAGAGCCCGTGTATAATTTGTTGGTCTAAGGGTTGAGGTGCTTGATAAAGTTATTGAGGAGGTCTTGGAATTGGGGTACTAGGTCTTCTAACGTTTGTATGGTGTAAAATGATGTTGATTTGGATTAAATAGATGATAATAATTAGGATATGATGTGGAATGAAAATGTTGTATGATTTGGATGATGTGGAAAGTTTTTATTGGAAGTTTGACTTGGGAAATATAAAACACAAGATCTCACATGTAAATGCATGAACACACACACCAAACATAATGATAAATTTGTCTTTCAAGATTAAATGTTATGATTAAGAAACACTTGAATACAAAACAACAAGCTCAATGTTAGTCAAGTGGGTATGGCCAATTAGGTCTTAAGGTAGGATGCACAAGGTTGACTAGGGATGATTTAAAAGAAAAATCCTACCACACAGCCGAGAGAAAGGGGTAACCCACCCTTCACCTTCAATTCCCAAAGGTATAAAGTTCTTTGGGGGCTTAGTCAAGAGTGACAAGATTTTAAATCCAAAAGAGGCATGTCTTTGGATTCACACCTTGATTGAGGTCGTCCCTTGGAGGGGTGTGTGCTCCAAGCAGGCCTCGTAAGAAGGGTATGACAAAAGCGAACCAAGTGAGGTGTTTTGGAGGACACACACACTTGATTCACACTCGCAATTGTTAATTTCCCTTTATAAAATTAAGAAAACAATGGAAGCACTTGTTCTTTTTAACCTAAAGAAAAAATGTGTGGTGGAAAACAATGGTTCTTTTTAAGCCCAATTTCAAAGTGTGATTGCAAACAAGATGTTCGTTTTAAGCCCCAAATTGAAATGTGTTGACAAATAATGATTAGAGATGAAAGATGGAATGTGTGCACCTAGACTTTATTTAGCTCCAAATTCTTGTCCAATTGATCCAATTTTTCTTTTGAAGTGTTTATTTTTCTGCACATTCACAAAACCAACAACAAAGCCAAAACACTAACAATAAAATTGATCACTAATATTAGAGGGTTAGCTGGTTAAGACAAATCTAATTTTTGGGGAAAAAAAAGTGCATCAAAAATATAAACACAGAGAACATACCCTTACTAAAATTTCCAGAGCTTTCCAAAAATATAAAGGAATCTGAAAAATTTGTTGTTTTGCACCCAAAATTATTTTTTCATTAAAAATCATTAAAAATTATAAAAAATTCAAAATGGGTTGAAATGTTTTGAATTTTGGACTGAAAACTCCTGACAACATTCCAAATCTGTAGAACTTTTTTTGTGAAAAGATCTGACACCGATTGTGATATATAAGCAAATCTTTGTAAAACCCTAATTTTCAAAGATCTATTTTTTGTCTAATTATTTTTCATCCAAATTAAAAATATAAAGAATTGAACCCTATTATAATTTAGAAACATTTTCAAAAATATAAAATATCTGATAAAATCATTAATTTTCTCTCAAAATTGATTTTTAATGAAAAATAACAAAAAAATTAAAAACAAATCTAAAAAATCTAATTTTCTGACTGAAATCTATTGATATTGTCCCCAACCTATAGAAATATTTTTGTGAAATTATCTATAGCCCTTTGAGAGATATGGTTGAATCTTTGAAAACTAGGGTTTTGTCCCAAAATGATGCAAAATCTGAAACAAAAAGCTAACAAAACTTGCAACAAAAAGGATCCAACTCAAAAATTCCTCAAAATTTTTCAAAATATTGAGCCAAAAATTAGTTAGGGGATTCACGTTGGGTTCACCAAAATGTATACAAATTTTTTGGATAAATAAGAAATGATAAAACAATAATATGCATTACCTAATCCAAATCTCCAATACCTCAAATAGATGCAAATGATGGATGAATGAATCGATTGATTTGGTATATTTTTTGCTCAAATTAGTAGCATAGCGATATGATGAGGGTGATAGATGAAGGATGATATATAGAGATAGATGAAAGCTTCAAGAATGATTTTGACAGCATAAGAATGCTTGAATAATCGAACCCCCAAATGGCTTATCAGAGGGTTGATAGATGAAGGATGATAGATAGAGATAGATGAAATATTCAAGAATGATTTTGACAACATAAGGATGCTAGAAGAATCGAACCTCCAAATGGCTTATCAGAGGGTTGATTTATAGGCAAGGTCTGATTTTGAATTGATGGTTAATATTGGATGTCAATAAGATGTCTTAATCAATGGCCAAGATTGAAAGTTGTAGTATGAAATAGGGTTAGGGCTAAATTAGGGAAAATGATAAGGATGAAGGGTTGAGATTGAATTATGAGATAATTCAATCAAGGGCTAAGATTTGAACCACCAAAAATGGAATAGGGAAAGAGGATTCCCCAATAGGTCCCTAGGGTCTTTCACCTAGGAGCTTGGTTGGTACAATGCCTCTTTCACACTTAGTATTCTTGGTGTTTCATTCAAATATTGTGGGGTTTGGATAGGGGTGTGTTGTGTGTGATAGGATCTGTCTAAATGTTGCTAACTATTGAAATAAAACTAACTATGAAATGTAAACTAATAGAATGCAAGAGTATTCAAAACACTATGTAAAATAACCTAAGAATGGCCTAAAATGCATGTAAACTATAACAGAACTAAAGAGGGTAGAGATGGTGCACCTAGAAACTGAAGGTTGATGAAAAGGAACCTTGGAAACTTCTAGATTCTATTGTTGATGTTGAATGTGACACTTACGCCAGGTTGGGTGACTTAGTCCTCCTGTTGGGAAACTTTGTTGTAGCAGGTTTCTAGTAAATGGGTATCCCAAAACACAAAAACCACTTTGAAGGCCTAGTACAGAGACTAATTCACCAATGATGGTGACTTATTCCACCTGGGGCTTTTGAGAGTCTCGAGGTTGGAGTTTGTAGGTGCCCACTTCTACTTCTATTTCTGAAAGAGACCCATATCTAAATCTTTAGAAAGTGACTGACAAGTTGTCTCCAAGCTCCTTCTAGGGTTTGTTGACTTGGGATGATGTGGATGGGAATAAGACACCTTTTAACACCTTACTCTTTGACTAATCTGCATACAAACCTACAAAGCACACATGCAAAGAGGGGAAAGATGTTAGGGTTAAAGAATAGAGGTTTGCATTAGTCAAACCCCATGTTGGTAATCAAACCCAAATGAAATAGAATGAAAAAGGGAAAGATGGTTGAATAACATGCAATTACAACAACTCACCAAGCCCTTGTTGAAGAAGTATAAAGATATGCAAGAACCAGCTCCAATGGATGATGTTTGAAATGCTATGTGCTTTAATGCTTCATTGAGAAGATTCATTGCTTGAGTACTTGTGAAGATGAAAGAGTTGTTGGGGAGATAGTAAAATGAGGAGAAAAACCCTTATTTATACATGTTATGCTCTAATTCCCTGAAAATAACAAATCACAGGTGGACCTTAGGGTTTTGGAGACAAAATCCCGCTAGAAATTTGATTTTTATGCCAAATGGGACTAAGTCGCCCAAGGTGGCGACTTAGTCCACTTGGAAAAATTTAAGTGGTAGTCGGGATTTAAAAGGTGATTAATGATGGTTAATGGGGTTGTCTAATAAAATAAACTTAAGTCAGGCCTTTAAGTACATTAAGGGGCCAATTTTACATAATAAAGGGTTGATTTAGTGATGGCAAGCCTGGGAAAGTGTGAAGATGTGTTACAACGCCTTACAACACTTTGAAATAAGGCTTGGTAAGGGTTAAAATGGAGTTGTTTAGGTGAATTATGTTGAATGGGTCTTAGAAAAGTAGGAAGATGTGTTACAACACTTCACAACACCTTTGTAAAACACCATTAGGTTGTTGTTGATTTGCAAGTTTTCAAGGCCTAATGTGAATGTGTTGGCCACATTATTGTTGGAAACACAAGGGCGGACAACTAAGAGGGGGGGTGAATCAGTTGTCTCAGAATTTTAAACTAATTAACCATTATTCTCAGATCTGATTAATAAGCATGAAAGTAAAAATCAACAACACATCAGAAACACCCAGAACACCAACATTTTTGCATGGAAACCCTATTAGGGGAAAAACCACGGTGGAGGTTAATCCACAAGTTTATACTATGTTAAAATTATAAGAAGAATAAATGAGGAATGCACATGCATTCAGGCACACTTCCTAGAGCTCACTACTCAAATACAAAGGACAACTTACTATCTTACAGAAACATTTAGATTAAATCCATCTGAAGATTTTGAACTAAGAAAGTACCATCTTCTAATTCCTGATTACAGTTTCGGTTAAGCACATGAACACTTCTTCACTCTTCTTCACTCTTCTCTACCTTGAAATTATCTGAACTTTATTTGCACATAGGACTCGCACACTTCATATCATGCATATGTCAAATGAGATAAACAATCACTTATATATATATACGCAACAAGTAATTACATCGCTTCATGTCGGCTTCAACAAAATAAGAAGAATAAATGAGGAATGCACATGCATTCAAGCACACTTCCTAGAGCTCGCTACTCAAATACAAAGGACAACTTACTATCTTACAGAAATATTCAGATTAAATCCATCTGAATATATTGAACTAAGAAAGTAGCATCTGCTAATGCCTGATTACAGTTCCGGTTAAGCACATGAACACTTCTTCACTCTTCTTCACACTCTTCTCTACCTTCAAATGATCTGAACTTTATTTGCACATAGGACTCGCACACTTCATATCATGCATATGTCAAATGAGATAAACAATCACTTATATATATACGCAAAAAGTAATTACATCGCTTCATGTCGGCTTCAACAAAATAAGAAGAATAAATGAGGAATGCACATACATTCAGGCACACTTCCTAAATCTCACTACTCAAATACAAAGGATGAATTACTATCTTACAGAAACATTCAAATTAAATCCATTTGAAGATTTTGAACTAAGAAAGTAGCATCTGCTAATGCCTGATTACAGTTCCAGTTAAGCACATGAATACTTCTTCACTCTTCTTCACACTCTTCTCTACTTTCAAATGATCATAAATTTATTTTTGCATAGGACTCGCACACTTCGTATCATGCATATGTCAAATGAGATAAACAATCACATATATATACGCAACAAGTAATTACATCGCTTCATGTCGGCTTCAACAAAATAATAAGATGAATACAAACTGTCAACCCAAAAAATTAGAGATTATTAATGTGAATCAACCAAGATTGGCCACAACATAATGGAGACCCAAAATAACATCCTCGAACATGAAACACCTTCAAATATTATTCCTCAAAGATCCACACCACGCTACAAACACCCTATCGTTCATGAACATGAAAAACATGAACACGTAAGAGAAAATCACCGATCGTGAGCAGAACAATCAATGCGGGAATGCAACATAGATAGAGAATGATCTAGGAACATCTAGAAACACCACATGAGCATATGCAAAAACTCAGATTACCAGAATCACATCATCTTCTTCCAGGAACACCAACTACAGTTAATAGAATAACTGTCGGAACATAGAAACTCATAACTTACTCAAATCTTCATGCACACCTCTAAAAAATTTGGTTGATAAACTAGATAGGATTGAAAAAAAACCCTTTAATCTGAAACTTCTCACCATCAACATACTAAACTTTCCATCATACTAATCGTCACTGCTTCATAGACAACCTTCAATATTTTTATTACAATTTTCTCAATATCCTCGACATATACAGTCTTAAAGACATTAATGCTAATAGTGTTGACATCAATGGAAACCACATATCAAAAACATAACCACAACATCCAACAATCTCCCCCTTTTACATTGATGGAAACACATGATGTGAAAAACACCATCAATGCAACTAAATTCAGCACTTACTCCCCCTTATGTTCTGACTCTTTTCTCATGACTTCTTCTCCTCAAATAATTATTAGTTTTTCCCATTGTTCTTCTCCCCATTTTACATCAATGGAAAAGTTACACACAAGCTCTAAACCACATATCTGAAACATTTGACTATTGCCCCTGAGTAGCAGCCACCACAACATCAATCTAAAACAAGATATGACTATGAATGCACAAACTGATGCAATGTCTTGCATCTTAGTTCTGATTAGGAGGGTTAATCACCCCTAACTTCCCTCTGAGATACTCAAAAGTATCTTTAGGCAATGACTTGGTGAAGATGTGTGCAATTTGTTCCTTAGTAGTCACATACTCCAATCTAACTTCCTTATCACTCACCTGTCTCTCAAAAAGTGATATTTGATAGATATATGCTTAGTCTTTGAATGCAACGTTGGATTCTTAGAAATGTTAATTGCACTTGAATTATCACATAATAGAATAGTAGGTTCATCATATACAACTCTGATATCTCTCAACATCTGCTTCATCCATAATACTTGAGTACAATTGTTAGCAACAACAATGTATTATGCCTCTGCAGTAGACAAAGAAATATAATTTTGCTATTTACTTAACCATGAAATCAGCTTCTTTCCCAAGAAAAATGTACCACCACTAGTAATTTTCTTTTCATTCAAATCTCCTACCCAATCAACATCAGTAAAGGAACTTAAAGTAAGATCACCATCTTTAGGATACCACAGGCCAAAATCAATTGTCCCTTCAAGTATCTGAAAATTCTCTTCACGACAGTCACATGAGATTCCTTAGGATCGGCTTGAAATCTTGCAACAATACATATAATATTCATGATATCAGGTCTATTTTGAGTCAAATAAAGAAATCCACCAATCATTGATCTATATCTAGTATGATTTGTCTTCGAAGAATCATCATTTTTTGTTAACTTACATACGGTCACCATAGGTGTTCTAACTAGCTTTGAATCTTCCATACCAAACTTCTTTAGCAGTTCTCTCATATACTTGGACTAAGATATAAAGATTCCTTTATCTAACTGAGTAAATTAAAATCCCAAAAAGAATTTCATCTCACTAATCATTGACATCTCAAACTCATTCTGCATCTCATTAGAAAACTTCATGCACAAACCATCTTCTCCTCCAAAAATTATATCATCAACAAAGACTTCCACAATCAAATTTTTATCATCATCAATCTTGAAATATAGATTACTATCAACAATAACTTTGTTAAATCCAAGCTTCAACAAATACTTGTCCAATCTGGCATACCAAGCTCTAGGGGCTTGCTTGAGTCCATACAATGCTTTCTTTAACCGACAAACCATATCTCCTTGATCAATCAATTGAAATCTATCAGGTTGCTCAACATATACTTCTTCATTCAGTTCACCATTTAGAAATGTCGACTTGACATCCATCAGATAAACCTTGCAGTTTTTGTAAGCAGCATAAGCAAGAAACAATCTCACAACTTCAATTCTAGCAACAGGGGAAAAAGTCTCTTCAAAGTCAATTGCTTCCATCTGAGAATATCCTTTACACACCAATCTTGCTTTGTTTTTTATAACGTCACCTTGTTAATTCAATTTGTTTCTAAAGACCCATTTAGTTCCAATTACATTTTTGTCCTTAGGTCTAGGAACAAGAATCCAAGTATTATTCTTCCCAATTTGTTGTAGTTCTTCTTTCATTGCTTCAATCCAATGTTCATCTTTGCATGCTTCATTGACATTACTTGGCTCAATCTTTGATATCAAACAATATTCTTCTACAATTCTTCTCCTAGTCTAGACACCTTTGTTCTTATCAAGTCTATAATATGATTCTATGAATGATTTAATCTCACATACCTTGGAGTCTTAGAATGTTCTTGAACTTCAGACTCTTGTGATCTCTCTTCTGCACTTTCACTAGTTTCTCCTTTCTATTGATCTTCTTGATTCACCGGAATGATTTGAACTTGATTTGAAGTCTAACCTTTGTTTGTAATGTCATTCTGATCATCAGAATCATATCCATGGGTTCTAGATGGTTTAGAAATGTCTTCATCAACCTTAAAATTTGCGCTTTCAACCATTTTCCTCAATCTCTTGTTGTAGCACCGATAGGCCTTACTCTTAGTAGAATAACCAAGAAATATTCCTTCATCACTCCTAGCATCAAACTTTCCTATATCTTCATCTCTTTTGATATAGAATTTACTCCCAAAGACTTTGAAGTATCTAACAGTAGGCTTATGACCAAACCATAGCTCAAAAGAGATTTTACTAGTATCACCTTTGACTTGTACCCAGTTGAGGATATAAACAGTAGTACTCACACCTTGTCTCCAAAAGATATGAGGGACATTTCCTTCTAGCATCATAGTCCTAGGAGCATCTAGAACTGTCCTATTATTCCTTTCCACAACTCCATTTTGTTGAGGGGTCTACAGTGCAGATAATTGTCTCTTTATCCCATGCACTTCACAAAAAGAACTAAACTCACCAGAAGTGAATTCACCACCTCTATCTAATCTCAGAAATTTAATCTTTAGACCTCTCTCTGTCTCAACCTTAGCTTTGAAAATATTGAATTTCTCTAGAGCTTCATATTTTTCCTTTAAGAAGGCAACCCACATCAATCTAGAATAATCATCAATAATTAACATGAAGTACATGTCTCCTTGTAAACTTTTGATTCTAGCGGGACCATATAGATAAGTATGCACAAGCTCCAATACTCCCTTTGAACAATGTTGTTTGCTTCTAAATGAAACTCTAGTTTTCTTTCCTAACTAACATTCCTTGCATATGGCATTAGTAGGCTTTACCAATTTAGGAAGATCTCTCACCGCCTGAGTAGAACTTATCTTGATAATATTGTCAAGTTTTACATGACTCATTCTCCTATGCCAAAACCAACTTTCATCAACTTGAGAAATCAGACAACTTTTACTCGTAGTATTCAAGTGAAAAATGTTACCTTTGGTTTTTGTTCCTGAAGCAATCACATTTCTAGAACTTCCCAATATTCTTCACTTTCCATCCTTGAATTGAAGATTATATCCCTTGCCAACCATCTGTCCAACACTTAAAATATTATGCTTCAAACCTTCAACATAAAGGACATCATCAGTATTATGCTTACCATCAAAAGAAATACATCCTCTGCCACAATTTATACCACCATTGTTATCACCAAATCTTACAACACCACCATCATACTTTTCCAGGCTTACAAATTTTGTTTTATCACTTGTCGTGTGATTTGAACATCCACTGTCAATTACCCATTCATCCTTCTCTTCAACTCGAGCAGCTAGGGCTTTCTCCACATTTCTACAACTAGCAAATTTAGTAGACACATGATTATTTTCCTTGATAGCAATAAACACAAACTCATCTTCACTTACATTCCCTTTATCAGATTCATCATCTGTCACACCTTCATCAACAGCGTAATAACACTTCTTTTGAAATTTAGGCTTGTAAGGTTTTGATTTAGGAACTCTTTCCGGACACCTTGATGCAAAATGACCTATCTTGTTGCAAGAAAAACATTTAATAGGAAATTCCCCTTTATACTTACCTTCTCCTTTGGCTTCTCTATTGACAATAAGTGCTTCAAGCTCATTCAATTCTCTTTATTCTTCTTCAATCTATCTCATTTCTTCCTCAAACCTGAATACCTTTCTAGAAGAACTTTCACTTGGATCATATCTCTTATCTCTTCCAGAGGTAGTAGCTTTAAATGTAGATTCTATCTTAGGAAGGGCATCTCTGAATTCACTCAACTCAAAAGTAGTAAGTTTACCAATCAACATATCTCTGGTTACATTTGTCACAGTCCTGAGCTCATCAATAGTTGTAGCTTTGACTTTGTATGCATCAAGAAAGGATCTAAGAACTTTAGCAACAATCTTTGATTCATCCAACTGGCAACCAGCACATCTGATACCACAGACAATTTCATTCACTCTTTACATGAAAGTAGTAATATTCTCATCATCACCCATTCTCAAAAATTCATATTTCCCTTTCAGACTTTGTAGCTTAGCAATCTTCACATTATCATCACCTTCATACAAAGTTTCCAACTTTTTCTAGATCTCATAAGCAGTCTTCAGATCCATAACATTCATCATCTCAGAATCACTCAAAGAACTCAACGATGCTTCCTTAGCCCTGATATTGTATTAAGCTTCCCTAATCTCAGCAGTAGTAGTAGGACCATTTTGAGGGATAACATACCTATTACATGTAATGTTCCAATAAGATTCAACAATACATCTCAGATGACACTTCATTCGATTCTTCCTCAGAGAATAAATTTTTCCATAAAATCTTGAACTATCCTTCTTATATGTCACCATCCCAAATCCCCTCAAGTTGTTAAACTTCTTCCAAGGAATTTTCTCTTGTACCAATTGTTGGCAACATAAGAGCAGACAACTAAGAGCAGAATTTTAAACTTATTAAAATTATTAATCCTTATTATTAGATCTGATTAATAACTATGAAAGCATAAATCAACAACACATCAGAAACACACATAACACTAAGATTTTTGTGTGGAAACCTTGTTAGGGGAAAAACCACGGTGAAGGTTAATCCACAAGTTTATATTTTGTTAGAAGTATAAGAAGAATAAATGAGGAATGCACATGCATTCAAACACACTTCCTAGAGCTTGCTACTCAAATACAAAGGAAGCCTCACTTTCTTACAAAAACATTCATATTAAATCCATCTGAAGATTTTGAACTAAGAAAGTAGCATCTGATAATGCCTAATTATGTACAGTTTCGATTAAGCACGTGAACACTTCTTCACTCTTATTCACTATTCTTCACACTCTGCTCTGCCTTTGAGTGATCTAAAAATTTATTCACACATAGGACTCGCACACTTCGCATCATGCATATGTAAAAATAGATAAAAAATCGCTTATATATATTTGCAACAAGTAATTACATCGCTTCATGTCAGCTTCAACAAAATAATAAGATGAATACAAACTGTCAGCTCAAAACAATAAAGATTATTAATGTGAATCAACCAAGGTCATCCACAACATAATGGAGACACAAAAAAACATCCTCAAACATGAAACACCTTCAAAGATGATTCCGGAAAGATCCACAACATGCTACAAACACCTTGTCGGTCATGAACATGAAAAACATGAACACGCGAGAGAAAATCACTGATCCCGAGCACAACGATCAATACGGACGTGCAAGACAAATAGATAATGATCTAGAAACATCCACAAACACAACAAGAGCATACACAACAACTCAGATTACCAGAATCGCATCATCTTCTTCCAAGAACACCAGCTACAGTTAGCAGAATAACTATCGGAACACAGAAACTCATAACTTGCTCAAATATTCATGCACACCTCTGAAAATTTTGGTACATAAACTAGATAGGCTTGAAAACAAACCCTTTAATCCTCAACTTCTCACCATCAACATACTGAACTTTCCATCATACTAATCTTCACTGCTTCACAGACAACCTTCAACATTTTTATTACAATTTTCTCAATATCCTCGACATATACAGTCTTAAAGACATTAATGCTAATAGTGTTGACATCAATTAAAACCACATATCAGTGACACAACCACAACATCCAACAATTACAACATTAGATCTAAGCAAAACCAGGCCAAAATCCAAGGGAAAATTCCCAAATGAGTGAAAAGTGTCAAGGCTACACTTTTTGGTGACACAAGATTAAATGAGATATCAAGAGATAAGATTTGATGTGGAAGATAGGATTGGCACAAACAAAGAGGTGGTAGGAGAAATTAAATGATAAAAATTGTTTAATTTAGGTGGCCAATGAATAATTAAATAATAAATATATTATTTAATTATAGAAGAATGTGACTAAGGGAATCTTTTGAATTAAATAATGATTTCATTCAAAATTCAAGAGAGTGGACCAAATTAAATAAATAGAATTTATTTAATTTAGGAGAGAAGAGGCTAATGAATAATTAAATAATTAAAAATAATTATTTAATTATAGTAGAAAATGGACAAAAATTAAATAAATAAGAATTTATTTAATTTTAGAAAAAAAGGGACTTAATTAGTGACATAATTAAATAAATGAAATTTATTTAATTAATCACGGACGAATAAAGATAGAGTTGTGCTAGTCTAGAATAAAGGTTTTGGGATAAAGTTGTTTCCACTACTTGTTACCTGATTAACATGTCTCCTATGTCAGCTCTTGTTGATAAGACACCTATAGAGGCATGGTCAGGTGACAAGCCTTCATTAAGACATCTTAGATTTTTTGGTTGTGAGGCATATGCACATTTGCCAAAGGAGAAGTAAAAAAAGTTGGAGAACAAGGTTGTGAAATGTATCTTCATCAGATACAATTATAGTGTGAAAGGATACAAGCTTTGGGATCCTGTTGAATAGAAGGTAATACATAGAGAAGTGTTTTAGAGAAACTAAGCCTTCTTTTGTTACATTGTAGCCAAAAAAAAGTAAATAGGAAGATGTGATTCAATTTCCTTCTACACCTGAGAAAGTTGAATCAAGGCCCATAGATAGACAAGAAGTTGAGGAGAGATCATCTAGCTTTGAATCTTCATAGGAGGAGGAAGAACCTCCAGCTTAGCTTTTTCATAGGTCTACAATACATAGACAACCACCTGAAAGATATTCACCTGATGATTGGAGATGTATTTTTTCTTTAAATACTAACATGGATGAACCCAAATCGGTAGAAGAGGCATTAGGTATGTATGAAGCAAAATCCTAAAAGATCGGCATGGATGAAGAAATGACAACTTTGAAAAATAATGATACATGGGATCTTGTACCATTGCCTGAAGGAAGAAAACCTATTGATTTCAAATGGGTTTTCAATAAAAAGATTGGTTCAAATGGAAACATTTGTTGAAAATGAAGGTAAAAATGTAGCTTAAAATTTGTAAATCTTGCGTAACTGTAAATTCAATTTTAGTATTCTATCATAATTCCTTTTGTATGATTAATCTTGAATTAGATCGATTTTATTATTGTAGAAAGTAGACAAAATATTGTAGAAGAAATATAAGACAGAATAGAAGGGACACATCATGTACTTGGAGAAACCCTTTCGGGAAAAAACTCCACCAGAATCAGTCTTGCTTTTATTATTTAACCTTTGAATAAGTTACAATAACATTGATTCAATTCTCCTTGATATGCTTCCTTTTTCTTCAACAAATCTTCTTCACAACCTATAATATTTTCTCACAAAACTCTCTCATACAATTGCTGCAATAATAGACAATATTATTGCTTTCAAACTCATAAGAGTTATCAAATATATAATCACAAAGCCTTTTGAGAAAATCCATGCCTAAGGTTGCCAAGTTGAGTTCAAAATGCATGAAAAATCCAAACAAGATTCTCCCTCAAAGTTGGTGCCCAACACTGAAGTGTTAGCCTCATAGTTGTCAAAAATATCTTATGCAAGCTCATCCTCAAAGTAGGCGCCCAAACTGGGTCCCACTTAACTGAGCATTATAAATATATTTTCCATGTAATAGTTGTAACTCAAAGATGCCAACTTGGGTGCCCAAGGTGGGCCCAAGTTAATCTTTGTTAACTGAAACATATTTTTCAGTTATTCATGCAAAACAATATGCATGCATGATCCTCCATATGTTAATTGAATGTATCCACCTGTTATCTATCCATGCAGCTCAAGTCAACTGAAATTAACTAACATACAACTGAAGATAACTAAAACATAACTGAACTAAACTAAACTAAACTAAACCTCATAAATATCAATCCCTATTTTATAGGAACTCAACATGCATAAATCAAAATCCCTATTCTGTAGGAACCTAAGATGCATTTATGAAGTGTACTCAATTCACCAACTAGTTAACTGAACTGAGATGGGTCCCATCTCCCATGTAGGTGCCCATGTTCTCCTATTTTGTAGGAGCTCTCCCAAGGAATTCCCACATGTTGCTTTCATTTATAAATAACTACAAATGTCAAATTAAATGTTTATTTCATTCCAAATTAATCTCTTCCTAATCCCAGTGTTGTGAAACACATTCCAAGGACTTAAGAGATACATGAAATATGTTAAGAATGCAATTAAATGACATCCTATTCCCAACATTCTCCCGCTTGACATTATCATTTTAATTATTCTAAACAAGGAAAAATTTAATATAGATCAAGTACATGACTCAAGGCCAATGGCCTTCCTACACCAAGAGAACTTTTCTATAGGAACCAGTTTCGTAAGATAATCTGCAACATTAATCAAAGTGTTAAATTTCTCAATTAATACCTTCCCACCCTCAACCATTTCTCAAACAAAGTGATACTACACATCAACATGCTTAGTATGAGCATGATACATAGGATTTTTGGCTAAATAAATAGCACTTTGACTATCACATTCAAGTTTAATTTTCTTGCAATTAAAACAAATACCTTTCCCAAGTCTCTGTAACCAAACTGCCTCTTTGGAGGCATGTGTAGCATCCATGTACTCCGCTTCTGTGGTGGAAAAAGCAATTGTGGGCTGCCTCTTACTCATCCAACTAACCACAACTCCAAACAAAGTAAACACATAACCACTTGTTGACCTCCGACTATCCAGGTCTCTTGCCCAATCTGAATCAACAAAACCCTGTATGTCCAATGATCTATGCATAATATCAATATCATTAGCACCATGAGAAACCAAACAATAATAAAAATTACCTCGTAAATATCTAAACACCCTCTTAACATAAGTCCAATTTTCTTTACCAGGGTTAGACATAAACCTACTTAGAACTCCCATTGCTTGGGCTATATCTAGTCTTTTACAGACCATTGCATACATCAAACTGCCAACTGTACTAGCATAAGGAATCTCAAACATTTCCTCATAATCAAAATCAGATTTAGGACTCATGTCTAAACTTAACTTCATGCCAACTGGTAAAGGAATATTAATTTCTTTACTATCCTACATGTTAAACAGTTTCAAAATAGTATCAACATAGTTGCTTTGACTTAAGCAAAGATTTATATTACCTCTATCTCTTTTGATCTCCATACCAAGGATATATTTTTCAGCCCCTAGATCTTTCATCTCAAATGTGTTAGAGAGGTCTTCTTTCAATTCTTTGATCATTACCTTGTTGTTACCAATAAACAACATGTCATCAACATACAAGATAATAATTAAAAGTTGATCATCAATAAACTTCATGTAAACACAATGATCTTCCTCACTCCTTACATAACCAATTTTTAATGCAAAAGCATCAAACTTATGGTACCACATTCTTGGTTACTGTTTCAATCCATATAAAGATATTTTTAACCTGCAAACCAAATATTATTTTCCTTTTGCAACAAAACCATCAAGTTGCTTCATATAAATCTCCTCATTAATATCCCCATGCAAAAAATTAGTTTTCACATCCATTTGCTCTAACTCAAAGTCATAAGCAACATCAATAGATAAAAAGAATCTAATAGAAATCAATTTAGCAACAAGAGAGAAGATTTCATTAAATTCAACTCCCTCTCTCTGGGAGTAGCCCTTGGCTACTAATCTAGCCTTATACCTTTCGAGATTACCATCTGCTCCAATTTTATTTTTAAATATCCATTTACAACTAATGGCCTTTCTTCCTTTGGGAAAACTCTCAAGATCCTATGTGTCACAAGAATCCAAGGAATCCATTTCCTCATGCATAGCTTGTGACCAAAAATTGTTCTCATCTAAAGACAAAGCTTCCATGTAAGAACTGGGTTCATCATTAGTACTCAACAAATCAAATATACAACAAAAATCAGGTGGGCTATACCTTTCAACAGGATTTCGTTGTCTTGTGGATCTTATCAAAGAAGGTTCTTCTTGTTTCTCAATATGCTCATTTGGAGCATCTATCTTAGAAGAACTATGTGAACTCTCCTCATCCAATCCATCCAATTGTTCTTCAACATGTGCATCTTCTTGCTTCTAAGTTTTTGTCTCAAAATGCATTGTTCGAGAAGTATCATTCTCCTTTGGTTGTTCTTCTCCAGTGTAAGCTCTAAACTCCCTAAAAATCACATCTCTAGACAAAGTAATCTTTCGGGTTAGAGGATTCCAAAGCTTGTAACCTTTTACATTTTCACCATAACCTATGAATATCCATTTCTATTCTTTTGGATCCAACTTAGATCGCTTTTCTTTAGGCACATGAACAAAATCCTCACAACCAAAGATCCTTAAATGTGCAACACTAGGTTTCCTACCTAACCACATCTCATAAGGGGTTTTATCTTCAATAGATGAACTAGGAAATCTATTGATTAAATAACAAGAAGTACACATACCACCTCGGCCCAAAGGCACTGATCTAGCTTAGCACTACTTACCATACTCCTAGCTCTTTCCATTAAGGTTCGGTTCATCCTCTCTACTACTCCATTTTGTTGAGGGGTATATGGAGTAATTTTATTTCTCACAATCCTTGCATGCTTACAATAATCATCAAATTCCTTAGAACAATATTCACCACCATTATCTGATCTCAACACTTTTATCTTATGATATGATTGTTTCTCAACTAAAGCCTTAAATTCCTTAAACTTATTGAACACATCAGATTTGTTATGCATAAAATAAATCCAAGTGTATCTTGAGACATCATCAATAAATGTGACATAATATCTAGATTTTTTAATAGAGTCAATATCCATAGGACCCATAACATCTAAGTGAATAATCTCTAATAGTCTTTTAGCTTTATTTGTTCCTTTAGGAAATGAAGATCTAGATTGCTTTCCAAACACACAATGCTCACAAAAATCATTTTTGCCAATATTATAATCAAAAATATCATCAACCAATTTCTTATTAAGAATGGTCCTAAGGCCTTTTTCACATATGTGGCCCAATCTATGGTGCCACAACATGCATGTATTTTCAGCTTCAGTTACATTGGTTGATTTATTCAAATTGGAGATATTCAATTTAAACAAAGTCCCTATCTGAGATCCTTTAGCAACCACCATATACCCTTTCACCAATCTACAACCAATTTTATCAAATGTCACATGCATTCTAGAATCATTGAGCTTAGATACAAAAATTTGATTTCTAGCAAGTCCTGGAATATGTAAAACATCATTAAGGGTATTAATCCTACCATCACTGAAACACAACTTTACCTCTCCTTTGCCCATAATCTTTGTTGTGCTATTATCTCCAAAGAAGGCATTTCCTCCATCATATTCATTACATTTTGAGAACCACTCCTTGTTAGGAGTCATATGATAGGAGCAACCTAAATCAACAAGCCAAGAGTCATCACTAAATTTTTTACATGAAATAATCAATGCATCATTACCATCATCGAGGATTTCTTAGTAGAAGCATCAGAAATATTTTTCTTGCTCTTATAATCCTTCTTTATGTGTCCTGGTTTCTCACAGTTCTAACACTTTACCTTACTCTTACCAAGGGTTTTAGACTGTCCTTTAGACTTACCATTTCCTTTCTTGTCTGCCTTAGATTCCTTTTCCTTAGGCCTACCTCTTACAAACAAATCATCTTGGGAGCCCATTTTAGACTTACTCCTCATCTCCTCTAATAGGAGAGTAGGAATTATATTGTCCATCTTTGGATCTGTACCACTACCACTGATAGAAATAATTAGATTTTCCCAATATTTTTCGTAAAGAACAAAGTAACAAAATGAATTTATCTTCATCTTCTAGCTTTACATATACAGATGATAATTGACTCAGAATAAAATTAAAAGAATTGAAATGATGTGCAACATAATCACCATCTTTCATCTTTAAAGAATATAACTATTTTTTCAAATATAATCATTAGTAATGCTTTTGGTTTGATAGATATCACCTATCCTCTTCCATAGATAAAATGCAGTCTTTTCATCTGAAATATTCAAGAGAACAACATCAGAAATACATAATCTTATGGTTCTTCATGCCTTCTTATCAAGCTTAGCCCAATCCCCATCTAACATTGATTTAGGTGTCTTTTTCTTATTACCTACAACTAACCAGTGATCTCTCTCTCCAAGGAGATCTTCCATATTTAGTTTCCACATCTCATACCTAGATCCATTGAACCTTTCAATATCTAAATGAGAAGTAGAAGCCATTGCAACATACTAATTTTTTAAATCATCAATTGACACAATATTAAAAGCTCCCACTATAGCCAAAAAACCTTCAAAATTTTAAGAGAAAGTCGTCCCAAACTCTACCCAACCATTAGCTCTAATACCAAATGTTGAAAATGAAGGTGAAACTGTAGTAAAAAATGTAGCTTAAAATTTGTAAATCCTGTGCAACTGTAGATTCAATTTTATTATTCTTTGTCACAATTCCTCGTGTATGATTAATCTTGAATTAGATCAATTTTAATGTTGTAGAAAGTAGACAAAAGATTTTAGAAGAAATATAAGACAAAATGGAAAGGACACAGCATGTACGTGGAGAAACCCTTTCGGGAAAAAAAATCCACCAGAATTGGTCTTGCTTGTATTATTTAACCTATAAATAAGTTACAATAATATTGATTCAATTCTCCTTGATATGATTCCTTATTCTTCAACAAATCTTCTTCACAACCTGCAATATTTTCTAACAAAACTCTCCCATACAATTTCTACAATAATAGACAATATTCTTGCTTTCAAACTCATAAGAGTTGTCAAATATATAATCACAAAGCCTCTTGAGAAAATCCACGCCTAGGGTTGCCAAGTTGAGTTCAAACATGCATGAAAAATTCAAACAAGAGTCTCCCTTAAAGTCGGCGCCCAACACTGAAGTGTTAACCTCGTAGTTGTCAAAAATATCTTATGCAAACTCATCCTCAAAGTAGGCACCCAAACTAGTTCCCACTTAATTGAGCATTATAAATATCTTTTCCATGCAATATTTGTAACTCAAAGATGCCAACTTGGGCACCCAAGGTGGGCCCAAGTTAATCTTTGTTAACTGAAACATATTTGTCACCAATTCATGCAAAACAATATGCATGCATGATCCTCCATCTGCTAATTGAATGTATTCACCTTTTATCTATCCATGCAACTCAATTCAACTGAAATTAACTAACAAACAATTGAAGATAACTGAAATATAACTGAACTGAACTGAACCTCGTAAAAATGAATCCCTATTTTATAAGAACTTAACATGCATAAATCAAAATCCCTATTTTGTAGGAACCTAAGATGCATTTTTGAAGTGTACTCAATTCACCAACTAGTTAACTGAAATAAGATGGGTCCCATCTCCCATGTAGGCACTCATGTGCTTCTATTTTGTAGGATCTCTCCCAAGGCATCCCCGCATGCTCCTTTTATTTATAAATAACTATAAATGTCAAATTAAATGTTTATTTCATTCCAAATTAATCTCTTCCTAATCCTAGTTTTGTGAAACACATTCTAAGGACTTATGAGATACATGAAATATGTTAAGAATGCAATTAAATGGCATCCTATTCCCAACAATATTAAGAAGTACAAAGAAAGTTTGGTTGCAAAAGGTTACTCTCAAATTGAGTATGTTGATTATGGTGAGGTATTTTCTCCTGTTGCAAAAATGGCATCCATTAGATTTTTTCTTTCTATTGCTGCTGCTTATGATTTAGAGGTTGACCAAATGGATGTGAAAACTACTTTCCTTTATGGTAACTTGGAGGAGGATATTTATATGACACAACTAGAGCACTATGTGGTGAAAGGTAAAAATAAATTGGTTTACAAATTCAAGAAATCTTTGTATGGCCTAAAATAGAGTCCTATATTGTGGTACTAGAAATTTGATACATATGTGTTGAGTTTGGGATTTGAGCATTCTAAATCAGACCATTATGTTTATTATAAAACTGATGATGATTGTTTCCTATTTATTGCATTATATTTTGATGATATGTTACTTATCAAGGTAAAGCGAAATATATGATTTAAGAACTAAAATCTCAACTTGCTACTAAATTTGAAATGAAATATCTTGGTGCAACTCAACACATTCTTGGGATGGAAATTAGAAGAGATAGAGTGAAGAAAAAGCTATGGCTTGGACAAAGTGAGTATGCCAATTAAATTTTATAGAGGTTTGTTATGCAGGATTATAGAACATTATGTGCTCCTTTTTTAGTTGGTACAAAGTTATCTATTTCAGATTGTCCTACATGCCCTTCAGATATGGAAGACATGAGAAAAGTACCTTACTAGAGTGCAGTTGTAAATTTGATGTATGCTATGGTTTGTACTAGACTGAACATTTCCCAAGATGTGGGAGTTCTTTCTAGATATATGTCTAATCCAGGTAGAGTTCACTGGGATACAGTTAAAAAAGTCTTCAAATATTTTCATGGTACCTCAGATTATTCCTTGTGTTATCATAGTAATATGACAGAGGATGAGATTTCCCTTGATATTCATGGTTATGTGGATTTAGACTGGGTAGGTGATGTTGATAGTAGATGATCCACTAGTTTTTTTGTGTTTACTTTATTTGGTGGTGCAATTAGTTGGATGAGCCAGCGACATGTTGTGGTTACATTTTCCACTATTGAAGCTGAGTATATGGTAGCTACTCATGCTTGTAAATAAGTCATTTGGCTTAAGAGATTGTGCTCAGGTATTGGAATAAAACAAGATGTAGTGATAGTTTATTGTGACAATCAGAGTGTGATATTTATAGCTAAGAACTCAATATTTTATGCCAAGACCAAGCACATTGATGTACAATATCATTTTGTTAGAGATATGGTCAAAGATGGAAGGGTGAATTTGGTTAAGGTAGAGACTTTGATGAATTTTTTTGATTCTTTAACTAAGCATGTGAGCATAGAGAAGTTTAGATGGTGTTTAGAGTCTGTGGGCCTTTCAGCCCCTAGAAATTAAGAGATGATATTATACCCCCTCTCCTGCTCTTGCAAGGTGTTCGACAAGTGGGATATTTGTTGGAAAAATGTCTCAACCTTGAAAATACATAAAGAACTATTGATATGTTAGTGTGGGGGAGGGGGGGTGTAGGGGGCTCATACCCTTTGTGGGGGGTTTAGGGGTCATGCGCCCCGATGGAGATTCGAGGGCAAAGTCACCAAAAGCCACATTTTATGTATATTTTATTATTATAAATATGGACCATTCATCATTAGGGTTTATATCTGATGGTCGATATTTTGATGGCTTGACTTGTCCTAGAAGGCAACCCTATTTTATGATGGTTTTGTATTACAGATGTGTATTGTGATGTATTATGAGAGTTTGATAGCAATTGTGTTTCCTCTAGACCTATGGTTGGTGATACTCCAGTGAGAAGTTGTCTCTACAAGTAAATTGTAATCTTTGTGATTTCTAAATAATATATTGGACAACTTTTGGAGTGTGGGGTTTTTCTCCCGAAAGGGTTTTCCCCACATAAATCACTGTGTTGTGGTATGCATTATATTTATGTTTATTTTTGTTTAAGATTATGTAACTATTAAATATCTGTAAAATTTTTGCATTATCCTCCTCTCAATATTAGTGTAGGAAGTTGTTCTGCTACCTTAGCTTCCTTACAAAATTGCCTTGATATTTATAGATTTTTGAGATATTGATCAACAGTCATGATTCAAAATACTAATCAATGGATGCAATTAAATTGATAATGAATTCATGGATCACGAAATGATCAAGTGGTTAACAATCCATGAGACATGGATCAAGGATTAGATCAAGGGTCAGTAATCCATGAGAGACTCAACAATATCCCTTAATTTTAGGAATTATGTTGGAGATATTTTGAGTTGGAGGGAACAATTCCAATTTGAAAAGGGAATGTTCCATGTCGAATATTCTTTATGCAAGTTCGATAATTGGAGAAAAATTAGCTAATTAAACAATTCATGGAAATTATTTAACTGTGCAAGTTGGAAGAGTTAAGAACTTTAATTAAATATCTATGAATTGTTTAATCAAGTAGGATTTATTAGCATTTAATTAAATAATTTGACATTATTTAATCAAAAAGGGAGAAAATGATGAATTTTGATGGGTTAATCAAATAAGCTTAATTATTTGATTAAAAGGAGAATAAAGTGAATTTAACTAAATAATTGGAAATTATTTAACTAAATAGAGGAATTAGGTGAATAATGCGAGAAATGATGTTAATAAGAGAAATCAAGTGTGATATATTCAAAACATTTTTAGGTGTCTATAGTCACTAAAACTCCAATGTCTTCTCTTGTATTAATCTCAAAATACTGTTACAACTCTTGATCAACCCTTTACAAACAAGAGAAGGCTACCTTTTATAGAGAAGGCTTACAAAATCTATTGTAGAGATCAACTCAAGACCAATGGCCCGGATTACGCTCCGATTTTCGTAAAACAAACACCGTCGGAAAGCTCTTGCCGAGCTCTTCGCGTTGACATAAATTTTGACCACTGTTGGTGACATCAAATTTTGACCTTTTTTCTTGCTTTGGGCCCTGAGTTGACCAGTTGTTGACTGAACTTTGACCAGCAATGACTTGGGCTTTGTAGCTCTGTTTGACTCCATTCAAGTTGCATTGGAATCAGGACATTGAGCTCTTTCTAATGGTGCTAAAATTTGGATTATTGGAGACACTTCAATTTTTGGTGAAAATATCCCCCGGATCAGGCCTCCCCACTGAAGAACTTTTGGACCTCTAAAAGTGGCATTTATTCAAACATCAAGTGAGGACTTGGCCTCCCCACTTGTCCTGTATCATTTGTACATCTGTATACCTGGCTCACAAGCACAATGAAGACTGCAACAATATTGTTGAACATAAACATCATTCTATCACTTCCATAAGCATCTACATCAACTGTTGTAGCCACTAACCAACAAACATTAACTAGCATCAAGCTGAACAATAATGCAGATATGAAAGAGAATAAATCAACAACATATCGATCTCCCACAATAGAAACATTTTTACCCAAGGGTCCATCAATGCTTTCAATCACCATTCCCTCATGTTGTACTGTGGGTGCATCCTACAACATCTGACCCTAGTTAGCTACTCCAAGTTCATGTCTAGAACCACCTGTACTGACAGACATAAGAGTTAACTCTTTAATTGCATTAATCACCCTCTTTAATTTCCCTGTGTTTGTAAAAGAATGATCAATCTTAATCCTGTGAGAATGTACAATATACTGAATGCCATCTTTAAACAAATGATAATGATTCTTTTCCCTATAGAAAATGGCTTTTCGATCATAGAGATAAGGGCTACCCAGAACTATCCCACAGATATCTAGTGGAACCACATCAAATTGTACCTCATCCACAAACTTACTAGTGATTGCGAATTTTAAAGTGCATTGCCTTGTTACTTGCAACTTATCATTCTCGCAAATCCAGCCTAGTGGATAAGGTTTCTTATGCAATGTAGTTTTCAATCCCAAGTTTCTTACAACATCTTCAAAAATTAAGTTAACTTGAGAACCACTATCTATGAGTGCATCAACTTTAATGTTCTTAGCAACAACCCTTAAATGAAATAGATCATTCCTTTTCTTATCTTCAGAGACATCATTAAATTTAGAAGTAGAAGCACAACTATCAAAGGAAACACTGGAAAGAGGAGCTTTACCTTTCAAACCCATAGCTGTTATCTTAGCTTCATCATCAGAATCGGAACCAAGATCCATAACAAAATTTGAAGACACCTTCTTACCTTTATGTTTTTGATTATGTTTTTGAGCCCACTTAGGTTTCAATTCGGGATGCAACTGCCAACAATGATCTTCATCATGACCCTTCCTGTCACAATGAGAGCAAGAAAATTGGACATCCTTCTTAACTATAGTTGTCTTCTTTCCTTTCCCTGTCTCTGCAACCTTAGATGATTTCTTTACAGAGTTATCATTATCAAACTTATCAATAAAAGAACCCTTTCCTCTTGACTCTAAGTGGGTAGCTTGGACACAAAATTCATCCAAGTTGTTAGGATTCAAAACCAAAATAGAATGCCTAAGGTAGGAATGAAGAACTCCTATGTATTTTAACAAAGCATCCTGAGTGAGCAAAGGTACATTTAAAGCAATAGCCCTTTTCCTGAATTCATGGGTGTACTCTTGGACAGTTTGACCTTTCCCTTGCCTAAACATTTGCCAATCCATCATTAACTGTTGCATATTTCCTAGGGGATAAATTGCTTCTTAAGAGCATTAACAAACTCTTCCCAAGTTAAACTGACTCTACCATGCTGTGAAATTTCTACCTTAGTTTTACTCTCCCACCAGGTTAAAGCTATACCTCCTAACCGAAGAGTAGACAATTGGATCCTATCAACATCATCTGATAGGTTTTGGACTCTACAATAGACTTCAACTTGTTGAATCCAATCATCCAATTTTTCAGCATTTAGTTCACCACAATACTTTGGTAAGTCAAATTTTACACCCAATTTGATTTTAGGCTTATGCCCACTCTTAAAAGGATTAAAAGAAATAGAATGAGGAGAAGATGGAGAAGAAGGAGAAGAGGGAGGAGAAGGAGAAGAGGGTGGATCTGGTTGTTTGTCACCATCTCCATGATGTTTCCCTTTCTTGTCTTTACGATCTTCTTGCTTCGACGAACCTCCTTCAAGTTCCTTCTGCTCTTGTCTTTCTTGGAAAAGTATGTCCACCTTAGCCTTCATCTCGAGGAATGCTCTTCGAAACTCCTGCTCACTGATTTCTTCAAGAACCTCCATTCCAAACACAGACATCTTCGGAAAAGTTCTTCACTTCCCGATCTCAGGATCAAATTCTTCAAGCTTGCCTTCACCCTTCTGAATCCTAGATCTCGTTAGCATTCAAAAAAACCAACTGCAATAATAGTCACCAAAAGCTCTGATACCAATTTGATCTGATTAGGATCTAGACTAATTGCATAACTGAATGCTTAATGTTTACAATCTTTAAAATCCAAATTACATAAACGAAATTAACACATTAACATGGTTAATTAAGCGGAAATAATAAAGTGAAGAAAAATAGAATGTGAGAGAGAAGGAGAGAGAAAATGCAAACAATCTGATAACGGAGTTCGCCACAATTGTGACTACGTCTCCGGGTCCGCTCCAATGGAGTGAGACCGATCCGATTAATCTCCAGAAAAGGATTACAAAAGGTCTTCCACCTGTTACAAGATTTCTATCTCCTTGGACGATAATGAATTACAAATAAATCCTTCAACAAATGCAACAAGCTTAACTAAGCTTCAAATGCATAAGGATCAAATTCACTATCACTTGGAAATATTCTCACAACTCTCTCAAAAATTCACTTCCAGCACTTAGCCAAAAAAAATATCTTCACCAAAAATTGCTTAATCTCACACCCCCCATTCTACCCTTTTTATACAAAAAAACTACTCAAATTGGCTCATAACCAATTGATTTTCAAATCCCCTTTACATAGAAAATATTATTAAAAATCCCCCCTTATTTACATAGGGATATCCTCCCCTTAAAATAACCCATCCAATTTTACATAAAATTTTCACGGATGGGCCTCTTTTAATTTTATTCCATAATCCATTCAGATTTATTAGGAGATCTTAATAATTCACCTTTGAATATAAATGGGCTTGATTTTGTTAAGGATTTTCTCCTTAATTATAGGGGGTGAATTGGTTGGCAATTTGTTTTGTTTCTTTAAAAATAATGTTTAAGTTCTCCTTAAAAAGGGGATCTCTCAACCACATGTATTTTTAAATATTAAAGGGGTTTTATCCCATTTAAATAGGGGTAAATTTTTTTTGTTTTAAATTAAGACCCCACCTAATTTTTCTCACGTAGGCCTTAAATTAAGGCTTTTAAATGGGAGGAGTGGTAGGCTTTTATATTTATTTTATTTATTTTTAAATAAAGCCATGTCCAACAAATTGCCGCCACATGTAACTTCGGGAAGCCGCCATGTGTCACCTCATGATTCATCCATGTCAGCATGATGACGTCATGCTGACGTCATCATTGTACCTTCAAGTCAATTGAGCTTTGACCTTCCATATCTCTCACATACGAGCTTCGATTTTCGTAAAACAAACACCGTCGAAAAGCTCTTGCCGAGCTCTTCGCGTTGACATAAATTTTGACCACTGTTGGTGACATCAAATTTTGACCTTTTTTCTTGCCTTGGGCCCTGAGTTGACCAGTTGTTGACTGAACTTTGACCAG
The DNA here is from genome assembly GCA_007115665.2 of Sequoiadendron giganteum. NCBI lineage: Eukaryota > Viridiplantae > Streptophyta > Pinopsida > Cupressales > Cupressaceae > Sequoiadendron > Sequoiadendron giganteum. The sequence goes on from CM021107.1 coordinate 624,428,622, forward strand.
CAATGACTTGGGCTTTGTAGCTCTGTTTGACTCCATTCAAGTTGCATTGGAATCAGGACATTGAGCTCTTTCTAATGGTGCTAAAATTTGGATTATTGGAGACACTTCAATTTTCAGTGAAAATATCCCCCGGATCATCATAGTATTTTGAGAAGGCTATACAATCTTCTATCATTTTATCAATTTCTCCTTTCAAAATCAAGAAATTGTTGTGTATTTCCACAACCATCACAATTGCCTTGTTCTCAGTGCTAGCAATGTTATTGATCCAATTGTGTGTGGTTTGTTTCCACGTCTTCATTTTCTCCATTTTGTTTTGATTAGGGGTCAAAAATAGGTTTTGATGGGGCCTAAAACCCAGTACAAAGGAAAACAAGCTGCACTTAAGACATATCATCAACCATCAGTAGCACAATAACAACCTCTATAAGATTATCATGACAACACTCTGCAAATAACAAGCAAGGGCTAGAAACCCATACACAGCCTAATTTTAACCTGGACCAAAAACCCTTTTGACAAACTTAAACCTCACCTGAACTAGGCAAACGTCAACAAACCATCCTCTCAGATCAATCAAATCTGAGCCCAAAAGAACAAAGGACATACTGATATAAACCACCAATAAAACCAAACACCCCACATCAATAGGGGCATTAAAATCCACCGCTAACACCTCCAATAAATTAGCTTTCCTACAGCACAAACTCACATGGTAACAGGAAACCAACTCCAACTGCACCTCTAGAGGAGTGAGATCCCCTCTATTAGAGAGGATGAGATGATTAGCTAAACCATTGCAACCAGGAATCACCAGCACCCTCAACCTCCACCTCCATAGGAGAACCACCCACCTCAATAGAAGCAACATTTGAGGGAGGTCCACCTCCATAGGATTTGAGGGGAAAGAAAACACACTAGCCAAGCAAGCGACCAAAAAATCATTTGAAAAGTATTGGACCAAGATCAACATCATCTGGAGTCTATGAATAAAACTTGAGAGCCACCCAGTAAAGAGAACAAAGCCAAGAGATCCCAAAACGAGCACCGCATCCAGGTAAAACTTTAGCATCAACTTCATACCCAAATCCACCAACTCCAACACCACCTCAAAAGGAAAGTGAGCAAAGACCCCTTCAAAGGAAAGCAAGACAAAAGCACCCCTAACCAAAGACACCAACTAGGGAAACGAAATAAGAATGACCTTCATCCCAGCCAAAAGCACCCCACCAAAAATAGGGAAAAAAAACATAACCAACAACTCAGAAAGCCCCCAAACAGGAAGACAAAACAAGCAAGCCCAAGTAGCACAAGGGAATCCCAACCACACAATAAAAGAAGGACCACTCAGAGCTCCCGAAACACACAAGAGACGGAGAGGATAACCCAAAACACAACAAAGGCCAAGCACCAAAAGCCAAAAACCAGAGGACACCCTCATCAAACAAAGAAGCCTCAACAACCAAAGAGGGAACACACCACAACAGGAATCAAGCACCTCTTTAAACTCCAAACCAAGCCAACCACAAGGCCTCTACACAAGCCGAAAATACCCAATAGGATCCACACAAATAATATGGCCAAAATGAAATGAAACAAGAGCCCCGCTCCTCCTCCCTCTCGAACTCAGCCTTTCTATCTTCATTCAGAGAAGAGACACATGCAAGCAAAAAATACCAGGGACAGAGCTCCCCACTTCATCTGCTCCAAAGCCCCACCAAAAAACACCATACCAAAGAATCTCATCACCAAGCAGCAAATGAGAACCCCGGCCATAAGAAAAGAAGATCTTGAATGGCCCTCCAAGAAACTCTCCATTTTGCTAACATCCTCCTTAGAGAGAAAAAATGAGTTGTAGCCTTCCTCGGGACACTCTGAATAGGATTCACCAATTGTTGAATGAAGGATGAGAGTTATGCAATTTGTGCCTTCAATTCCTTCTTCATGGCTTGGGCTTTATCCATTCTCTTTGAAATATTGGACACTAACCTTTGAAATTAATAAATTTCTTGTTCTTTGTTCATACATCTAATGTTGATCGAAGAAACATTGTAATCTTATGGAAAAATTGAGGTGGCCTCATTATCCACTATAGGAGTTTCCACATTAAGAATCCTTGAACTCAAAGAAACTTTGGTCACATGTGATCTTATTTTTTCCTTCTTCTTTTCCTTGGGTTGTCTAATGTGGGACAAAACTACTCAAGGCTTTCTTGTGGGGTCTCAATCATAGGCTCATTACTCTTCAATTGCTTATGGAGCCAATCAGGTGCTGCTACCTTTTCTAATGAGATATGTACCTCTAAGTACTTATATTCTTCTCTAGTATTTTATTCTTGTTACCCATCTTGTGCTTCTTTCATTTTATCCTCTTCTATAGTTTCCATCTTCTCTTCTTGAATCTCTATTTTCTTCACCTCCATAAATTTATCAGATGAATTTTCCTCATGTTGAGGAGCAACATAAGTCTTATCTGTTGTGGGTAACCCCTCCATGTTTTTCTCTCATTTTTTTGCATCTCCTCAAAGATTTTTTCAATGCTCTCCATGGAGGGTGGCTATTGTAGTTAGGGAAAATCAGATATAAAACTAGAATAACAAGATATCAATACCCTAACTAGCACAATAGAGTACAAGCAAGCATGAAAATCAAAATAAGAAAGCAAAGCAAACCGATCTCCAAGCTAGATTTGATTTATCTCCATTGCTCTTCTCCACCTGCATGAGAATGCATGATTTTGAAGGTTTGAATGTTGATATGTTGATTGCTCAATTTTGCAGCATAACGATAAGATGAAAATAATAGAAGAAAATAGATAGATACATAGAAATTTTGGCAGAGTAAGGATGCTGAAAGAGATTCCCCCAAATGACCTGTGAAAGGATTGATTTATACGAGAAGGCTGATTTGATTCAATGACCAAGATTAAAAGTCAAATTTGTGATATGTGTGGCTAGGATTAAAAGTTTATTTTAGTGCTTATGACGCACATTAAGTGGGTTATGACATGAGGCTAAAATTAAGATGTGAGGAAATAAGTGGGATTCTATTCTTTATTTTGGAAGAAAGATGCTTATGGCGCACAATGAATGGGGGTAAAAATAGAATGTGAGTGGGAATCTCATAATTTAAATAATAAAATTATTTGAATTATGTGTGCATGTGAAGAGTTATAGTCATGTGACACATGTTGCAATGCGGTAAAAGTGGGAGATTAATTCAAATATTTAATTTGAATTATTTTGAGACATGTGAAGGGGAATTAATTAAATAAATAAGATTTATTTAATTAATTGGGAAGGTGATTAAGTGGAATAAATGGGATAAGTTGGATAATGTAATGACCTAGGGTAAAATATTACAAGATGTTTTGCAAGGTCATGTATTGACTAGGTAATGTTATGACATGGACAACTCTGGGTGTCTACATTTTGCCCCTCTTTGAGATGATGTTCGAGATGGTGAAATTTATGTCGAGTAACATCATTTCAAAGAAGCTAAGGTATGGATAGATGAAAAAAAAATGATGCCCCAACCACTTAAGGAAGTAAGGAATAAGATGAATGAAGAAAAGGGTTGATAGAAGAATATGATGATGCAAAAGATATGAAGAAATGGAATGATGATATAGGATACGATAATGATGATGATGCCCCTCGAGAGGATAGGTGGGTTGGACAAACACAAATATTCTCTCGAAATGAATGAGATGATAAAGGAGGGATAAGATGAATGATACAAGATAAGAAGTAGATGAAAAAGAAAAATGGCATGCTATGTTGCAATAAAGTGAGCAATCATATGTTTGATATAGCACTAGACATTATGCACCAAGGTATAAGGACCAAGGTGATGATGTGTCTCATGCTCCGGCGTAATCAACCTTGTCTAGATACAAGATATGAATATTAGCTGGGAGTGATTTGGATTTGATGCAAATGCAAGATAAAAATGATAACACACACAAGCAAGCAAGCATGCACAAATAATACAAAAACAAACAAGGTATTGCCCCTGTCAAGCTGTAAACCGATGATTAATTGATTGACTGATGATGATGATAGTGTTGTCATTGTGGGGAATGATATATCCCTAGATCAACACAAGGATAATTGATTGATTGATTAATGATGATGATAGTGTTGTCATTGCGGGGAACGATATATCCCTAGATCAACACAAGGATGATTGATTGATTGGGTTTACAACAAGATTAGGATCAAGACCGAATTGTGATTGGATAATTTGACTTGATTGGTTAGCTTGGTTGGTATGGATTAAGGATTTATTTACATTTGGATTATTGCTTGGAATGATTGAAGATGCTTGATTTTTTGGATTTTTGAAATGTTCTAATTTTTTTGGATTTTTAGAATATTTAATTTTTTGGATTTTTGGAATATTTGATATTTTTTTTTTGGATTTTTGGCCTATGTGATTTTTTTGGATTTTTGAAATGTTTTGAGATGTCAATGGATGACAATTTGGGTAGCCTTTTTGTTAGCTACCAATGACAAGGGAAAACCAAGTCTAGGTGCAAGGATATAGATGTGATTGATGGATGAAAGGGTGGGTGATAGGATAAGGGACAAAAAGGCTCATGATATATGGATGGATAAAAAATGACAGGATGTATACATGATAAGAGGGTAGGGATGTGATCTCCAAAGACTATGTCTCATAGGAATAACATGCCCCATTCTAGGTACAATACTTAGGATTCTTCATGACAAAGCTTATGACACTAGGATAATGATAGGCTTGTTTGGAAGGATGAGGTATATCAAAAGATATCCAAAACATGTTTCAACATTTTGCCCCATATTTTTCTCAAGATCAAAAAGAGGAAAAGAGGATGAATGGACTCAATATGATAAGTATATGGGTATGATGGATAAAGATGGTAGGTAGGATGGAAATGATATGATAAAAAATGACATGATAGGATAGATAGTGCAGATGAGACAAAGTGCCCCCAAGTGTAAGTGACATAGAAGATAAACCTACACATGACGCCTGTTTGCCAGGTTTTCATCATGGTACTTATCCAAGGCGCCTTTTTACCAGGTTTTCACCATTGAATGAAGGGATTTCTCTTTACTCTTTTTTTTTTTTTTTAATTTCTGTATAGGAGAAGGGGAATATGGATAGGAGGGACTCAAGTGTCTAGTTCCATGAAAGGTGATAGTCTCACTAGAGATGGATGTCATCGCATGGACCATGTCAAATGTCATTATGCTCATAGATGTTGGTAAGGGATGACATGAAAGGGAGATGGAGTAGGTAGATGATGGATTATTGATGTGGATTATGAAGGGATTGGTGGATTATTATGTGGATTATGTAAGGGAGATGAATGAAAGGCTTAGCCAAAAGCATGGACCATAGGAAGGTGATGGGAGATATATGTAGGATAATGAGTGAAGGGTGAGGAGATGGAGGTATGTGGAATTGTTGTGAAATTGAAGGGAACCATGACCAATGGTTGCACACACTATGATAAACGTTGAATTTTTTGATGTGGAGGGGGTGTAGGAAGCAATGGAGATGGTTTCTTAGGAGATGGGTGATGAAGTGCTTTAGGTATCCACATAGATTTAGTATTTTTATGACTTTTATTTTTCTTGTGGGATGGAATATGAGATTCTTGAATAGAGTGGGAATGTGAGGTGGAAGTGGATGGTTGGAATTTTTGAGATGTAGATGCGTCATTTGACTTGTTTTCCTTTTTCTTAGGTACCCAAACCATTTTGTTTTTAGACTTTTCTTTTGAAAGTATGATCTTATATTGCTTTTTGGATGGATTTTTCTTTAGTTTTTTGCTTTTGTATTCTAGGGCATGGGGACCCTTCATATTTTTTGATTTATAGATAGAGGCATCAAAATGTTTGCTTTTGAATCCCATGGGTATGGTGGAATGAGTGAAATTTTCATGTTTAGATAATGTGTGCATTGATTGGTCATGATCAGGATTTTTAGAGGATTTATGGATAGGTGGATAAGGGGATTGGATAATGGGGATATTAGGTGTTGGTAGTAGTGGAGGTAGATTAGATGGATGTATATTAGGAGTTGGAAGCAATGGTGGCAAAGTTGATGGTGGAAGGTGTACGGTCACATGCTTTTGACATTTGTAGGATGATGGATGAGGGATGGCAACATATGCTTTTGGCATATGATAGGATTTATGGTGGAAAGAGAACTTATGATGGATGGAGGAAGTACCAACATCTTTAGATTGGTGTCCTTGGGGTGTATATCCAAGGCCATAAGAGTGTGGAGGGACCCTGACATGGATTGGCTCCAAAATACCTTGTTCATGAAGGCCTAAACCTTTACCTTGGTAGTTCATGTTTTGAAGCATACGATGGACAATGTGACTAGGTGTGTTTTGGACACTAGACTTGAGTTCATTATTATATGAAGAAGGTGAAGTGGATAAAGGTTTTTTTTGTTCTAAGGAGGAACATTCATGAATAAAGATGGATAGACCAATAGGAAATGTTGGTGGATTTGAGATGGGGTTTATAGTGGATGTGGAAGGATCATTAGGATCTTGATTATGTTCATTTAGATCCACACTATTGGTTTGATCTTCTACATTTACTTGGGAGGCAAGTGTCTCATCATGACAAGTGGATAATGTGGGATCATGGATAGGACTAGGTAGGGGGTCTATAGGAGAAATGGAGGTTTCTTGCTCATGGATAGGTGAAGTGATAGGCTCTTGACCATGGAATGCATAGAGTTGGCTAAGAGGGTCATCATGGCCTTCTTGATCATAGGTAGGATCTATATCATAGAGGGAAGCTTCATCATGAATATGACCAAGTATGTTATGAGTGGGATCATTAGAAGGGCCTAGATCTTGATTAGAATGAGAGGTTAATGTTTCCTCATGCTTAGGATAATGCTCTTCACATAGCTCTTGGATTTGAGTGGAAATGGAAGTGGAAGGCTCTAGAAGAGGCTTGGTATGATTTTTATGATCAATAGGTTGTGGACCACGTGATGGAGTTGGAAGAATAGGCATGACATTCAAAGGTTCGTTGGTAAGCTCATTAATGGGTGCTTGACATGGGGATGGTCTTTTCGGTGCTAGTAGTCTTTGGAGAAAATTGTTAAAGGATTCTTTGGTTGATGGATTATTGCTTGAGAAGCTAGATGGTGGTGTTGGTGTAGGACTAGTATGCTTTGAAATAGGCATTTTATTAAATGTCGATGGAGGACTAGTAGATGGAATGGTGTATGATTCCAAACTTATGGTGGTATTTCCCTTGTCAAAAGTATCATTAAGGTGACCTAACATTTCTACAAAGTTTTCATCATCACTAAGATCTACAAAATTCTCATCATCACTAGGAGCAAAGTTTGACCCACCTTGGAGGATATATGGTTTTGGATTATCTTCATGATTAGGTGAAGGGGCTCCTTGAAGTATGACCTTGGGCTTGTGACTGGAATTGTTAAGGATTAGGACCGTTTTAGAAAGTGTTTGACTAGGATTGGGGTGATGATGATGATGAAATGATTAGATTAAATGATGGATTGATTAGGATGAAATTGATTTGAATGTGATTAGAAAAAAGTATGATTAGGATTATTAGAATGATATGTTTGTGTAGGTGTTTATAGCTTGATATGGCAATTTTCAAACAAATGATTACACATGTACACACATGAATCACACACACAAGACACATAATCAAGTTTGAATTTGAAATTATGAATGTGATGATTAAGCATGCACTTGAAGAAGACACATCAACAAGTCCTAGAACTAGTCAAGTGGGTATGGCCAATTAGGTCTTAAGCTAGGATGCACGAGGTTGACTAGGGATAATTTGAAAGAAAAATCCTACCACATGGCCGGGAGAAAGGGGTAACCCACCCTTCACCTTCACTTCCCAAAGGTATAAAGTTCTTTGGGGCTTAGCCAAGAGTGATAAGATTTTAACTCTCAAAGAAGCATGTCTTTCGATTCACAATTTGATTGAGGTCGTCCCTAGAGGTGATGAAATCCCCTAGCAAGCCTCCTATGAAGGGTTTGACAAAAGTGAACCAAGTGAGGTGTTTTTTATTAGACACACATTTGATTCACACTAGCAATTGTTAATTTTCCTTTAGAAAATTAAAATGTGTGTAAAACAATTCAAGCACTTGTTTTTTTTAAACCCAAAGCCAAAATGTGTGATGACAAACAATGATTCTTTTTAAGTCCAATTTCAAAGTGTGATTGCAAACAAGATGTTCATTTTAAAGCCCCAAATTGAAGTGTTTTGCAAACAAGATTGATTGATCAAATGAGAGATAAAGATAATAGAATGAGTGCACCCGAATTTTTTGTTTTTCAATCTGATGTGTATGAACGATATTGCTGTTACTACAGCTCCTTATCATCTGCAAAATAAAAAAATGATATTATAATGCAGCCAAAACAAAAAGTTCATCAAGAAATTTCAATTTCAGATACACATTTTTAACATAACCGAATTAGATTCGATTATTTGAGGATATTATTTTTCTGAAAAATAAAAACTCAAAGAAGGAACCCCTACTAATTTTATAAGAAATTTTCAGAAATGTAAAGAAGTTAGAAAAATTCCCTGTTTTGCACTCAGAAACGCGGATTTGTGAAAAAACTATAGGAAATGAAGATCGGTTTTTGTCGCATTGTATTTGACTTCTAAATCAAATCTATAAAAGAAAGATCCCCATTAAAATTTCACAAGGTTTCCAAAAATGTAAATATTTCTCAAAAATTCGTTGATTTGCGTCTGAAAAGTTAATTTTATGAAAAAAAATAAAATATTGATAACACCTACAAAATGAGTGATAACCCTTCAATATTTTCACTGTAGTCCCTTGAGATGATGATTAATCTTTTGTGAAAATCGTGGAGAGAAATATGCAGCTGTTGGAAAGATATGATGGAATTTGTAAAACATGGGGTTTCATCCAAAAACTGGCAGATCTGCAACAAAAAAATAATAAACCTGCAAAAAGCAAGCTAAATCAAAGGGTTCAAGACGGGTTCACCAAATGTAGTTAGGGAAAATCAAATATAAAACTAGAATAACAAGATATCAATACCCTAACTAGCACAATAGAGTACAAACAAGCATGAAAATCAAAATAAGAAAGCAAAGCAAACCGATCTCCAAGCTAGATTTGATTTATCTCCATTGCTCTTCTCCACCTGCATGAGAATGCATGATTTTGAAGGTTTGAATGTTGATATGTTGATTGCTCAATTTTGCAGCATAACGATAAGATGAAGATAATAGAAGAAAATAGATAGATAGATAAAAATTTTGGCAGAGTAAGGATGTTGAAAGAGATTCCCCCAAATGACCTGTGAAAGGATTGATTTATACGAGAAGGCTGATTTGATTCAATGACCAAGATTAAAAGTCAAATTTGTGATGTGTATGGCTAGGATTAAAAGTTTATTTTAGTGCCTATGACACACATTAAGTGAGTTATGACATAAGGCTAAAATTAAGATGTGAGGAAATAAGTGGGATTCTATTCTTTATTTTGGAAGAAAAGATGCTTATGGCGCACAATGAATGGGGGTAAAAATAGGATGTGAGTGGGAATCTCATAATTTAAATAGTAAAATTATTTGAATTATGTGTGCATGTGAAGAGTTGTAGTCATGTGACACATGTTGCAATGCGGTAAAAGTGAGAGATTAATTCAAATATTTAATTTGAATTATTTTGAGACATGTGAAGGGGAATTAATTAAATAAATGAGATTTATTTAATTAATTGGGAAGGTGATTAAGTGGAATAAATGGGATAAGTTGGATAATGTAATGACCTAGGGTAAAATATTACAAGATGTTTTGCAAGGTCATGTATCGACTAGGTAATGTTATGACATGGACAATTCTGGGTGTCTACGGCTATAAAATCTCTTAGGAGGAAGGAGGAGGAGAAGCATACACAAATTTATTAATAATAGTCATGTTTGTAGGCAAGAGAAAGATATTTGCAAGTTGCTTTGGCAGGTTGGTGAGATGGTACATGAATTATTCTAGTAGGCTAAGGGAAGAGGTGAAAGAAGTGGAAGGGGTGGTAGGTGGTAGGGTATAGATGGTGAATTGAGGGGTGGAAAGGAAAGAGGAACAAAGGGATGAAGTAGTGTATGCAAAAGAAGAAGATTCTACCAAAATGGTAGAAGTGGGAGGAGTAGAGGAAGTGAGATGGACTGAGATGTCGATGTTCAGAGGAGATGAAAGGATGGGAGGAGGAATGGGGGCTAAGGAAATGGGAATGGACGAAGATGTGGGAGATGGAGGAGCCAATACCAGAGGTGGTGAAGGAGCATTTTGAGGAGGAGAGGGTGGATGTGCAACTGGAGGAGTAGAGGGATGAGAAGAATCCTCAGGAATGGACTCCATTGCCATGGTGCTCACCTTCTTTGTTCTTTTTCCAGGAGGCATGATGCCCTCTTTGGCTTCCTCTTGTATACCCTCAACTTATCCATCTGATGTCTTTCTTCTACATCCTTCCTTCATTTTATCCTTTTCTTTGGAGGGGTGTCAACTTCTTTACTTGTGGAGCTCATATCAGAAGCTTCCTCGTCATCTATCTTCTCATTATCCCCATGCATTACGGCTTCCTCCTCCTCTTCATAAGTTAATTCAATTTTTTTGTTGTGAGGAGGGTCACTTTAGCATCGACCCACCTTCTCCTTCTTCTCAAGATCGAGTGAGTGACAATGCATAGATTAGTTTCTTCTTCTTTCATCCAATTTGGCAAAGGGAGAGACTTAGCAACAACCTTATTTTATTATTCTTCATCCAGTAGTTGCTCATCCTCTTGCAATTTTCAGGTACCTTGAAGAGGTATAAGGTGTGGATATACTCCAATATCACCCTCATGTAGCTTCTCGTTTAGACCTCATAGTCATTAGAGAAGTTTACTCAGAAGTCCTCTATATTTAACTGATGTGCATATTGCCTCCCCACCTACTTCTTCATTTTTTCAAAGAGATCAAATTTACCCCTCTAGCTATGAAAGTGAAATCCAGAACTTTGAATTTCCACATCTAAGTGCTTGCCCAAGAGTGTTGGGGGACATGAGTGCATTCCCATTCCTAATGTTAAAGGATATGAGATCCCTGCTCTATGCTTCCCATGAAGCAAGCAATGCAATGTTTATAGTTATCTGATTAACTCTAGCATCACAATAGGGTTCCCCCAAAAAGAATTCAATCCTAAAATATGTGAATTTTGGGAACTATATCAACCAGTAAAAACAAACCATTTGATCATCTCCATGGCTAATAAGGATAGCCTCACCCCCATATCTCCTTGCAATACCCAGAAAATATGCATAGTGAATGCATCATTGACCCTTTTGTAGTGGTGTCTGACATTTTGATACTACAACTGTGGGTAACAATCACACACAATATAGTCATCTGGGCATGTTCCTACATTTCCCTTGCAGGTTAAGCCCCTGTATCTAAAGTTTACTGACAAAAAATATACCACATAAGAATTCATGTAGAAATTCAAAGACTTCTTTACCTCTAAGAACTGCTCATGAATATTATCACTGATAATCTTGTCCCAATCAAATTTGGGCTTTTCTCTCAATATTTATTCAATATAGTGAAACATTGAATCCTCGAAGGTAGATGCGGAGGGCAGCCCTTTTATTCTACTGAGAAGTGTAACCAAATAGTTTAACTCATCATTAAAATCAATTTTTGTACAAGGTATTGGGTAGCTTACATGCGCTTGCCATTGATTTCTTCATCTAATGATTGTTGATGAGTTGGAAGTAGCCATTGGGATCGGTAATGTAGACCTTGAATACATATTCATGGCTTGGGATGACCGTCTCAGAAAAAATATTGGATCTTAAATGTCCTAGCAATGGAAGGGATAGACAAATCAGCAAGCACCCTTTCTTCAACTGCTATAATCCTCCAATTCCTTGTGATAATATTCTCAAGATCCCATTATTAGCTCTAGAAAAACCAAGGAAGGTGGGAATCCTATTTCCTGAGCTATCCCACTCCACCTAGTATTCAACGCTAAGTTGGTTGGAGCCCCGAAAATCCTTTCCTTGAACTCTTATATGTCCACATGCCCGATGTTGGTATCAAAAACCTTATCCCAAGTGGTGAAAATATTTGAGGTCATTTCAATGCCATGGAATTTGTACCTCGTATTTGATGCTCTATATGCTTTTTCCATAAAATCTGCAAAAGATAACACATAATTAGGATTATAAAAAAGTTGAACTTTAAGGACCAACATTATCACCATGAATTCTACAAACCATGCATATACCTCCCAAAATGTACAACTATCCATGATAAAAACCTCTTGTACATGCATAAATTCATTCACACCTATGAGGAATCCCAAAATCAATCAATTTTACCCATTTTTTCAAGTTTTGACCTTTTGCAAGGATAGAGATATTATGGGTCTAGAAAAAATGTGGTTTAGGTAGATATTTAAATCGCTATAGGATAACCAACCTTAGAAATCCACAACGGGACCTCCCCAGTGATTTTTTTGCAAAGGATGGAATGATACTGATTTGTGAAGTTTGGATATGTTTGCAAAAATTGGAGCATGTGAGGATTGGGAACTCCTTGTACTTCTTAGTTTAACACTTTTGGAAGTGTCGTCATGAAAACTCACAATAATATGTCCACAAGCAAGGCTTTGCAAAAATCTTGAAATGTGGAAATTAGGATGTGCAGGTTTCAAGGTATTGTGAGACTTCAACAACTGTGGGATTCATCATGCCATGAGATTTTTTGAGCTACAGGACTTATAATAACACCTTCAAAAATGGGATTTCTCACAAGAGAATCCCTCAAATAGTTTTTGCAGATATTAATGAGTTGCGAGCCTATAAATGAGGCCAAATCCCCTTTGAATGGTTCCCATGAGTTTTAAGTTTGTGAAGGTCTGAGGCTTAAAACTTTTAATTTTGGAATATACAAACCAAATTTCCACAAGGGATAGGAAAAACTATGTTTAATTAAATTTCCTCAAGTGGGAGGAGCTCACAAGAATAAAATAATTCATAGAGATCATTCCCCCCCCCCAAAAGACTTGAACTTACAAAAATTCAAATAAACTTGAAAAATGATTTCAAATGCACTTAGGGTAAGATTACCGACCTTATATTTTATAAGAGGGAGGAATTCACGAGCTAGATGGCTCTGAAACTCTTTAAACTTTCACTTAAATCACCTTTTGAGATGCTCTGCACATTATAGGTGCAAGAAAATGGAATGGGGACCCATATTTATACCCCTGCCCAAAAAATTGTAATTAATGCACTATGATAGCATGTCACACACCCAAAGGGTGAAAAATTTAGGGTTTGGGATGATGGTGCAGGAAACCATGGTATGCGAGACTTGAAGCTTTGAAAAAATCGAACATATATGGACCTTGCAGGGAATTCATATTTTGGAAACTTGGGGTGCAATCCCTACAAGCCATGAATTGTAGAACATCAACCTTTTGCAGAAATGAATGCCATGGAGACCTTGAAAAATTACATGGTTTTGGAGATTGTGGGAATGGGGACATTGCAAGAATTGGGAGAATATGGGATTTTGAGTAAGGGAAGATAAAAGGCTCGTTTCTTGTATATTTTCTAGGCTCAAACTCCACAAAAGAAAATCCCCACTATTGTAGAGAACTTAGCCAAAAAGTGACCCAAACTCAAAACTATCACAAGCAAAAGGAAAAAAGGAAAACCCAAAAACAAATACCAATCTGGATCAAGAAAAAGACAAAAATACGGGTCCTCATTTGAATGAGGTGTGTGTAAGGCACAACATGTCTCAAGACATTTCAGTTATAGACCTCCTTGCCTTCTTTGCCATCTACTTATCTAGAGACTTCATTGCTAAGATAGGTGGGTACCTATCTTCTAAGTGGTATCATATGTTATTTAGGACCAGCTATGGTACTAAAGTGAATATTAGGTTTGAACCAATTATAAATGACCGTATTGAGCCTTACACCCCTAGTCCTATAAACATGAATTGCACATCATACATGATGAAGAAGATAAGTGTTATGTCTGTGAGTCTACTGCTCTTTTAGAGAAGGTTCCTAATTATCTGTCAGATGAATGGGGAAATAAATTTCAGATTGATCCACTCACCCTATCTAAAGTATATGATACTGGTCTTGGAACCTATTGTATCCATGAGGAAAATTCTCCTATCTGAAATCTCAAAAAAACTCATGTAGACCTAGAAGGATTGTTGCAGCTAATTTTTGATGGTTCTAGAAACAAGAATGGTGTAGGTGCCGGTATAATGCTAGTATCTCCAAGTAGGGAGAAGTATTATTTATCTTCCCAACTTCAATTTAGCTTCACTAACAATGTAGCTGAGTATGAAGCCCTAGTCCAAGGTTTGCATCTTGCACTAAGAAGAAATATCATTTTTTTGCAAGTCTTTGGGGATAGTGAGTTGGTTGTCCATCAAGTCAGAACTCAAATTTCAACCAAGAATAACTTGATCAAATCCTACAACATAGGGTTTGGGATTTGATTGAGGGTTTTGAATTTTTTGACATCCAAACTATCCCTAGGAACCAAAACAAGCATGTTGACAAGCTTACAACAATTGGTACCCAATTTGATATCCCAACCCTCATTGCAAACAAGAGAGAGCAACACATTAGGATTTTTGTAAGGCCTTTTTTTCTAGATAACCAAGCTAATTGGTAGGTCTTTTAAAATGACCAGAAGATTATCAATTTTCTACAAGAAGAGGCAAAAATTTATGGTAAAAATCAATCCAAGCTGCAAGGCCAATATGGTGATCAAATCATGCAGTTGAGCAACAAAAAATTTCCAAAGGGTTGCATCACTCTTGAGAGTATCTTCAATTTAGATGATCGACTGAAGTAGAGTAAGTTGACCCTAGCTACAAAGAAAGGTGACTACAAACTAGTTACCATTTTAGAAGGGAGATCTCTGAATTTGGAAAATTTATGCTCTATTGCTGAACATGAAGTTTTCATTGATCTTTTCAAAATATATAGTGATATAGTTGCATGGACTTATGAATATTTAAAGGGTTTTGACCCAAACCTTACCCAACATACCATTGAGTTGGATCCAGATGCAACAACCTGTAAGGAAAAAGCAATGGCCTATCAATCCAAAAATTGAGCCCCTAATGAGAAAGGAGATAACCAAGCTCATGAAAGCTAATATAATCTTCCCTATCAAGCATTCTTCATGGGTGGAAAATTTTATCCCTATCATAAAGAAGAATGGGAAAATAAGGCTTTATGTTGATTTCAAAGACCTTAATAGGGAATCTTTAAAGGATCATTAACCTCTCTCCTTCGTGGAGAAAATTGTACAAAAGGTTATATTTCAAAAATATTATGTTTCTTGGATGGTTATTTAGGATACAATCAGATTTTATTCCAAGAATCTAATCAACATAACACAACATTCACTACCAAGTGGGGTAGTTATGCTTATTGCAAGACTCCTTTTGGGTTAACCAATGCTAGATCTACTTTTCAAATGGATATGGACATGGAATTCCAAGGTGTTTGTAGACAGTTCATATGGGTCTACTTGGATGACATAAAAAAATTTCAAAACATGCAAGTGATCATTTTAGACACCTTGAGCAGGTTTTCTAGAAATACAGGGAATACAATATTTCCCTGAATCCAAGTAAATGTGTCTTTGCCACTAACCAAGGCAAGCTTCTCAGGAACATTATCTATAAAGAGGGTATGGCTATTGAACCAACTAGAGTGGAGTCCATCTTGGCCATCCCACTCCCCAGTCACAAGAAAGGAATGCAAAGCTTCTTGGGCATAATTAATTTTGTAAGTGTTGGGAAAATGTGTCTCAACATTGCAATTACATACGTTAATTTTTATAGGTAAGCACAAGGGGGGTTGCAAGGGAGGTACCCCCCTACGAGGGATCTGGGGGATCATCCCCCCAGTGGGGGCTTGTGGGTAGCACCCCCAAAAGCCAAATTTTATGTATATTTTATTATTATGAATCTTGACTATTCATCATAAGGGCTTAGATTTTATGATCAATATTTTATTGGCTTGACTTTCCCTAGAAGGAAACCCTATTTTATGAGGGCCTTTCATTATAGTTGTGTATTGTGATATATTCTAAGAGTCTGATAGTGGTTGTGTTGCCTCTGGATCTCTAGTTGGTGATACTCTTGTGAGAATCTTGCTTTGCAAGTATATTCTAATCTTTATGATTTTTCAATAATATATTGGGTGGATTTTGGAGTGTGGGTTTTTTGTCCCGAAAGGGTTTTCCCCATGTAAATCATTGTGTTGTGGTATGCATAATATTTATGTTTAAGTTTTTGTAACTATTGTAAAGATTTGTAAAGTTTTTCATTATCCTCCTCTCAAGATTAATGTAGGAAGTTTTTCTACTACCTTATATTCCTTACAATAAGGAGGTTCATCCCAAACCTTACAGCTTTGGTGAAACCTCTTGCCTTCATGCTCAAGAAAGGTATGGTCTTCAAATGGAAAAATGAAGGTAAGGAGAGATTTGAGGTCATTAAGCAAGAAATGGCTTAGGCTCTTACCCTTGTCAATCCCAATTATGAAAAGGATTTCATTCTCTACACTTTGGGAGGAGAATCAAGTATATCCACTATCCTAACACAACTAAATGATGAAAATATGGAGCATAAAATTGCCTTCTTTTGTGAAGGGATTAAAGATTATGATGTCAAGTATAGCTATGTTGAGAATCATTTCCTTGTTGTTGTTAGGGAATTGAAAAAATTTAGACACATTATTGTCTAACAATAGGATCTAGTTGATGGTTCATCATGTCAGCATTAAAGTGTTTTTGTTGAGTAGAGATGTTAATGATAAAAGAGTTGGGTGGATCACTAAGGTGATGGAATATGATGTTGATATCAAGATCACCAAACTTGTGAGGGGCAAAGGATTATTTCAACAACTCATCTCAACATTAGAGATTCCTAGAAAAGCTACTTTAATGTTGTAGGCTCCGCAAGAATTCAATACAAACACTTCAGGAAGCTTGGCAAGTGACATGGCTATCTTCTTGCAAGAAGGTAGATATCCTCCAAGTCTAAATAGGACTAAAATAATACATTTAAAGTTACAATATATTCCTTATATCATAGTGGATGGCATAATTTTCAGAAAGGATCTCAATGGGGTCATGTCAAGATGCATTAAGCTAGATTAGGTCAACAGATTACTGGATGAATTTCATTATGGTCTCTCGAGTAGCCAATTCTTTGCTAGGATGACTACCGCAAAGATTACAAGGGTTGGATATTATTGGCCAACATTGTTTAATGATGCTTACAAATGGGCAAGAAATTGCAAAATATGTGATTTCTTTTCTAGAAATCAAAGATTGGCTGCCCTACCCCTTCATCCCATTCAGGTTGATCAACCATTCACACAATAGGGATTAGATTTAATTGGAATGATAAATCCACCATCTAGTGCTAGACATAAATTTATCTTAGTGGCCATAAATTATTTCACCAAGTGGACAAAGGCAATTTTCTTAAAGGATGCTAATGATGCTTTAGTTTTAGAGTTCATTGATGAAATTGTGACAAGGTTTGGTACCCCTTCCACCTTAATCTTAGATAAATATAAGGTTTTTATTATTTCTCAAGTCCTTGATTGGGTAGTTAGGCATGGGATATATTTGAAAACCACGTAAAATTATTACCCTCGAGGTAATGGCCTAGCTTAATCTTCAAACACAAACCTCATATGAATAATCAAGAGGAACATTGAGGATAATCAAAGATTTTGGCATAGAAAACTAAGGAAAACCCTTTGGGCTGATAGGATCACACCAAAGAGAGCAATTAATAATTCACCTTTCATGCTAGTTTATGGAAGGGAAGCAAAGCTACCATTATCATTGGAATTTCCCTCTCTTGAATTAGCACAACAACTAGAGCTAGAGTAAAATGATGTTATGACTGTAAGGCTAGCTGAGCTAATGGATCTAAAAGAAGTAAGGAACAAGTTTATGTAGGCCCTAGAGACTCACCAAGAACAAGTCAAAATAAATTTTGACAAGACAACCCATAGAGTGTTCTAGGAAGGAGACTTAGTGCTAAAGTACGATGATGAAAAATCCAAAGAAGGAAGGCACTCCAAATTTGATAATACCGAGAGTGGTCCATATGTCATCACCTGTTGTAAGGAGGCCAATTATTTTCATCTCTCCAGGTTGGATGGTGAAATTCTTCCAATCTTAGTTAATGGGATTCATCTCAAACCTTATTTCTAGGAGGTTTTGAGATTTCATGTACATGTTAGCTCAGTTGTTGTTTTTTCCAAGAAGTGTGGTTTCACTCCCTACATTCTCCTTATGGGAATGTATGTTCCTAGTTGCTTTTATTTTCTTCTAGGTGCAAGCTTGCACATGTTTTTTTTTAGGAAAGCTAGTTGTTGTAGTTTCCTTGGTTTTGACTCTATGCCCAATGGACTAATAAGGCCTTTGGATCCCATGACTAGTAGGCAATCATCCCACAAAATCACCAAAATGTTGACATTTCATGCCAACTTATATGAACCATCAATGAAAATTGATATGAGATGTCCTATATGGGTCATCTTGCATGAATTATACCTTAAACAATTCTCAAAATTGGCTAAGTGTTGAAGTTTCGGATTTTCAAGCTTTCGCTTACCTACATACCCACATGCTTTCTCTATCACTCTCAACCTTCCATCTCTTTCCCTCTTCTTTCCATCACTTGCCTAAGTATTTTTGGTTTCAAAAATCAGCCTTAACCCTTAACTCTTATCACTTCCCATTCATAAGCTTTAATTCCTCCTCCAATCTCTTAAGTTTCGATGAAATCCTTGAAAATTCGACTAAGTCTCAAATTTTTAGATGTTGAGGATCGGCCTTCTTCCTTACCTCTTCTATATTTTATCTTAATGCATAGGTATTCCTTCCGATCTCCAATCCCTCATACTTTTGAATTTCATTGATTGGGCCTTCTATCTAACTTTAGTCTTATCTTTTCTATAAGATGTAAGGTTTCCTCCCGACCCCTAATCTTCGATATCTTACCCTCAAATTTCAAGCATGGAGTCCCCCTCTTATTCTTATCAATTTTTTTGATAAGGCGTAAGCCTTCTCTTTGAATTTCGAATCTTGACATTTATCCTTCTTCCAATTTGCCTGCCAACCTTCAAATTTTTTGGCATTCTTCCTTCCCTTCCTCTAGCAAGCCTCAATCCAGATACCCGAGTCCAATATGTGGTCTTTTGGGGATCACAAATTCTTTTTTCATCTTGTGCACTGAAGTCTTACACGACATGTGGTAGGCCTGATGCTCAATGCCCGACGAGGTTTCTTCTCTTTTTTGTGGGATCATGTTGTTCTTCCCTCCTACTTTTCAACAAGATTTCCTTAGCAGGCTCGACACCCAATGTTCGATGAAGGTTTTTTCAAGGCTCTGGACGATTTAATTCTTAGCAAAGTGTTTCTTTCAGGCTTGAAAGGTCGACAATATTCTAGAGGGAATTTTTCGAGTTGTAATTGCCATTAATTCCCAACGACTCTCCTCAGACATTTAATCCTAGTTTCTGTGGTAGTGGAGAGGGAATTTAATGTTTTTTGTGTGGTTCTAGAGAAGATAAGTGGTTCCCATTCTCATTTATTGTATGCAGGTGTTCCTTCTGATGCAATTTTTATACTATATCCTTGTTTTCATAGGAAATCACCATCCTTCTATGCACGCTTCCAGTAATCATCAATGCGATGGTGTGGGTGTTGAGTGTCGATTACTCTTCTTCCTAGGAAATTTATTTTGGGCTTCTATCATGTATAAAGAGAAAACTTGTGCTCATCGTAAAAGGGTTCTTCCTCAGTTTCTCTGGAAGACTTATGCATGTTTTACACTCTACAACTGTAAATTGGCTTTTAGGCCTCCATTTTAATGAAAATTGATCATTTTACCCCTTTTTTCTTTGCATATGTTGTAATAAAGAATTTTGTAAGTTATTTGGGATATTTTCATAAATTTGTTGTTGTCTAAAGCATGAAGAAACACATTTTTTTCTTGGTGTATCACTTCCATTTCCCTTTTTATGCATTCCTTTTATCACTTTTCCCCTATGAGTTGATTAGAATAGGATAGTGATAGGATTTCATGCTTTGGGTTGGACCAACACATCCACGGTTTGATTAGAAGAGGAATATGGCCTTCTCCTAATACTTGACCTCAACTTGCAAAATCCCACACCTTGAGGTCATTCCCATTGTGTCATTGGAAAGTTGAGTCTATTTTCAATAGGGTGCAATTTCATGTGACAAGAGGAACCTCATTGTTGTATGAAGGATGGTCAAAACTTGTCCACCACCTCTCCCAAAAATTCTCCTCTATTCTTTGATATTTGTTAGGATAGGTGAAATTAACCTTGCATTCATAAGTCATTTTATGCATCTTTGTGTTCCTTGGAAAGTGTTCTCAAGGACATGCGAGTAAAAATATTTAATATTTAATTCCTATGAAAAAATTTAATTGCAAATTCAGAGGTGGATGAATGTTTAGTGACAGTTACTAAGCATATTAGGAGAATATTTAGTCTTGGTGTCCGCTTTCTAGGTAGGACCGCCCAAAATTGCATGTTTGTGCATGTTGGCATACGTCATTTGCATGGTATCCAGAGGTGAGCACCCAAGTTTACATGTTCTGGGTTTGAGCCATTAGAGAGTAATGGAGCACTTGGGTGTGACATATTTTGATTGGTTGTGGGTTAGGTGCCCATGTGAAGGCCATGTGACCATTAATTAATATTTACTATGTTTATGGGTTGTCCATTAAGGGAGGTGTGGGATTTTAAAAGTGGTTTTTACCTCTTGTTTCAGGATATCACAATGGTTTTCCCTCTCACAAATATCTATAAATTGGAGTCTTGAGATAGTAGTTTCATAAAAAAAATTGTAGGTTTGAAGGAGTAACAAAGTGTTGTATAAATTTTGAGAGGAGTGTTGTATTGATGTAAATTCATTTTGGAGGTCTAATACAAGCATTGCAACACTTAAGGTGTAATTTTTTTTCTTGAAAGGGATTCTCCACATAAATTTGGTGTCACTTGTGTTTCTCAACTTGTGGTATTGCTGATTTTATGTTTATTTTGAATGTGCAATCAAATTAATCATCTAAGTGGATAATCTTTCACACATAATTTAATATTTACATCATATTATAAGAAATATTAAATTGTAACATTTCTACCTTGATTTCCAACATTTGGTATCAAAACTAACATTTTTTTTGAGAGAGGGATGCCTTTCTCTTAAGTGTTGAAGGCTTTTTGGATGTAGTGAGAGCTTTTGCATTGCGGGTTTTGCATATTTGTGAAGAATATTGTATACCATGGCCACTAACTCTTATCAAGATATTGAGAAATTCAATGGTACTGGCTACGATATGTGGAAGTTGAAGACAAAGGATCTCCTTTAAGAGATAGATTATTGGTTGCTCATTTCACAAGATACGAAGCCATCTATAATGACCAATGAATATTGGAAGAATTTATACAAGAAGGAATTATGAACCATTCGATCATGTCTTGAAAATTATATCCTTTTGAAGATCTCTATTGAAGATACCACATTCAATTTGTGGAAGAGGATAGGTGAAATCTATCAAAATAAAATTTTGTCTAAAAAATTATAACTCAAAAGACTTTTGTATTCTTTAAAGATGAAGGATGGTGATTTTATTGTAGATCATTGAAATTATTTCAATTTTATTATAAGTCAACTTTCATCAATTGATTTTAAGATAGAAGTTGAGGATAATTGTATTTTGTTTCTTCGTTCTTTGCCCGAATCTTGGGAAAATATAATCATTGCCATAAGTGGTGGTTGTGTAGAGCCAAATATGGAAAATGTCATTGCTATGCTTCTCTCAAAAGAAATGAGAAGAAATACCCTGAATGTTGGATCTCAAGATGCATTGCATGTGCAGGGTAGGTCCAAAGAGAAAGGGCCTAAAGGGGATAAAAAGAATGATAAGTTAGAAGGACATTCTAAGACCTCCAGAAAGAGTAGATTGAAGTGTTGGAATTATGGAAAAATAGGGTAGTGAAGAAGGAATGCAAAAATAAGAAAAAAGTGTAGAATCCTCCATGGAAAATTCCTCAAATGACGGTGATTTTGATGCTTTGTCTATTTCAACTAACACTATTAGTAATTATACTTGGATTATTGATTTATTTTTCTCATACCATATGACTCCTCACAAGGAGTGGTTTTCTAAATATTCAACTTATGATGGGGGATATGTTTCCTTCGTAATGATGGCACAAATAAGATTGTTGGTAAGGGAAAGGTAAAGTTGTTCTTCAATGATGGAAGGATTAAAATCCTTGATGATGTTTTATATATTCCAAGACTTGTGAGAAATTTAATTTCAATATCCATGTTGAATGATTCTAGAATGCATGTGATGTTTGATAAATTTAGTTGTAAGTTGGTAAGAGTGAATTTAGTGATTGCTAAAGGATCTCGAATAGGGACCTTGTTTAGGCTTAATGCCTCTACTTTTTTGTACCTTTGCCAATGTGACTAGCACTAAAAATGCATGTATTTTGTGGCACCATATATTGGGTCACATAAGTGAAAAATTCATTAGGACCATTCTTAATAAAAATTTGATTATGGCATTTTTGATATTTTTTTGGTACAAATAATTTATGTGAGTATTATGTGTTTGGTAAACATAATAGATCGTCATTTTTTAATGCGACTAATAAGGCTAAGAGATTATTCATTTGGATTGTTTGGATTGATGGATATTGACCCTTTTTTTTTAAATCATTATTATGTTACTTTCATTAATGATGTCTCAAGATACACTTGGATTTATTTTATGCATGAAAAGTATAAGGCTTTCACTAATTTAAGGAATTTAAAGCCTTATTTAAAAAATATATTATAAGATAAGGGTGTTAAGGTCTGATAATGGAGGTAAATATTATTCTAGGAAATTTGATGAGTTATGTAAGCATGTAGGTATTGTTCAGTATAAGACTAATCCTTATACTCCCCAACAAAATGGGGTAGAAAAAATAATGAACCAAAACTTAATGAAAAGAGCTAGGAGCATGTTGAGTAGTGCTAAGCTTGATATATGATTTTTGGAAAAAACTATAGGCACTCATTTTTATTTGATTAATGATCTCCTTGTTCAACTCTTATTGATAAAACTCCTTATGATGTATGCTTAGGTAGAAAGAATTTTGTTTCACACTTAAGGGTCTTTCTTTGTGAGTATTTTGTTCATGTGCCTTAAGAGAAGAAATCAAAATGGGATCCAAAAACTCAAAAATGCATCTTCGTTGGTTAGAATAAAATTGTAGAATCTTATAAGCTTTGGAATATTCTATACCATAAAATTATTTTTCTAGAGATGTGATTTTCAAGGAGTTTGGAAATTACTCAGGTGAAGAACAACCAAAGGAGAAAGATAAGACCAAAACAATGCACTTAAAGAAAACGATAGAAAATCAGGAAGATGCACATGTGGAAGAACAATCAAATGGATCAAAGTACGAAGAAGAATAAGAGAGTTCAAAGAGTTCAAATGATGTGTAGGAGGAACACACAAAAGAAGAAGAGGATGTAGAACCCCTTACTCCTACTTTGAGAAGTTCCATAAGACAAAAAAATCATATTGACAAGTATAACCCGCTAGATTTGTGTTGTTCATTTTCTTTGTTAAGTACTAAATATGAACCTAGATCTTTTAGGGAGGCTCTCTCTCTAGAGGAAAGCGAGTCTTGGATGCAAGCCATGTAGGAGGAGATGATGACTTTGGATAGTTGTGACACCTGAGATCTTATTAGTTTTCCCACGGAAAGAAAGCCCATTGGTTGCAAGTGGGTATATAAAAATAAATTTGGCATAGATGGTCGATTATAGCAATACAAGGCTGAACTAGTGGCCAAGGGCTACTCCCAAAGTGATTTTATTTTGGTGATTTTTTTCTCCTATTGATAAGTTAACCTCTATTAGATTCTTATTATTTATTTTTGATGCTTATGATTTTAAAATTAAGCAAATAGATGTTAATTTTTTTTTTCTTGCATGGGGATCTTAAGGAGGAGATTTATATGTGATAGCCTAATTATTTTGTTGTGAAAGGAAAATAACACTTGGTTTGCAAGTTAAAACAATCATTGTATGGTCTAAACCAATCATCCAAGATGTGGTACAAAATTTTGATGCCTTTGCAATGAATTTGGGCTTTGTTAGAGGTGAAGAGGATCATTGTGTTTATATTAAGATTATTGATGATCCGATAATGATTATTTTTTTGTATGTTGATGACATATCATTTATGGGTAACAATAAGGTGATGAACAGGGAGCTCAAGACTCAACTTTCCAGGATTTTGGGGTTGCAAAATATATTATTGGGATGGAAATCAATATGGATTGGGTACACATAAATATTTGGTTAAGTTAGTGTAAGTATGTTAATACCATTTTGTGAAGGTTTAATATGCAAGATTGTAAACCAATAAATATTCCATTTTTAGTTGGTACTAAAATTAGTTTAGACATATGACACTTTTACTATCATATCTGATCCTCATAATCTTGAAAGCAAAACCAATACATGTACCAAGTCTATGTAATAATATCACCTCCTTAGAGGCATTTGTAGTAGCCATATAATTTGCTTCAGTAGTTATGGCTCATGAGAAAAATTGGAACCTTGCCACTCTTTATCTTCTTCAATTAGGATGTGAATAACCCAATGGGATCAAAAACCAAATGGTGATGAATTCTATCAAGATGCATCTCCCTTAGTTTGAAATCTAAGACATTCACTATCCTTCTTTTGGTAATACTCATATTGTAGCAAGTCTATATTAGGGTATAGGAGACAACTCTTCTTTTACCATTTCTAAATTAAATATTGATGTTATCCACCCATTCAAGAGTGAAAAATTTGGGTGGAGCCAACCTAGGAAATTTATAGATGAAATCAATGAAGCCATATCTATGGATAGATTAGAGGGTGGCCATACATGAATTGATGAACATTGGCATTTATTCATTGGAGAGGAGGGATGGAGTGAGCATCAAGAAATACTCTACAAAAGAATATTAATTATTGATTTAGTGGAGGATAGTGGTTTAAATAATGACCAAGCCATATCCTAGTCTATTGTGAGTAATCTTGGGATCAATGTAAGGATATAGATAATATCATTGGTGTAGGAGCATATGCACAAGAATGGATGGGTATTTGGATATTGCAAATGGTGTGGTTGAAAAGGTAATCCTAAAGCCCATGAACACAAAGTATTATGGGATGAGATAGAAAAAAAATCAAACAAAAGATACAACCAACTATAATGATAAAGAATGAAGGGGAGCCCAATTTGCATGTGGTAGTGATCATGATGAATTGATGATTTTTTCAGCATATCTTGTCTACTATACTTAAATGAATGGATCATGCCATGATGCTTGGGTATTAGATATTAAACTATACAACATATGGTATTTTTATATAACTAATTAAAGAGTTCCATGAAGAATTTTTTGGTTTTGTCTATTTGGTAGATATAAAAAGTCTCAAGCATGTTGGAAAAGGAGCCATTTGACTCAAGTTGCTAGGAATTTTAGGTTTTATATTTCACTATGTACTATATCTTTGTCAATTGCAACATCACTTATCATCACTAGTGTTGATTCAACAATGCCAATCCATTTTATTGGGAGATGGACAAGTGGAAGAACAACATATTTACTAATTGAGAATATGGAAAGTTATTAAAAATTTGAAGAAGATTTAGCTATTTCAAGAAGTTTTGCTTACTTAATTGGAGAAGGTAATCTTTTTATTAGTCTTTAATGGCATGGAATATTTTGGCATGTTAATTATGACAAAATTTGAATCATGCAAAATACTGTTGTTATAGACTTGCCCACTTTGCCCAAGACAATTTAAAAATATGAAACTCGTGTTTTGGAAAATGACAGAGATCCTTTGCCTAGTTAACTTGGTGGGCACAAATATAATTGTAATTCATTCACTTTAAATTGTGTGTGTCCTTAATAGTAACTTCTATTGGAGGATGCCAATATTTCAAGTATTTTGTTGATGCTCATAGTATAATTACTTGGACTAATTTATTATAGAAAAAATGTAAAGCCTTTGAAACTTTTAAGAAATTTCACATTATGATTGGAAATGAAGATTACACTTCAATTGGAACTCTTCAAATAGATAATGGTGGAGAGTTTACATCTCTTTTTTTAAATATTACCTTAGCAAAATGGGATTGAGCATAATCACATTGTTTTAGGTACTCCATAAAAAAAATGGTGTAGGTTAAAGTGCAATAGTGTGTCTCACTTTTTAATCTTATTGGGCCACAAAAAATAGTATTTTTAGCATTCAACACATTATGTGAATCGTACCAACCAAATTAATAAGAATTTAAAGACAATATAAATTAGTGATTTTGTTGTTTCCTTTATAGATTTAATTTACAAATTTTTCAAAATAAAAAAAATCTATTTTTACTGGTTTGTTTCATTAAACAAATTATTATTTTTTACTTTTTGATAGTGAGTGGCATTTTACTAGAGCATGTAACTTTTACTAGAAATAAAATATTCTCATAATTTCTTGGAATTAGATCATTAACTGCACAAAGGGTTTTGGTAAATTTTTATCAAATATTTTATTTATTAAATCATTTTTATTTGATATTAAAAAATTCAAATTTACATTTTACCATAACATAATCGTTTGTCTATTTAATGAAATTATTATTTTTTGTTGAAATAAGGATATTGATCTGGAGTGCAATGTAATATTTTAAAAAGAATGACCTAGTTTGCTATTTTTCCAACTATCTCAATAGATGTCTTTTTGTAATGAACCTATCTTGCTTATAAAATATTTAAAAATATGTGTTGTAATTTCAAAAAATAATTTTGAGGGTTACATATACATTCAATCTTCTCTTCTACTGATTTTATTTGGCCCCAATATGTATGACACAAAGTTGATTGTCTTGATAATAAAATTGCAACATGCGGATAGAAGAAGAAAGGTTGCCACATACACAAATTCAATCAAAGAATGTTTGATCAAACCCATCATAGATCAAAAGGTATTGGGCCAAATCCAATCCATATAAATACATACCATTTAGATCAAGGCATTCTACTAATTGACTTGCAAATTGAGGTTTTTTGCCAAAGGGATGGTAGTGACAATTGGCCAATGAAAAGACCTTGATCTAATCAACTTTTTTGTTGAAACACATAACCTCTATGATGTCTTATGCACTAAATTATATCAAGGCATGTAGAGGTTTTTTTTTTTTAGATAGAAGTGATAATTCCAAATAATAGACCAACCTTCTTTTATTGGGAAATTCCCAAGGATTGTCAATCAAACTATATTCGATTGAATTAAATTTTAGCAAACCATGTCTTTCCATGACATGCCATGTGTCTCCACGCGTGTTG
The DNA here is from genome assembly GCA_007115665.2 of Sequoiadendron giganteum. Classification (NCBI taxonomy): domain Eukaryota; kingdom Viridiplantae; phylum Streptophyta; class Pinopsida; order Cupressales; family Cupressaceae; genus Sequoiadendron; species Sequoiadendron giganteum. The sequence continues at coordinate 624,456,174 of CM021107.1, forward strand.
ATTGGGTTTGATTAGAGATATATTCAATTGAACTTGTACGAATTTGGGTATGATTTATTTTAGCATTTTTTATTTTTGACCAACACTAGGACTTACTTATGTTCTTTCACCTTGTAGATGAAAAAATGAGTAGGACTATCGTTAATTTGGTTAGGGAAATACTATATTTTAAAGGAATAATTTTTTATTTTTGGATAGAAGAAATTGAAATAATTTTATATAAATGTAGCAGATCCCCTTTATTTTCTTTTCACTAGGTGACTTTGTATGAAATTTAGTTTGGTTATATTTCATCTATTCAACACCTCATGATGTTTGGCTCCACCTATTATGCTTTAAATTTCAAAAAGAAGACAAGTAAATTGGACCATTAAAGTCATAAAAATATTTTTATAGGATATTTAGATTCTTCAAAAGCATATAGGTTGTATGTTGAAGTAATTAAGAAATTTATTATTACTAATGATATATTTTCGGAAACATCCAAAAATATTATCAATGTTGAATACTAATTACAACAAATTGAAATTTTTTCCAAGTTTGTCTTGTGGAAAGAACTACTTTGTGAGATTCCTCACTTTAAGGTAGGGCACTAACTAATTTGGAAGTAGGTATGGAATTCTACCTTAGGTTGTAAAAGAAGTAATCCCCTCTCATGAATAATTTTAGATTTCATTGAATGCAAATGGGATTGAGGAAACTACACTACAACAATTGGAATGATGGAGTTTTGATTAGGAAATAGAAGCACCAATCATTCAACTTGGATCTTCGAAAAAATATGAAAAACAACTCTACCAAAATCTTAAAAATTTGAGACCTAATACAATTGACAAGATGGGATCGAGAGTTCATATAAGACAAGGCAAAAAACTAAATTCAATGAATAAGTTAACTTGGTTTATATTAATAGTAGATTTAAAACCAACTTTCTTTAATGAAGGTGAAAATATTGAAATGTGGAAGAAGGCTATGAAAATTGAGTAACACGCTCTTTTGAAAAATGGAACTTGGGAGTTAATTGATCTTCCACTAAGTTGAAAACCTATTGGTTGCAAGTGATTCTTTCAAAAAAAATACAAAGCATATAGCTTACTTGAAAAATATAAGGGCTTGTTATAAAGGGATACACTAAAAAATAGGGCAAAGATTTAGAAGAAAATTTCTCACTTAAAACAAAGTGGACTACAAATTGTGCTTTTCTGATCCTATTCATACAAAAGGGATGAGAAGTTCATCAAAAAGACATGAAAATCGCATTTTTGAATGTCAAACCGAAGAAAATAGTGTATATGAATCAACTAGAAACATGTGTTTAAAGATAAGAACAACAATTATACAATTTATAAAATCATTGTAAAGTTTTAAAAAAGCTCCAAAATCATGATATAAAAAGCTCACCAAACACCTATTAAAAATGAATTTCAAACACTTTGATTTTTTTTTTTTTTAAATATTGAAAAAAAAACAAATTACAAATAATAGGAGCTACTAGCAAGTAGCGGAAAAGAATATACATGGCTAACCATCATAAAAAATACAACAACCAGAAGGCCGAGAGTTCATTACATATATTGAACAATTTTACTTTGCCAAACATTACTAGCAGGCTGAAATTGTAGCACTTGTTCTTTGATTTATTGAAGTTGATCTTTGGTTGTCATATTCTTCTTACATAAAACTAGAAGCTATGAAAACAAAAAAGCCACCTAAAGAAAAATGTCAAAGTAAAGCCTTAAATTTTTAGTCGTCTAATGATAGTTTTTAGAAAACATTGTGGAACATCTAGCCTTCCATATATGCCTTAAATAACCTGTCTAATAGAATCATCAATAACATTGTTGCCAATTCCCAAACCAAGGATAGCCTCTTTCCAATTAAGCACATGAAAGAAAATAGTTGGAAAGTTATTAAACATAGTTGTCCCATTGCTTCTTAGCAAAAATGCAATCCCAAAATATATGTTTCATATTCTCAGTGCAAAGAAAAAATGGGCAATTGTTTTGCTATACCATCATACATTTCAATCTATCTCCGACAGGTAGTTTGCAATTTATAATTTTTAAAGTCAACACTTGCATATCATAATCAACTTTTGACTTCCATATTTAAGCACTATTTTTCATCCAAAATTTGGAGCTAAATATGCATTTCCACTTATGATTAAGATAAGGAGTAAGAGGCCAACAAGGAAGGATATGAGAATAAACCTTCTTCAAAGGAAAATAGTTGAACAAACTAAATGATAACCATTTCCAATCCTTGTAAAAGTTACAACAATTTCCAATCCTTGAAAAAGTTATAATATCTGGGAGTAAAAAGCTTCATAGAGATATCAAGAGGGACTAAGGACTACACAAAGATCAAAAAATGTTTAAACTTTTAACTCAACCCATACTGTTCTTTGATGTAATACCAATAAGCCCAATCATATGTGTTAAGATCCTAGATATCTTTGATTTTTTTAATACATTTTTTTAACAGATAATAAGCTTGCTTTGGGAAGCTAATAGCAAGAGGCTGATCATGATAATTAATAAGTCTATTCCACCAAATAGAGGATGAAGCAAAACTAAAGCCATGTTGCAAGGAGGAGTTATTCCATTCTAAATATTGACAAACTAGTTGCCAAGCTTTCCAAATGGATTGAAGAGGAAAAGAGGCTCTGATTTAAAGGAGACATTAACATCTTATCCAACCAATTGACACCCTTCCATTTTATTTTTATTAGAGCTTCCATGATTCTATGATGGACCAAGATTTTCCATGGTTCATTCCCACTCGCGGCTCGAATGATCCATTTAGCCACAAGGAAAATCCCTTGAGTTTTGGGGTCTATGAGGCCAAGGCCACCTTTAGTTTTTGGTTGAATGCAATGAGACCAAGAAGATGCAATAAAACTAGAATTACCATCCCACTTAGACCAAAGAATTTTTAGAATTATTTTATTCATTTTTTCATAACCTTGCTTGGAAGGCATGCTTGTTATGAGCAAGTTGAGATCCAAAAACAACATAGTAAAGATTAAGAATTCCCAAAGTGCGATTTAATTCCTCTTTAGAATTTTGAAGAAACATGATGTCATCAAAAAAGTGAGAGTTGACAACCACCTTATTCCAGAGAATGGATGTACCTCTAATAAGCTTCATTTGATTAACCCCTCAAAGAGATATCCAAGCGCATCAATGGTAAGAACATATAAAAAAGGAGATAAATGACACCCTTGCCTTATGGAACGTTGTAGCTCAAAAGGGACTGATATAGACTGATTAATAACAAGGTGTGCATTAGCATATTCAAACAACATTTGCACATGATTTTGGATCTTTGGACCAAAACCCAACCATTGCAACATTTTAAGAATGAAATGCCAATAGATTTTGGCATAAGCTTTATCAAAATATAACATGATCACTAAAGTATTTTGACATGATTGTTGAACCCACTCCATAGTCTCCCAAGCCAGCATAAGATTGTCGAGTATAAATATACCTTTTATGAAACTTGTTTGTTCAAATCTCACTATACCTTGCACAATTGGCTTAATTCTAATAGCTACAACTTTAGCTATGATTTTGTATGAATTATTTAGCAAGGTAATTGGTCTCCAACTAGCAATAGAATCTCTGTTTTTCCCTTTTGGAATAAGTTTGATCAAACCTTTGTTAATACTTGGACCTAAGGAACCCTTTTGGAGAGATTCCAAGTAAAGCAGATAAAAGTCATCTTTGATATGATGTCACATGGTTTGATAAAATTCAGCTGGAAGACCATCAAAACCATGACTTTTATTTGATTTCATAGAGAAAAGGGCTTGTTAAGTTCTTCTATAGAGAGAAATCGATCCAAATATCGACTATAACTTGGATCAATCCTATTAGGAATATATTTTTGAACTTCTTCCAAAGTTTTCTAAATATCTTGCCAATTGTTCTCTTCTTTAAATAATTTTGCATAAAAGTTTTGGAACAAGCTAGTAATTTCAGCAGAATCATAAAAAAAAATTTCTTCATCCATGGGCTGATGCAAGAAGTTGGCTCCACAAAAAACTCAAAAAGTGGAAGTGTTTTTGCTGTTTTTCAAAATTTGTCACACTTGGACTGAAAATTTGAGGCACTTACACAATGAATCTTAAAAAAATCCAGTAATATGAAATTTTGAATTTTGAATCTAGTTTCCAAATATGTAATTTATTCAAATAATCAGATGATAGAAATTAAATTTTGATATGGATGTATAAAAACCACTTTTTAAAAGTCCCTGTTTTTTTACCATACCATGCATGTGTATGGACACCACTTTTTGACCCAAATAAAAGTATTTTTCTAATTCCTTTTGGGGAAAGACATCTAACAACATGAAGATTGATGAGGATTTCTTTTTGTAATTTTTTTTTGAATATTTTTTTTTATTCAATTTTTATTGGCCTTAATTGTTGTTTTTAAAAATCAACGTGTACGGACAACATAATTGGACCTAAACTAAACATTTTTTGAATTTTTTTTTTCATTGTGTAGAGAATTGTCTGAAGATTGATGGCATATAATTTTTTTTACAAGAAACTTAACCAAAAAAATGTTATTAAAAAACAAAAAAAGCCCGATATTTCAAGTTTAAGGACTAGTTTGTTTAGAAATTAATTAAAAAATAACAACTATAATCCAATATTAATAAAAATTATATATTTGGAAACTAGACATCATGTTCTCTAATGGGTTTTAATTTTATAGATTGATTCATAAAAAAAGTCCATCACTCATATTGCCAAAGTTGGGCATTCTTCTTCAATCTACCTTAGTTTTTTAGTTGTAGGTCAAAGGCTAAGGGTCGGATTACCAAGCCTTTCCCGAGCCTAAAACCAAGGCTACATGTGGGTTGGAGATTAAATTTGTTAATAACGCATGTGTTTTTAAAAACGCGTACGTGTTACAAAATGCATATGCATTCTTTATTTGTTTGATTATTTAAAAAAAAAATGTTTTTTAGAAATGGGTACTTGTTTTAAAATGCGTACACATTTTAAAATGGGTACCCGTTTCTAAAAAACATTTTTTTAAAATAAGTGATTTGTACGTGTTATAAAACATGTATGCGTTATATAACGCGTACGCATTTTTTAGTGCATACATATTTTTCTAGGCTCGGATACCCGATGCATAACGCATACGCATTTTTAAATAACACATACGCATTTTCTGCGAGATTATTTTTTTTGGCCGAAACTTCCCCTCTTCATGGACCCAACTTCTTGCTTTTACTCCCATTATAGCCCCTATTTTCTCCTTCTTATGTTTATAATTGAGATACTTGAAAGAATTTAGAACCTATATTCCCTTCCCTTATCCAATGAAGCCTAGCTTTGATTTTAACATCTTGTGCCTTACAATGGTCCAATTTTCATAGTTGTGCTTCAGAAACAACAATAGACTTTTGAATCTTTTCATCATAAGGGTTGGAATTTAGTTGTTTCCTAGTGTGTTCTTATAAGAGAGCAGGACCAACCACACCAAGGCTCCAAGTCATGAAGAGCTCAGAGTGGAGGGTTGCCCTAACTTACCTCAAGCTAATGGGTGTTTGGGATGAGAATCGATAATGAAGAGAACTCTCAAGCGCTTTTGTCACTCTATAGATCCAAAAGTCTATTTGGGGCTAGACGAGTCAATTTTTGGAGTTCAAATTGCACCTCAGACAACTCTCTGTCTGAGGATGGTAGTGCGGGTTTGGGATGATAGTGTTGCGGGCTGACGTCTCTCTGATGTACTGGCATCCATACGACCAGAAAATGTAAAGTATAAAATAAAACTCCAAAGAATCTATTAACTGCCTAGTAAACTGACTTTCAGAAAATGAACATAATGATAAAGTATGAAAAGTAACTACACAAATGATAAAGTAAGTAGATAAAGACAAGGGTGGTAAAGATCAACTCACTAAAGTGCCAGTTCGCTAGCGAGCTCCACATACACGTTCACTTACACACAGGAAAGAGGGGAAATTGTTGGGTTGTATAGGGGTTTGCCTTAGTCAAACCCCCGCTTTGGTGTTTCCACCTCCACGAACAACCAAATAAGCCATGAAGTAGAAAGTATGATAAAGGAAAGAAGCAAAGAGAGATTAATGAACACTACAAAATAATGCTACGCTACTCTATCAAACCACAAAAGAACAAAGTGAAGCGTTACCATCTCCACCCAAAGGCTCTTAAGGCCAATGAAGGGAGAATGCAAGCAAAGAGCTTGGCAAAGTCGACACAGTCGCAATAGTGATGAAGGGAAGTCTCTCAAGACTCCAAACTCACAGCTTCTATGGTAGTACCGCACGTACAAAGATGGAATGAATGGAGTAACACGTTGCTACAACGCTTAATAGAGTTGTGAAAATGGAGTGCTAGAATGCTAAAGAGATTGAATGAGAATGTAGAAGATGAAGTGATAGTGAATTAGATGGTGTATAAACCTAAAATCGGTCTGGATAATCTAATTAATTAAATATGAGTTATTGAATTAATAAATCTTTTAATTTCTCTACTTATAAATAAATTCTAAATTGATTTATATAGTTCACATTTTCTAATTCTTCTATCTTAAACCACATTCTTCTAATTTTAATTAAATAAATAAATTTGAATAGTTTGTTTTATTTAATTAATAACCACCCCCCCCCACCCCTTTTAATTCCTCTACTTATAAACAAATTCTAAATTTATTTATATAGTTCACATTATTTACTTCTTCCATCTTAAATCACATTCTTCTAATTTTAATTAAAAAAACAAATTTGAATAGTTTGTTTTATTTAATTATCTTTCCTCTCATTAAATTTAAATCCTAAATTTAATTTCGGTCACATGTCTACAACTTTTCTTCTTTCCACCTCATCATGTGTCTCAACAAATTGAAAATTCCAAATATTTAATTTGGGTATTTATCCTCAACAAATTCCAAAACAAACTCGAAACACTTGGCTCTTCTATTTCATTTCTTCTCCTCTACACTTGGCAGATTGTTTTCATGCAAGGGAACTCTCTCCTTATTTCTCTCTAACTTCTTCATCCTCCACCCTTCATCTATCCAAATTAAATCCAGACCGTTGGTTGTTGCCACATCATTTTATGCCTTGAAAAATCTATAAATACAACCTCATTCTACAACAAATGGATCCCAACTTTGAGCAAACTTACTCTGCAAAATTTTCTTTAAAAAATTTGAGCACTTTTGCATTTGGGCATTTAGCAATTAGCAATTAGAAGCATATTAGTTTAGAATCATGGCTTCACCATTAGCTGTATGTTATTTTTTGTAGTTTCATTTCATCACTAGCATAGAATATTCATACAACAAAACCATTATCATAGCATCACATCATATAGTTTATCAATCATCATGTAGGAATAGATTTACTGCATTTGCAGCATCTCATTCTTCAAGTTGTCATTCTAATAGTTATAGTGCATACACAATCTGAGAGCCATTATGACTTAATGAATGCTTGAGGATAGAGAACAATGGGACAATTTTAGAGAGTTTTGTTTATTTCAATTCAATTAGATTTGTCATTTAAATTCTCTAATATAATGTTTCATTGAGTGTATGTGTTGTTATTTGCTAATTCACATACTTTACATTTCACACGCTACATTTTGGCACCCATCGTGGGGCTCTAGCCCCGTTTTTATTAACATTTTCTAGAAAGTTTGTTTACAGGTTCAGACGTGAATTTTGTAGTGCGACCGTGAGTTCTTTCAATGCATACGAAACATCTTATAACGCATCCAGACCCTGTTTTGGCGCATCCAACTTATCGTTCAATGCATCAAGATTATCTTCCAGCACATTTAGTAGTTCTTTTAATGCATTTGAAATTTCTTTTAGTGCATTTAGTAGTTTCTCTATTGTATACAATCGTTCATTTAGCACATATGGTTAATGTTTTAGTGCATCTGACTTATTTTGCAGAAATTTAAAATGTTGAGAACTAATCAATATTTTATGTGTTGCAAGTGCTTAATATGCTCGTCAAAAAAATATCAAAAACTACTGATGGTGTTTGCAAGGGTTGGAGTTGTTTTATTGTCTTCTTTTGATTAAGTTAGGCACTTAGTTAATTAGAAGGTTAATAAACCCCTTGTCTATTGTGCTTGTAAAGTGATAGGCCTATGCTCTCCCCTTCACTAGGTGACCAAAATGCCAGACTCACTCTTTTATGCTTTATTAACACCTTTAGAAGGCCTGCCGTAGTGGGAAGAAGTATTCACCCTATGGGAACGACCTAAGTGGGAACAAGTAAAGCCAAGTTTTCCAACCCACTATAATCAAAAGTGAATTTGGGGAAACCCACAATTCAATGGTAGTGTGCAAGATAACCATCCCCGAAGCCTTTTTTCTAAAGGTTGGGAGGTCTCCTGAGGGAGTTTATCATTTTTCGCATCGAATAGAGACCCTTACTATGAACCTTAAGTGTAGAAGCTAGTCAAGACAATCTTCAAACATTCTTAATATTTATAGTGCAAGGGGAGGGAAGAATCTTCCCCCAAGATACTCACCATATAACTATCAGGGATTACTGGCCAAAAGTGGAGGATTCAATTTTGGTTAAGACCCAGGAAAGGAAAAAACATGGGCGTCCTCTAAGGGGTGACACAGTTGTGTGAGCTGACATAGTTTTAAGATGTGGTCTATGATATTATGAGTGACCCTTGACATTAGAAAAGTGTTTGATTTTTTTTCTCTTGTGCTATACCCGTGGAAATCAAAGGAATCATACCAGATTCTTGAACGTACACTTAATGTTTTAGTTCCTAGGCAGGAAACAACTATTTTACAACTTGCTATTGTGTTTGAATTCATAATTCAAGAAATCATCCATTTAAGAACACTTAATTCACAAAATTCACAAACAAGAAAACTAAACAAACAATCATTTATCAAAAAATTACTCCCTATAAACATTCATTTCACTGATTAAAAGAAAAATAACCAGATAGATTGTTAAAAAAATGAACATTTTCCAGATTAGTGCATACATTCCATGTTTCAGTGCATTGAGCTTGTCTTCTAGTGTATTTGAGTTATTTACTAGCATATAGTCCATTTCCTATCGCATCTAGGGCATTTTCTGGTGCGTCTATTCCACCTTCCAATGCATTTGTAGATCTTTTTAGTGCATTCACCAACAAAGAATTTAGTTGAAATCACATTTAGAGGGGCATTCTAGTGCATCACTAGCTTGCTTTGGCGCATATAGCCCATTTTCTTGCACATCTAAGTCATTTTCTAGTGCATATAACCCATTTTTTAGCGCATCCAGTCCCTGTTCTGGCACATTTGATCCATTTACTAACGCATTGAGTCCATTTCCTGGCACATCTAGGGGACAGTCTAGTGCATCCGGGCCATATTTTAGTGCATTTGTTCCATCTTTTAGCACATTTCTACCTTGTTTTAGCGCATCTAGTTAATTCAAAACCATAGAGAAAAATTCATTGTTTGTCCAAAAATTAAGCTCACATTTCAGGATCCTTTTCAAAACAAAACCATTCCTTAGTCACAACAGTGTCTTAAACTTGGTGAAACTGGTTTTTACAAGTGAAATTATCTTAATTAAACTAAGATATACCATCTTAAAGTATCTAAATCATCAAACACATATGATTGTTAAGCTAAGTTTCATCATCAAGATTTATCATCCTCCATCACGAAACAAAGTTGTATAATCAGATTTAACTTATTCTCATCAATAGAATTTGTCATTCTATTTGACTTAGTTATTATCTTTGGCACTCTTCCAAACAAAGATCAAAGTTTAGTGAAAATTATAACACTTGTATACTCATTTTAACAAGGTCCCAAAAGCAAAAACTTGAGGAAAAGTAAATTGAAATTCAAAACACCATGGCTGAAGGTGAAGAAAATCCATTTCAGAGATTCCACCAACCTGAAGGTGAGGAAATAACTAAGGAAGACATCCAAACTACACAACAAGATCCTAACTTCCACAAATTCATGGAGAAAGTTTTGGAAAAATATGGAGAAAAATACTTGTTAATGCTGGCTAAACAAGGTGTCAAATTGCTTGATGAGTTTGATGTTACTCAACTAAAAGGAGCACCCAAAAGGACTGAAATTGATTCACCAAACATAGATCCAGTGGTCGCTTTGACTAATCAAATGTTAAATCTCCAACAACAACTTCAAGACATGCAAAGAGGAACCACAAAAAGATACTTGATACAAGACATTTGCCCATATCCTTTTGATCAAGCTATGAACATGATACCCTTTCCTAAGCATTGTGCGTTCCCAAAGTATGATAAATATAATGGTAAACCTGATCCTATAGATCATGTGAGGTAATTTTGAACAATGAGCTTAGATTTTGCACATGAAGGGACTTACTTGATGAGATTGTTCCCACGAAGCTTGGGTGGACAATGCAAGCAATGGTTCTCACAACTTCCACTAGGTATAAGATCCTTTGAAGAATTGGTTAACAAATTCATCACTCAATACTCTTATAATATCTAGCACAAAATTACCATGAAAGACCTTTGCAATACAAAATAGAAAAAAGGTGAATCATTTCTCATATTTTTACAAAGATGGAGAAAATTGTTTGCAAGATATGCTCATCCCATGCCTGAAAAGGAAGAGATGGAAATATTCATTGATAGTCTAAATGATGAGATGAGCTATAGACTTGAATTGCAATGCCTACCCACCTTTGAGAAAATGATTGAAAATGGAATTAAAATTGAAGAAGCCTTGGTCAAAAGAGGAGTTTTAAAAATCTACAATGAAGGGTCAAATAACGTAAACTCTTCCAATCATTACAACAACAATGATAAACCAAAATTCTGGCAAAGAAATAAAAATGTCGATAATAATGATGTTGCAGCTGAAACATAAAATACAAAAAACTAGTATTTAACTTGACAACAACGACCACCAAGACCAATAAAAACAACAACCAAAACACCAATCAAAATGCCAATCAAAACAAAAATCGGGACAATGTTGAATGTAAACCATTCCCATGTGAAAAACCATCAAATCAAAGAAGATTCACACCTTTGGGACAGTCACTCGAATCAACATTAAGAGAGATTCTTGCACATAGACTTATAACATTACCAAAAGAAAGAGATTGGGAACTAAGATTCAAACCATCTTGGTGGAATGATGCATACTACTATGATTTTCATCGAAACAAAGGACACAGAACAAATGATTACATGCAATTGAAACATTTGGTACAAGAATTGATTGATAACAAGACAATACTTGTGGAAGGACCTCAAATGAACAATGAACATGGAGTATTCAAGAATCCTTTGCCGAATTATGAAAAGGGAGAATCTTCTTTTGCAAATAACAAAGGAAAAAATGTGAACTATGTTTATGACACCACTATCCTTCATATTTCTACAGTTGAAGATGAGAATAATGACATTGAAATTAATGATAGACAAAATGTTGATGTTGTTGGTAATCAATCTAATGACATTGTTGCAGTTGATAATCAAACTCATGACATTATTACAACTGAAAATCAGCTTAATGACATCAATATCAACCTCAAATCAAATCAAACCAATGACATCATGCCATTAATTTCATTAAACGTTGTTGCAACTGATAATCAAATTAATGTCATTAAAATCAGAGAAAAACAAAACCATCAATTAGTCAATGTAACCACAAGAGGGCAGGGCAAAGTAATATTGAAAGGAGCTACATCTAAAACATTTGTTGCCCCTTCAACTCAATACAACATAGCTGATCAATTACAAAAAATTCCAGCTCAAATATCAATATTAGAACTTCTCAAAATTTCTCCAACTCATAAGGAGATTCTGGAACAAGCTCTAGTAGCCACCACGGTACCAAATAATCTGGAAGTTTGTTAGTTCACGGCTATGGTGGGACACTTGATCACACCTCATTTCCTATCATTTTTTGAACACGATGATGTATCACTTACCCATCCACACAATACTGCCCTCCACATTGAGGTTATAATTCACAAACACCGGGTCAAATGTGTTCTAATAGATGGTGGAGCACGTCTAAATATCTACACTTTAAAGCTTGTCTGAAAATACAAAAACATCCAAATCAATGTCAAAATCCCAAAAACAAAGTCAAAGTCAATTGATCAATTCAATCAATCACATCAGTCAATCTTTTGTCCAAGTCCGAACTACGTTGTCTCTGCGCATTTGCTACGTAGGCAAGATTCATCTTTGAATCCCCGAGACATTAGGTCAGTCCTTTTAGGTTTGTCAAAATAAAATCATAAGTCAAACATGGTTGCGTCAGTCAAATAAAGTGGACATAGTCACACTTGACACAAGACAGTCATTCAAAACGTCACTGTCAAAATTGGTCAAAATTAGACAACATAAGCCACTCAATCATACAGTCAAAATCAGTCAGCTTGCCAAAGCATTAGTCAAAATATCAATCTCGTCACCTTTTTGGTCCTCTTCAAGATGTGTCCTTCTTGGATTTGGACCTCGACAAAATGTCATTTGCCTTTTCAGGATGTGTCCTTCCTGACCTTAGGCACCGTCAAACCGTCAAACTGTCAGAACTGTCAAACTATCAAAACAATTAATCTTCGACAAACAAACATTGGCAATACAATTAAATGGCTGTTAATTTTTTGGCTATTTTGTCTTATCTTTTTATTGACTTGTCTTTTGGTCATGTTACTAGCTACCTCAAGGATGTCCCCTGAAGGATTTAGAGGTGCGATGACGTCTCATTGACCTATTTTATTTTTCTTCGACTATTGTCTGTGGATTGTCTTGACAAAAGGACTAGGGCAATTGGGCGTCTAGTATGAGTTAGGACATTCCTTGTCTATGACTGTTTGTTTTGGAAGTGGATGACCTTGCACACCTTGGTCTATGTCATACCATGGTGTTTGTTGTCCATTTGTGTCATTTTTTTACCGCCCAATGATGATTCGAGCAATTAGTACTCTGGCAAACGTTGAAGGATTTGATTTAGGAACTAACATGCATCTCATGTAGGCATTGCATTCATATCATCAACCATATCTTTTTCACTAATATTTCTTTTTCTCCGTATTCTATTCATTCCATTTCGAGATCACACTTGTGTTCTTGAAACCCATCCACAACCAATCCGCTTTGAATGGAAGATGTCGTCAGAGAATTCCTCACTTCATTTGAGAGGCGCATCTGGTAAGCATATTTTTGACTTATTTTCTTTGCCATTGCGACAGGCTCATAAGCATGATCACAATGTCCAAATGTAGACACATAAAAAAGGGAAAACACATCTATGGAGAATTAATGGGGAATAATGAAGGACAAGGTCCTATCGACAAAAGAAACCAGAAAGCATTATAGAACCAAATATCTGGCCTCTTCACTACTCCATGTTCAAATAATTTTGACAAGACATGACTAGTGCTATACAAGAAAATTTGAGGCAATGAAAGGAAGACCTATATAAGATGAAGGATATGGATTGAGCATGAATCCTACAATTCCTACAAGCTAGTTTTGAAAAAAATCCGATTCAAACTGAGTATTGAATGGGCATTCACTTTTTTTTATGTTTGTCAACACATTTTGATTTGGGCTTAAAATGAACACCATGCGAGTGTGAGTTAGGATATTCATGTTTTCACTTCTTGTTTTAAACAAGGATCGATTGAACTATGCATATTCTAATTTGCTTTTGTCAACTTTAGAAAATTGGGCCTGCTTTGGTTGAAAAAGTACTCACCCCAAAGTGACTCAAACCGGAAATGAAGCTTTTTAGCCAAGCTACTTCCGACCGGTATATAAATGTGAATCTTAAGGGAAAGCCTAAGATTACGAGTGCAGATATGTTATACGGACCAAGTAGTACTCCCCAAAACCCTGTTGAGCTTAACCTCTTCAGGCTGGAGTGCCTCCATAATGGAGCTTAATCTTGGCCCCATGTTTAACCACTCGAACGGATGTCCGAATTAAATCCCTTGTTTTAGCAAGCCAAAAACCTTCTATTCTTTGGTACAACAACGGTCGTTGTGATGACACCCGCACCTGCGGAGTTCTTAGTAGAGATGATCAATCTGCCATGGGAGTTTCATGGAGGTTGGAAGCTTGGTTGCCCTGAGAAGTGATGCACTGTAAGGGGGAGCCTGTGGGGCCAAGCTTCTGAATTCATCCGCTAAGGATACGCGGTTAGTGGGATCCAAAAGAATATTGTCCTTGCAGCCATAAGATTTTGTAAAATGACTTCTATGTGGTTGATTTTTAACACCATGTGTTTGCCAACTATTTTCAGACAATTCCAACAAATGAAACATCAAACTTGCCAAAATCTGAAACAACTTCCCAAACTAAAACAAATCTTTGCAATCAACCTAAAATTTTGTCAAATCACTTTTTGCAATGAATTTTCATCATGAACCACATTTGTCAAATCAAGTCCTCAATTTTGCACACTTTGGGATAGGAAAACTTTCCTTTCTTTGTCAAACCTTTGTCTTAAACACATTGTCATTGGACCAAGTCAAATAAATCAATCCTTAGTCATTGTCCTTTGGTGAGCTGCTTCCAACTCATAAGTCTAGTGTGGAAATCTCACCTTGTCATTTTATCATCTTGTCCTTCAAATCAGTCCTTTCACAATCCAAATCAAGACATTGGTCAAACTTTGAGTGGTTAGAAAACCTTTCCTAAAGATCATTTGGCATAAGGAATCCCCTTTTATCACTTTGCATTGTCACCTTGCATAAAGCATAGTCTCATTTCATCCACCATCCATGAAAATCAAATCACTATGACATGCTTGCTAGTCAAATTGAATGTCAATTCAATATTAAGGGTCAAGAACAACTTGCTAGGAATTCAAAATACTATAACTTCAATCCAAGTCCAAATTTACAACCCCTAGCCCTCCATCCATCTATCCATCTTGCCAACAATCCATGAGTCCTAGTCTCTATCCATCTACTACAACAGTCCCCTAACACCATCCATGGCACTAAGTCACAACAAACTTCCATTAGTCAAACCCACCCTAACTTGACAAGGGAAATCAACCACCCATCAATCCAAACCAAATCCATGTCATATCCTAATCCTCCATCCACATCACATCTTAATCCTTTATCCATGTCATATCCTTGTCATGATCATGTCCTATTCTAATGATCCCTCAACCAAGTCCAAACTATGTCAAAGTCCAACATGCAAATGACACTACATGCTACTCTATCAAACACACAAAAGAACAAAGTCAAGAAGCGTTACCATCTCCACCCAAAGGCTCTTAAGAGCCATTTCAATTCAGAATGAAAGCTATCAGCTCAAGAAGTCATGCACAAACGCATGTAGTTCATGAAGGGACCTATCTCAAGACAAGAGTCCACAAAACCATGGTCAGTAAGACGAACAATCCTGGAATGAACCCTATTTTCGATTGCTGTCACGCTTAATAGCCCATAAAATCAGACACTACTTTTAAAGAGTCCAAAATGAATGTAGAAGATGAAGTATGTGAATTGATGACACATAAAAGATGATCCATCCAATAATCTAATTAATGAAATATGAGTTATGAATTAATGCCTCCATTAACACATACTGATAAATCCCTAGAACAAGAGTCTCCTAGCATGGACATATTTGCAAATGATCAAGCTAAAACTGAATTCAGTGGGCTCTATGACAAAACCATGAAGACGGTTTTGACATAGACTTGGAAGCACCAACAGAATCCACAGAATTTGATATGGCAGGAATCAAATCGAAGATTTCAGTCAAAAATCTGTCCATATGTCAATGAAGCTATCAACATCCATCAATTAGGATTTCTATCTTTGTCAGAGCAGGCTTTCTCACAGATTAGAAGATTATCAAGCAATCATTTAACAATAAAGATGGGTTAGCATCTTGCTTCATGTCTAACAAGTATCCCATCGCCAACAAATCATGTCAAAACATGCATTATCAAGGCCAAGGATTAGGCCTACATGAACAAGGCATTATTGAACCTATACAAGTTCAAGCAAATTACAGACATCAAGGTCTTGGTTATCATCAGTCAGAAAATCTAATGATGTTAATGATACCTCCTCGATATTGGGGGCTCTTTATCTAATATAAACATCAAAATGGATATCATGAGTAGTCCTTGTCATAAGGTTGTTGCCAACACTCCTTCCATCCACACCATACATCGCCATTCCAACAAGAATAAGCCTTCCCATTTGGAACCAACAAAGAGCAAAATTATTACAAGTCTAAAGTCCAAAATCAAATGTCAAAGGCCAATCAAATCAGACAAAAAGTCAAGTGGACAAATGAAGCTAAAATGGATCCCAAAACAAAGTGAGTCAAGTCAAGAAAAGAATAAACCAGGCAACGAAAATATGCCCAATCCAAAAGTCAAGAAAAATGTGGAGCCACAACATAAGAGGACTCCCACTATATAGATCAATGTCCACCTCCTTCAAAATGGCCCATCCAAACAAGACATATAAAGAGTGTTGGTTCCTGAAATCACTATCAAAGATCCAACCTTCCATCATCAATTAACCCAAGTTTGGAGAATAAACAACGGCTACATCCATAAAATCATCCCACCAACCCGTCCATGTCCACCGTCATCTATCATATTCCTAATCATCCTTAAAGACCAAACGTCCCATGTCACAAATCCATCGCATCTTGGCAGCAACGCTTTATCATAAGGACTCTCATGACACTCTATCACGATGTGCGTATTTTGATAAGGCCAACTCTAGTATCAAAAATGATCACAATGACATCAATCAGCTCTATGCAAGTGCTATCATCCTGACAAGGCAACTACTTCAGAAAGATCATTATTGGCATGTCATGACACCAGTCTCTACATCGGCATCGTCAAAAGCTTCAGCATAGTCAGAGGTCATGTAAAGCATCAAGGCTATTCGGCAAAAATTCAAAAATACAAAAAAATTGACAAAGATAAAAAGACAAAAATAATTTCATCCAACGGTGAAAACCTGGCAAACAGGCGCTCTGGATAAGTACCATGATGAAAACCTGGCAAACAGGCATCACGTGTAGAATAAATCATCTATGTGGACCATTACACTTGGGGGCAAGTTGTCTCATCTCCCATGCATTTCCCATGACATTTTCCATTCACCCATCTAAACCTTATCGCGTCCATCCATTTTTCCCACCTACTTTGATCTTGACAAAGACTGGGGCAAAAATACAAATCATGCTTTGGAAATTTTTTTGACATGTCTATCTTTTGGTCATACACTAGTCACAAAGTATCATGTCATTACCTTCATAGCCTCTATTTCACTATGCTACATCATCCTTGGAGACCATATGATAATTCTCCTAGTCCAAGTCATCAGTCTCTCTTGCTTTATACCTATCACCATCTTGGTTTCCCTTGTCAATGGTTTATAGATCCTCCGTCATCCCATTTAGTCCTCACTTAAGTCATTCAAAATGCAACAATATGGAAAACCTGGCGCATTATCCAAAACATTCCTTGGCTTTGTCCCTAGACCTGCTGCAGACTTTTATACTCTTGTCAAATAATATCATTGTCATCTTCACGTTGTTTCGGGATGTGTCCTTCCCACGTCAAACAACATTTGTCATTTTCAAGTTGTTTCGGGATGTGTCCTTCCCACGTCAAACAACGTTGTCATCGTCATCATCACCTGTCCGTCGGTATTCAGCTTGGCTAGCAGCAAAATCATGGTTGTCCTTGGATTCATGCGCGTCGGCATCATTCACATGCATTTGTCATAATTTTCGTAAAACATCAAAAAAATCATGAAAAATCTGAAAAAGTCCTAAAAAAATCCTAAAAATTGTATAAAGTCCTGAAAAAAGACCTAAAAATTGAAAAATGTCTGAGAAAATACAAAAACATCCAAATCAATGTCAAAATCCCAAAAACAAAGTCAAAGTCAATCTGATCAATTCAATCAATCACATCAGTCAATCTTTTGTCCAAGTCCGAACTACGTTGTCTCTGCGCATTTGCTACGTAGGCAAGATTCATCTTTGAATCCCGAGACATTAGGTCAGTCCTTTTAGGTTTGTCAAAATAAAATCATAAGTCAAACATGGTTGCGTCAGTCAAATAAAGTGGACATAGTCACACTTGACACAAGACAGTCATTCAAAACGTCACTGTCAAAATTGGTCAAAATTAGACAACATAAGCCACTCAATCATACAGTCAAAATCAGTCAGCTTGCCAAAGCATTAGTCAAAATATCAATCTCGTCACCTTTTTGGTCCTCTTCAAGATGTGTCCTTCTTGGATTTGGACCTCGTCAAAATGTCATTTGCCTTTTCAGGATGTGTCCTTCCTGACCTTAGGCACCGTCAAACCGTCAAACTGTCAAAACTGTCAAACTATCAAAACAATTAATCTTCGGCAAACAAACATTGGCAATACAATTAAATGGCTGTTAATTTTTTGGCTATTTTGTCTTATCTTTTTATTGACTTGTCTTTTGGTCATGTTACTAGCTACCTCAAGGATGTCCCCTGAAGGATTTAGAGGTGCGATGATGTCTCATTGACCTATTTTATTTTTCTTCGACTATTGTCTGTGGATTGTCTTGACAAAAGGACTGGGGCAATTGGGCGTCTAGTATGAGTTAGGACATTCCTTGTCTCTGACTGTCTGTTTTGGAAGTGGATGACCTTGCACACCTTGGTCTATGTCATACCATGGTGTTTGTTGTCCATTTGTGTCATTTTTTTACCGCCCAATGATGATTCGAGCAATTAGTACTCTGGCAAACGTTGAAGGATTTGATTTAGGAACTAACATGCATCTCATGTAGGCATTGCATTCATATCATCAACCATATCTTTTTCACTAATATTTCTTTTTCTCCGTATTCTATTCTTCTCATTCCATTTCGAGAGCACACTTGTGTTCTTGAAACCCAACTGTCCTCTCGAGGGGGCATACCGCAACCCTCCTCGTCATTCTTCCTCATCTTATCTTGCACTGGGGCATATTTTTGACTTATTTTCTTTGCCACAATGCGACAGGCTGCATTATGACAAAGAGGGGCAAATGTAGACACATAAAAATGAGCTAGGCTTGCAAGCTCTATTTCTAATCTCTTTCTTCCTAGCATAATTAAGACATTTTAATTATGTCCTTGGTCCACATTCGACTATTAATTAAATAATTCATGATTATTTAATTAATTCATATCTTTTTTATTCTTCATGATTATTAAATAAATAAATTTTATTTATTTATTTAATTACGTCACTAATTGTCTAATGTCTTTCTATAATTAAATAAATTTCCTAATTTATTTAATTATCCTTGTCCATTATGTCTTCTTGATTATTAAATAAATAACTTTATTTATTTAATATGTCTCTAATTTAAAGTCCTCTTGTAATTAAATAAATTCTTTTATTTATTTAATTATGGCCATCTTCACATTCTCCTCATTTTAAATAAAATCTTATTTATTTAAAATAAGTCCCACCACCTAAATTAAATAATTTTATTATTTAATTTCTCCTCTTTTATTGTGCTCATTTTAAATAAATCTTATTTATTTAAAATAAGTCCCTCTTTAAAAATCCCTTCTTTTGTAAATAATTTAATTTAAATTATTTATTGTCACATGACCCCACCCTTTTTGAATTAAAATAGTTTTTAATTTAAAAAGTCAACAACCCCTCTTGAATTAAATAATTTTAAATTATTATTTGATTCCCCAACAATTTCGGTTTGTGTGCCTTGTCACATGCATTGTCAACCCTTGATTTGATTTTTCTTAAAATCAATCTTGTCCATTCATTTTGAATTTGACCTAATGTTGCCCTAACCCTAATTGTGGGTTGTCATATTGAATCTTGTCCATAGATTCTAGGTCATTTATCAGTCTTTAATCTCACCCGTCCATACAAAATTGCATTTTCTATAAAATGTCAATTTTGTCTCATATCTATCACTGGCTATCCATTATTATCTCTTGTCATTTTCACATATTTCATCTCTTACATCTCTTGTCATTTTTAGATAATCTTGCATTTTCATATTTTATCATCTAACATTGTCTTTTGCAGACTTATTTACTTTGCATGTAGATTTATTCTCTTGCATTTTAGATTAAATCCTTCAACACTTGCTAGGTCATGTCATAAACTTATTTTGCTCACACAAAGGCTGAGGGCATCCATCATATTGCAGCAAGTAGAGGAGGTTCAATAGAAGTGAGCCATGGAGGAGAGAAATGGGTGAGACTGTTCTAGTCTCATTCCTTTTCTCTTCATTCCTCCTTTGCATTTTATTGACTATGATTTGATATCATTTTAGATCAATGATTCTACTTCATCAGGTAACAAAATTCAATTAAATTATTCGTCAAATCAACTTGAGGAAAAGGTTCAATCAAAAAAAAAAAGGCACTAGTGATTCTACTCCATCAAATCATGAAAGTCAACTCAATTTATTATCAAAACAATTTGAGAAAAAAATCCAGTTGAAGGAAAAAGGCATGGGTGAATATTCAATTGAGTAGTACTTGTGTCTTTCACTGTTACTACCTTCACCAAGATCCTATGGAAAACCATCAACATCAAGACAAACATCTTCACAACCAATCACACTCTTTGATGGAAGATTTGTAAAAGAAGACACTCGAGAGGATGAATTTGAGGATAAAGAAGTTTTAAATTGGTTGTACAAAGATGAAGAACAATCATAAGCATCAACTTCCAATGTCCAAACAAAACAATATGGTAAAGGGAAAACAATCTTGGAGAAAATGGGGTATGAAGGACAAGGTCCTATCGACAAAAGAAAAGAAAGCATTATAGAACCAATCTGGCCTCTCACACTCCATGCAAAAGACAAGACATGACTAGGCTATAAAGAAGAAATAAAGGAAGACATATAAGAGAAGGTTGTTGAGCGAATCCTACAACTACAAGCTAGTTTTGAAACCGATTCAAATGAGTATGAATGGGATTCACTATATGAGGAATCTTATCAAGATAAGGGAGTTGATGTGATACAAAGATATGCACCAATATGTACGGAGGGACAAAAATCGAGTTCTAGACCTCTTGAATTTGGATCACAACATATCGATGGCTCAAGTGAGGACGAACATACATCAATCGAGATAAACGATCTGGAGGAGAGTATCATCATAGACATTGACATTTCTATCGAAACCTTTGACAAAATTGCCATCCTGACACTTACTGCCTTTGACTCAAACCAATCCGATGACTCTTTACCATTAGTAGATCCTGAACTCATTGACTGGGAGCAAACCAAGCCTCTCAATGTCCCTATCTTTTCAAACGACGATGCCATTGTTAACTTCCTTTGTTTTGAAAACCTAGAAACGAGTTCCACTCATGTATCTAATAATGAAGCTTCAAGCTAGGAGGGTGTCAAATCTCTTAGCTGCAAAATCAAAAATATGAAAAATCGATTTAATCATGAAAGCCATTTAATGGTAGTATTAGATTGGGAAAAAGTAAAAATATAGAGCGTATCTAATGATGAAAACCTCTCTGAGGTACCAAAGGATGGGAGATTTGGCACTCTTCTGGAAAATTATCATGAAAGATCATTAGTACTAATTAAACCTACACAATCCATCAATGTTGGTATGACAGAAACAATAAATACTCTACATCTATTAACATCCATGATAGATTAGGAAAATCCAAGCTCCATCAAATTATTTGAAGAGAGACAAGTAAAATTTGCTTGGTCCTACGCTGATATGCTAGGAATAGATCCAAATCTGATAATGCACCATTTATCTCTACCACCTAGAGTGAAACCCGTCAAACAGAAACTTAGGAAAATGTATCTACATATCGCCTTGTTCGTAAAAACAGAATTAAAGAAATTGTTAGATGTTGGGTTCATTCATCCAATTGATTATGCTGAGTGGATTTCCAATATTGTACTAGTTTCTAAACTAGATGGTAGCATTGGGATATTTAATGACTTCAAAGAACTCAACAAAGCATGACCAAAGGATGATTTTCCTTTGCCCAACATTGACATCATCGTAGACTTGATAGCAAGACATGTCATGTTATCACTTATCGATGGCTTTTTAGGATACAATCAGATCAAAATAACACTGAAAGACCAAGATAAGATAGCTTTCACATGTCCATGGGGAATTTTTTGCTAGAATTCCATGCCTTTTGGTTTGAGAAATGCAAGAGCCACATATCAATGAGCGATGACAACTATCTTCCATGACATGATGCACACCGTTATGGAGGACTATGTAGATGACCTTTTGGAAAAATATTTCACCAAGGAGGGGCATTTAGAAATCCTAGATAAAATCTTCACTCAACTGGAAAAATTCAATGTAAGATTAAACCCAAAGAAGTGTGTGTTTGGCGTGACATCAACAAAACTATTGGGGTACACAGTCTCAGAAAAAGGCATCGAAGCGGATCCTGCCAAAATCAAAGCTATCATGGAAATGCCACCACCAAAGAACATCAACTAGTTGAGATCTCTACAGGGAAATTTCCAATCTATTAGGAGGTTTATTGCATAATTAGCAAATAAAACTCATCCTTTTAATCATTTGCTACATAAGAATGTTTCCTTCAAATGGGATGAAAAATGTGAAACAACTTTCAATCAACTGAAATAGTATCTGATATATCCACCCATATTGGTGCCGCCTACAAAAGGAAAACCATTATTACTATACATAGCAACAACTGAAGTCTCTTTAGGCTCTCTATTAGCACAAGAAGATTATGCAGGAAAAGAAAGGGCTATTTATTATATCAGCAAAACATTGAATAGCTATGAAATCAATTACACCTTCATCGAAAAAGCTTTTCTGACGGTAGTATTTTCTACTCAAGAACTACAAAATTACATGTTAACTCATATAGTCAAACTCATAGCTAAGATTGATCCATTGAAGTATTTACTCAGCAAAGCTTCCCTAACAGGAAGACTAGCCAAGTGGTAATGATTTTGAGCAAATTTGACATCTAGTATGTAGATTGAAGAGCCATCAAGGGTCAAGTGATAGCAGATCAGTTAGTTGAAGCACCACTACAAGATGATCATCCAATGCATATTGAGTTTCATGATGTAGATGTCCTTACCATATCATCACAACAGTAGATGTTATATTTTGATGGGTCTTACATGTAACACGGATCGAGTGTTGGAATCCTATTTGTCACGCCTCAAGGACATACCATCCCAAAATATTACATGCTCATGTTTTCTTGCACAAATAACACAGCTGAGTACAAAGCACTCATCAATGGAATCAAGGTGGCATTCGAATGGAAGATCATAGAGTTGCAAGTCTATGGAGATCACAACTAGTCATAAATCAGGTGAATGATGTTTATTAGACGAAGGATGATAAGTTGATGTCGTATAAGAGAATGGTGGATGATTTCAAAAAGTATTTTGTTGAGATCAAATTTGAACAAATTCCAAGGGCAGACAATGAAGTTGTTGATTCAATGGCAACAATTGCTTCTCTTCTACAGATACTTGAAAAATGAAGTCGTTATGAGTTCATGGTGGAACAATTGCTCAATCCCACTTATGACAACCCTGAATCCCAAGTCATATGCCATCTAGTTGATGTTGAGTCCTCAATTTATCGGAAGATCTATACCTATTTGAGAGATAATACCCTTCCACACGATCTATCTCGAAACTAGAAACATAACTTTATCCACCAAGTTGTCCAACACACCCTGATAGCGGATATACTCTATCAACGAGGTCTTGATGGCACTCTACTTCATTGTCTGAAACGAAAAAATCTGAAATAGCCTTACATGAAGTTCATGAAGGTATATGTGGAACTCATTCTAGTGGACTAACTTTAGCTAAGAAACTCTTATGTTTGGTGTTTTATTGGCTGAATATGGAGGAGTCTTTTCAATTTGTCAAGAAATGCCAAAAATGTCAAATCCACAACAACCTGATACATGCACCAGCATAGGAACTACAACCATTTGCATCAACATGGCCTTTTTGTCAATGGGGACTGTATCTGGTAGGTAATATTCATCTGTCATCATCCAATGGACACAAATTCATCATCACGACAATAAAGTATTTTACAAAATGGACTGAAGTTGTTCCCCTAACCACAATCATAGGAAAAAAAATTGCATCTTTAATCCTAAATTACATCATCTGTCAGTATGACATTTCTTAGTCCATTGTCATTGACAATGGTAGACCTTTCAAGAACCAGGATGTCCAAGAACTTTGTGAAAAGTTTCATATCCAACATCGATTTTCCACACTGTACTATCCTCAAGGAAATGGCCAGGCAGAGGCCTCAAACAAAATCATTTATAAAAATCTTAAAGAAAATTGTCAATGATGTTGGACGTGAGTGGCATGCTCAATTAAAACCTGCTTTGTGGGCATACCGAACTAGCATACACACCCCAACAAGAGCCACACCATATGCCCTTATATATGGATCATAAGCCATTTTACCTATCGAGGTTGAGCTACCATCACTCTGTGTGTCATTGAAGGGGATCATTTCAGAAGAAGATTATAGAGTATCTAAGCTACAAGAGTTGGAATTTTTGGATGAGTGTCATCAACATGCAATGGATCACCTAAAATCCTATCAATAGAGGATGTCAATAATTTATAATCATAGGGTCAAACCACGAACATTTCAAGTTGGTGACTTGGCCTTAAAAGAGAATCCTCAAAATCAACAAGACCGAGAAAAGAAGGGGAAGTTTGAACCAAGCTGGTTAGGTCGTTTTGTTGTCATAGCAGTCTATGGATCTGGAGCTTATCAACTATCTATGTCTGAAGGAGATTTGTTTGACGAGCCTATCAACAGTTTGTATCTCAAGAAGTTATATGCCTAGCTCATCTAGTGCACGGTGAAAGTCCTAAAAAAATACAAAAAAATGAGAAAATATCTTGAAAAAATGGCCACCTTGATGAAAACCTAGTAAATAGGCATCTTGGTGACAACAAAAAAAATCAAAAGAATATCAAAAATACAAAAAAATAAAAAAAGGAGAAAATACAAAAAAAGTGAAAAAATCAAAAAAATCATAAAATCTAAAAAGGTGCAATAAAAACATGTAGTGAAAACCTGTCAACAAACACTATTTGTGATAGATCAACTTCTCCATCTATTTGAGCATGTGTCGGTCATTCGTTCTCACCATCATTATGCCTATCATAGAAAAGACCTCATGTACATATCCTGGCGTCGCAATCGTGTCTCACCTTGGTATGAGGGAAAAATCCTGAACTCACTAGGGCAATAAACTTTGAGCTCAAACCAACAAACAAACAATAATACGACAACACAACGAACACAACAATCATGATGAAAATTTGACATTGAACATTGATCAAAATTCAGAATAAAAATCAATCATCCCCAAATCAACACCAACATCAATCAATCAAATACCAAATTTAAATGGATGATGTTCTTATGAATCATGGTTTTATTATTTCAGCATGTATGTTCAACTATTGTACTTTGATTTGTGTTATCATATCTCTAGAGCGCCTCGAGGATGTCTTGAAATAGAGAAGCAAGGAAGGAGAATGATTTTTCTTTGTCCATTGTCTGTGATTTAATCATTACCACTGTGCAAATTGTCATGGGACATGCTCTACAAAGTATCATTGATGACATTCTAAATTTGCATGGGAAAATGATTAACTCTTGTCTGTTTATGCAAGAAATGCTCAGGTCATCTCGGTTCAATTATGCCTAGATGCTTGTGTTAACTTGCAATATCAAAAATCATGGAAGTAATACTCAAGTCATAATAGTTTAATTATACCATCGATGTTTGTACTCACTTTCAACAATTCAAAGGCTCTATGATGATAAAAGCATGATACATCGACTAACAAAATGCCAACTGTTGCATTATTATATTTGCATGGCTGTATTAGAATGCATTCATATTAGTTTTGCATCTACAATATAGATTTTCCAAGGCTGGAAAATTTTTAATATGATGTTATCTCTATTATTAACAGATTGAGTATACTTGACATTAACAAAAACAAATCATTTACACATGTAGTTGCATAATCATTATTACATCATGCATATATTAGAAAGCATTATCATATCATTCATCTATCCACAAATTCAATCATATATTTGCATTAGAAAAATACAAAACAAAGTGCATTACATATCATTTGAATAATCACATCCATCTCATATAAAAGCATTTAGAATCATAATCTATGCATCCCTTGTCATCATTGCATCCATACATATTCATGACATTAGCATATAAACATCACATAGCATATATAATAGGAAATCAAATGCATCCATCGTAAAAACATATATACATCATATAGATGACTAAATCATGGATGCATATCATCTATAATCTCAAAATAATAATTTCAAAGTATACAAGGATATCCAAACATGTAGAGAGATACAATATCAAAAATGGCAGTATCATAATGTCTCAACTAAATCAATGTCTACATCAATGTCTCAAGTACATCAGAGCTATGTGGTGCTCCCTCAAGACGTTGTTGGCCTCACTCGGCCTCATGTTGCACCACCTAATGGACCTGCACCTGGGCCCACACCCAGATCTCTCGAAAGTGGTTGTGTCACACCCTTGATGGTGGATAGAGACTAACTCCTGTCTGATCTCGATTGAGCATAACTAAACCTCTCTAATACTCGACCTCTCTAGTAACCTGTGTGACCTCTCAAAGAATATCACATGTGGTGGTACCCTTGGCCACTCTCTGCAACCTATCAGCCAAGGTCTCTGCCTGCTCACCCTGTTGTCTAGTTGCATCTCTCTCGGTCATCAAGGTGGCAATTTGTCCCTGTGCCTATGCTAGTAAAGCCTGTACCTATGCTAGCTGACCTTGCAAAGTCTATACCTAGACTTGTAACACAACTATCTATGTCTATTGCTGCTATGAGGGCAACTGAATTTGCACATGCTGCTATTGCTGCAACCACTAGTGATCTCCTCCTTCAGGGTACTATGAAGTCTTGCACATCCAGCATCGGTCCACCTCCACCTGCATCACCACCATTACCTCTATCACCATCACCATCATCTCCGTCATCATTGCTCTCTCTCTCTCCTCCTCATCACCTCCTCCACCCCTCCTCTGTCTCAGTGCCTACTCATCATCCAATAAAAGTATTGGCTCATCCAGATTGGATATCCATGGAAAAGGATGTGAAAAGAAGTAAAGCACATACTCTTGTGTTAAAGCAACATCTATGATCTCTGAATGGTTCTACCATATCACTAGCTATAACCCAAAGTACTCCTGACAGACAACATTGTATGATAAAACAAGCCCCCACTCCTGAATGTTCTATTGTCTCCGTGCATATAGAGCAACTCCCTGGGGAATACCCTATACTCACTCGTACTATCACAACACTATCCCAAGAAGGAATCTCTCTATCACAAATGGTGCCATCTCAATCAAATATCTAGTAGTACACACATATGACATCTCTGTGTCGTCCTTCAGCCACTGCTTGCAGCCTAGATAGGGCGTCCATGTCATGGTATCCAAATCATCCAAACCCTCCTCCAGTACTCTAGTTTTCACAGCTTATGCTAGACAATTGGACCTATCTATCCATGAATGTACGACCTCCCAACTGGACACTGTCTCTCTACAACAGGCCAAGTGATAGCTATGTGCTCCCACACCCATCTATGTAATAATGTAACCCTGGATGATAAACTAGATGCTCTTAGATAAACCACCTAGTGAAGATCATGGTACAAATGTGATAGCATGCAGGAACCCTAAGCATATATGGTCCCTTGTGTGATCATGCTCTCTAGTGTCTAACCCCAATTGACTGAGAGCCCCTTCGACCTGCGGTCAAGATATAAAAATCCGCTAATGAATCCAACAAGAACACATGGTAATGTCGCATATGCATGAACCATATCCCACCATGGGATCTCATAACCACAAATTTGATCATCCTCGAAGACTCTCCTCAATGCATCGGTCCCTCCCTACTTAGTCGAATCATACACAACTAGCTCGCCAACAACTAGAATCCACAGAATCTGATAAACATCCTCTGGTGTGATTGTCATCTCACCAGTAGCCAAATGAAAGGTATTATGATCACTGTGACACCTATTTGCCAAAGTGGTCAGAAGTCCCTTGTTAATTCTATACTGGGGCATATCTAACAAAGAGGTCAATCCGCATCATCCAATCACAACAAGATCAGCCTACGCTAGATCCAAAATCAAATCGTAGGTCCTTGGGAAACACTCTCGTGACATCAGGACTGCCAAAGACTCCTATCACCATCACATATCGCAAAATCAGTAATCTTGTCAATCAATCAACATCAATCAGTATATCAATCTAATCAGCTTTGGTGAGACTTTGATCAAATCTCATGAACGTCTATCATTGATCCTCACCTATAATGAGGAAAATCATCATCAATCAATCATTGATCCTCACCTATCATAAGGTCAATCGTCTTTATCCTATCATTGAAACTCACCTATCATGAGATCAATCATCATCTAATCTATCAACATCATCAAACAACATCAAATCAAAGGTTGATGCGATAAAAAATCATCAAAATCAAGGAGTCTAATCTAAATTTCATCAATCTGGTCTAAATGCGTTGAAACAGTGTTTCTATGCACTAAAAACATCGATGCGCTAGAAAACTTCACCGATGCGCTAAAACAATCTATCAATGCGCCAAATTTATGAATGTGCCATTTAAATTCATAAATGCGCCATTTCATGGCAACAATGCACCAAATGATCATATACGCTAAACTTTTGATTGAATGCACTAAATCATACCCTAAATGTGCTACATCACTGTATGCACTACTATAGTGACCAGATGTGCTACTTCATGCAATCAATATGCTAAAGGGTCCTATGTACTAGAGAAATGAACCTATGTGCTAGAAAAATGAATCTATGCGCTAAACTGATGTATGCACTATAACAACAACCAAATGTGCTACATAGGTGACCTAATGCGCTAAAATGCAAAATCTGAAATTTCAAATGTGAAAAATGCGAGAAAAACGAGATTCAAAATTTACAAGGAGGTTTTTCGGGGTACGTACCGGAGGTCCATACGCGGTTGGGCGGTTGTGATGTTGCACATGCTCAAATTGGTGGGTCTGGATCGGAATCACCATCTTGATCAATTTGCACAAAGTTGCTCAATCACTCAATTTTCAAAATGTAAATGACAAATAATTTCTATTTCACATCTTTTTACAATTTAAAGGGTGATTAAGTGGGAATTTAGTGGGATTGATTTTATTTTTCAAAAGGGGGCTTAATTACTCAACTAATCAATAGGGGCAGGATTGGTATTATTTTTTGAGAGATAAATCGTTGAAATCATTCAAAAATTTCAAAAATTCAAAAAAATCCTAAAATTCAAAAATTCATCGATTTATCTCTCGAGGGGGTATATATCCAGCATTACATCACATCAACATCTAAGGGATTGAAAAATATTTTTTGTCAACACTAATAGCAAATTTTTATTTGAAGCAATGTGTAAACACATCACTTCAAAGAGAAGCAAAATGTATACACCTAAAATCAATCTGGATAATCTAATTAATTAAATACGAGTTATTTAATTAATAAATCTTTTAATTACTCTACTTATAAATAAATTCTAAATTTATTTATATAGCTCACATTTTCTAATCCTTCTATCTTAAATCACATTCCTATAATTTTAATTAAATAAACAAATTTGAATAGTTTTATTTACTTAATTAATAACCCCACCTTTTAATTCCTCTACTTATAAATAAATACTAAATTTATTTATATAGTTCACATTTTCTAATTCTTCTATCTTAAATCATATTCCTATAATTTTAATTAAATAAACAAATTTGAATAGTTTGCTTTATTTAATTACTAACCCCCCTTTTAATTCCTCTACTTATTAAAATATTCTAAATTTATTCATATAGTTCATATTCTTTACTTCTTCCATCTTAAATCACATTCTTATAATTTTAATTAAATTTTTTTTTTTGAATAGTTTGTTTTATTTAATTATCTTTTCTCTCATTAAATTTAAATTCTAAATTTAATTTTGGTCACATGTCTACAACTTTTTCTCTTTCCACCTCATCATGTGTCTCAACAAATTGAAAATTCCAAATATTTAATTTGGGTATTTATCCTCAACAAATTCCAAAACAAACTCGAAACACTTGGCTCTTCTATTTCATTTCTTCTCCTCTACACTTGGCAGATTGTTTTCATGCAAGGGAGCTCTCTCCTTATTTCTCTCTAACTTCTTCATTCTCCACCCTTCATCTATCCAAATTAAATCCAGACCGTTGGTTGTTGCCACATCATTTTATGCCCTGAAAAATCTATAAATACAACCTCATTCTACAACAAATGGATCCCAACTTTGAGCAAACTTACTCTGCAAATTTTTCTTTAAAAAATTTGAGCACTTTTGCATTTGGGCATTTAGCAATTAGCAATTAGAAGCATATTAGTTTAGAATCATGGCTTCACCATTAGCTGCATGTTGTTTTTTGTAGTTTCATTTCATCACTAGCATAGAATATTCATACAACAAAACCATTATCATAGCATCACATCATATAGTTTATCAATCATCATGTAGGAATAGATTTACTGCATTTGCAGCATCTCATTCTTCAGGTTGTCATTCTAACAATTATAGTGCATACACAATCTGAGAGCCATTATGACTTAATGAATGCTTGAGGATAGAGAACAATGGGACAATTTTAGAGAGTTTTGTTTATTTCAATTCAATTAGATTTGTCATTTAAATTCTCTAATATAATGTTTCATTGAGTGTATGTGTTGTTATTTGCTAATTCACATACTTTACATTTCACACACTACAGATGGATTTGAAGACCAAAATGAGCCATTTTCGGGTCAATTGGTCACACAAAGGCATTACAATTCATCTCCAATGAGGAGTGTAACGTGCAAACTCTAGAGGCAAGAATTTGTTAGGGATGACATCATGTCATGAGACATCTGTGCATCACGTTCATGCCCCTGACAAAAATTCCCACACTGACACACAAAACATGCGCCAAGTGGATGGAAGGCAAGTGGGTGATGTGGAATTTCACCTTGAGGTTTGATTTTCTAAGGTGTGGGTATGCAAAAGGGGAATTTACACAAGGGGTGAAATTCACTCCTATACATTTTCCCCCCACTTTAGCGAGCATGAGTATTGATGAGTGTTCAATAAAGTAGGTCGAAGAGTTAGAAATGTTTACCTGAACCGTCGAGGGAGCAGACCATGATCTGGTGAGCTCGAAAGCATAGGGAAAGAAAAGGACTCCATAGGTACTCTCTCCTAAGGAGGTTCAAACAAAAAGAATTTGTAGCTCTGTAGAACTATAGAGTTGCACAAAGTACATTGAAGGCCCGCAAACCAACAATGGAAAAATCTTTTAGGATGAAAGCGCTTCGTAGGCCCTTAGATTGCAAAGAAGGCATTCCCCCAAGTAATCTATCATGAAGGAAGCCCAATGTGAGGGGACTCCGCAGAGTTGGACTAGAAAGCGACGTCACAGGCGCATAGGTGCAAAGCAACATGCTAATCCATAAATAAAACATGTTAAAAAACAAAAAAAAGCCACGCAAGAAAACAAGCAGGTAGTCAACAAATTGAAAAAAAAGCTTTCAAAGGGGTCCCTTGGGAACCCTTCAAAAGAAAAGGGGTCCACTCAAGGGACGTATCGTTTGAAATTGTAAAAATGTTTTTTGCAAATTGATTCAATCATCAAGGAATCCTTTTGAAAGATGTTCACTTCATCAAGAAATTTGAAAGGAAGAAAATGCCCCCTTGCAAGGGGAAGGTTGAGGCTTCTCCCATAAGAAAATTTGCTCCCATCTCAGAGGAAATTTTGTCAAGTTCTTTCTTTGCGAACCCACGATGAAGGAAACACATTCTGTGATTTTTGAAAAATCTTGCAAAGATTCATTAGCAACGAATGCATTTTTTGAAAATCAAAGTTTTCATGGTAGAGATGTTGTCGCACACACAAGGGACAACATACGAATACCACAACATTACAACTCAAGCAAAAAAGAGAGAAAGATAAAAAACTACAAAAAATAATATCACAAACAAAGGGCACATGGGCGATATGATATTTTGGGGTCAAAGCTGCTTATAAATATATATAAGTATAATAACAGTATATAGATGAATTATCATCAACCCCCTACTATATCAGACCATATGAAGAATGCACGAGAAGACAAAGTAAAAATTAAAAAAATGGGTCGACATAAAAGGGAAGCCTAAATGCCCCCAACAGTTTACATCGTCCCCATTTTGCCGAAAATCAAAACACATAATTAAGGAAGAATGATGCCACAAATAGAGGAAGTTTGATGACACATAATCGCTCTTGTATCCAAGCACCTACAAGGGTGACATGGGTCAACCAAGAACACATAACACAAGCATGGGGGAACACATCACAACAAACACACACCTAATCTAAAGGTAAAGAAGAGGCACCCCCCTAACACTCATCGACTAAGAGGTTATCTACTTCCCAATCTAGATCATTATTTGGGGAAGGCAGATGAGCTTGCAGTGGTGGAATATTAAGGGGGGAACCCTTTGACCCCCTCGCACCAAGAGCCAAGGAAGGAGACTCTTCAGGATCTCCTCCACTCAATTCTTGTGGAGTGAAGGTCAACGATTTCACAATAATTATTGACAGGGTCGAGACCTCATCCAAGGAGTTAAACATGCACTTCACGGGAGTGCCATGTGTTAGCTCAATGAACGAGGGAGGCAACACCTAAGATTCGCTGCTGGGCTCACCGAGTGACTTAGGAGCAGTGATGAACTCAAGGGATGTTGGAGCTTCATCCATCACAAGGACGTCACATGCTAGCCACCCTTTGAAGAGGGTGGATTCCTCTTTTGATCCCCATTGCTAGCAGGGCCATTCTCCACCTTCTGCTTCATTAGAGGATGTGAACTCCCCACAGACAAGGCAAGAGGTGCAGAGGAAGAGGAGAAAATTGTGGCGAACACCATCGAGGTGTTCGACATCTCCATGGGCTTCGGGAATGGTGGAATGTTTGGAAGGGACATCAAGAGAGGCATCTCGACTGAAGGAGCAATAAACACTTGCACCTTTTTAGGGTCAAGGGTGTTTACGCTTGTAATACAAGCCCAAAGTAGAACCAAATTCAATTGAACTGAGGCAGAGGCTATGGGAGAGGAGGAGATAACAAGAGACCCTGAAACATGGGTGATCGATTCCCCTTCCTCTAAAAAGGCCTACTTAGCAACCAAAGCCTTTCGTTGGTGCTTGCGCTCACACGCAAGGCAGTTTTTGTGACTTCGGGAGCCAAAGACCATAAGTTGAGATGGAATAGAAGGACTCCTGCTTAGCCATATGAGTGTCCAACACGACTGTTTCTGGTGGAGGGGAAGACTCCTAGACAGGAGTAGGAGGAAGAGCCTGAGAGGAGGCTGGAGTAATAACTGGGGGAGTCAGCTTTAATGCCTCAATGACGTGCCGCTTCCCATTCACTGCTTGAGGAACAAGAACAATAGGAGGTCACAGAGACCGAGACATATAAGATTCCCTGCAAGGACCCTTCCTTCTACCATATAAGTAGGGCCAAGGTCCAGGAGGTAGGGTAGGAAGGTCCGATATCCTAATCTTGGCTTTGCACCAAGCAGGCACCATCAAACTTCTTATGTGAAAGCTAAGAGTAGTCATTCAAAACTCTTCTTTAGAAATGGGGGCAAAAGAGGTGCTTTGAGGACGGGCAGACCTCTCCTTTCCCTTTCGAGAAGAGGAGGCAACTTGCTGCTGCACTATCAGAGGAGTCACTTTTGACTGTCCTTTGTCCTCGGTTTTATACTTCATGTAGTTTCGATAAAGTAGGTTTGTTTTGGGAGGAAGCAAATCGATTGGGGTGGGCAAAAAATGATCCAATGAATAACCCTCATAGGATACTAGATGCTGATATCTGGTGTCATGCACGACGTGCACAACAACCTCGTGGGAGAACTTTAAACATTTATGAATAACATAAGCGATTTCGTTCATGGAAGCTAGCCACGGGATGCCCAACTTCACCCTGAACAGATCGGATTCCAGAATAATGTCAAAAGTTGTATCTACAACCCTAGGTTTGACTAGGATGGAAAGGCTTATGGAGCCATATGGCTTGAGAGAGAGGTCATCATGCATACGTATGGTAGACTTTGTTTCTTCATATTCCTCCTTTTTTAATGAATTTAGCCATAACGTCTCCTCCATGATAACATTTACCTAGCTCACAGGGTCAACTAGGACTCCTGTCACAATTTTTCCATTGGAGCGAGCAGGAATGTATAGGGGAGAGGGTTTGTTATTTAAGGGAAAATCCTACGAGGTGAATGCCACATCTAGTGAGCTAGTCGCAAGTTGTGAGGAAGGAGTGATTGTGAACATGTTAACATATGCTGAGGGTTGAGGAGAAGCATTAGCGAGGTCAATAATCAAGTTCGCAGAATGAGACGAAAATGGGTTTGTGTAAATCTGCAACTCGCTATTGGCCTTCGCTATCAATTTATTCGTGTTTTGCTTCCTACCATCAAGAAAAATTTTATCATCATTGATGTGATCTTGTATCTCATGATGTAGGCGCATATAACGCTCAGTATCATGCTCGTTAGCCCAATGGTACTGACAAAAAGCATTCACATCATACCAATCAGGATAAGGCTCCTTAAGAGGTTGAGGGTTTTCTAGAGTTATGATCTTATCCTTCAACAAATTTTGCAAGGTGGAAGAATAAGATTCCACTAACTTCATAAACTTCCTATTGCGTCTGAGGCCATTATCGTTTGTCGTGGCGATTACATTCGCAACAACTTTACCCTTTCCTAAGATGGACATGATAGAATTTCCTTCTAAACATGAGCGCAAGGAAGGTCCCCTAAACTAAACTACTATTTGCTAATACTCTCGCAACGTGGCACAAAGATGCGCAAAGGAAGGGTATTTCATTAAGGCAAACTTCTCCTGCCAGGCTCATTGTAGATTGCCTATGAACACCTTTTATCGGGTAGTGGATACGAGATCTATGAAAAGAGCACTTTGTATGGCACTATGAAATCAGTTATCTTCTCATTATCTCCTTGCTTACATCAGACAAGATCCGAGGTCATCTTTGGAACAATGTTTGCCTGGAACTAACAGAGAAACTGATTAATGAGTTGATCAAATGAGAATATAGAATTATCGTGCAAGGAACAATACCACTCGAGTGTTGTGTCCTTGAGAGATCGAGGAAAGAGTTTTTCCATCAAGGCATCATGATGAAATAAATCCGTGCACATGGCGTTGAAGGCTAACACATGTGTTTGCGGGTCCCATTTGCCACCATACTTCTCAAACTTAGGGATCTACATTCCTTGCAGGAAGGGAGTACTCAAGATTGCTATCGACAATGTGCTATGTTGAAAGAAAGGTTGAAAAATAGGTTGGGCGGAAGCCCAGGAAAGGATCACTAACTGGTTTTTCATCGGACCCATGTTTTGGAGAAGGGCATTTAGAATAGGGTTAGAGGATGACAAAGGCCCAATGGAATCACTAGAACCACCTCTGGAGCCACCACCATGATCGCCGTCAGAGCCACCACTACCAATGGGCCCTGCACCGGAGCCACCGCCATGGCCTCCACCAAAGCTACCTTCGCTAGTGCCACCTCTGCTACCAAAGCCACCACCACTCATTCCACCAGAGCCTCCACCACTAGGGGCAATGGGAGGGGTGAAGCTAAAACCAAGGGGTATTTTACTCACCTTGATGGTGTTAGGCCTTTGAGAAGAAAAATAGACACTGATCAAAGGGCCTTTCAACCATGCATACAGACGTGGTGGGCATTGAAATGCCTATTTGTCTTTCATAGGCATTGAGAAATTCCCCTAAGTAGTACCCAATCTAGACTTATATGAAGGGATATAAGCTTCAGTTAGATCGACGGGGCCACGTAAGAACTTTGTGCTTGTCTGATCCTTTCCTAGTAGATCTCTCACCTCGCTAGTAAGCCTTGCGACTCTCGACATGTTTGGTGCTCTCTTCAAATGATTTTCAAGGTCTGACAGTCTATCCAATTCCAAAAGGTTTTCCGTAGTGATGTGCACATTGTCATCCTCATCTACAAACAAATCCATAGGGATGTTGGAGGGGTGGGAGCACAAGTGGTCTCGTTGATGAAATCCATCTTGTTAGTAAAGCCTATAGGAAAACCAGTGGTGAAGTCGATAGCCAGACCAGTGGAAAAACTAGAAGTGACCTTGATCTTCTCCATCAGTAAGTGTCACAAACTTCTTCTAACAACGTACGCGGAAGTCGTGGATTGGGATGTGATGCTCATAAACCTTCACAACACTCAGGCTTACAATGGTCATTGGGCACAAGGAAAAGGTTTCAACATAGGCAAATGGATAGACGTTCACGTCAGGCTCACCAAAAATGTAAGAGAGGGGCACCAACCACACCAAGGCTCTAGGTCATGGAGAGCCAAGAGCCGAGGGCTACCCTAACTTACCTCAAGCTAATGGGTGTTTGGGATGAGAATCGAGAATGAAGAGCACTCTCAAGTGTTGATATCACTCTACAGATCCAGAAGTCTATTTGGGGCTAGACGAGCTAGTTTTTGGAGTTCAAACTGCACCTCAAATAGCTCTCTATCCGAGGACATGATGAAATAGATCTTTAATTGCTGCAATAAAAATTAATAATATGCCCCTGAATTCCTTCTTGAATGCTCTTGTAAAAGTACTCTTGATTGCTTATGAAATTCTAGATTGCTTAGATTACTTAGATGAAACTATGTGAAATAACCTTGTATTTATACAGATGAGCCCTACTAGCTCCCTCTGTAATCCTGTAGTTTTTTAATTATCTTTTGTGTTTTTCTTAGTTTTTTAGAGAATGAATTCTAGACAGAAGAGAAGGGGCGACAGCATATTAAGGCATATAAATTCGAAATACATAAATCTTTAGAGCAACAGATGTAATCATTATTCATTTGCAGTACATTTAATGAGATTGCAAGCAAATTACATACCCGAATGACTCCAAAATAATTAAATAAGAAA
Source organism: Sequoiadendron giganteum (assembly GCA_007115665.2). NCBI lineage: Eukaryota > Viridiplantae > Streptophyta > Pinopsida > Cupressales > Cupressaceae > Sequoiadendron > Sequoiadendron giganteum. The sequence goes on from CM021107.1 coordinate 624,493,374, forward strand.
ATTTATAGCTTGGCAGGCAAGAATGCTGAAACTGAAGAAGTCACTGTCGAAGCTCAAGATCTGCTGTCTCCCACGTAGTAGCTGGAGAAATGATGTTGACCATGAAGGGCGCCAATGATAGAACAAAAAATCAACCTCAATGAAAGGCGTTTTTGCCTTGAAGTTCACACACCCCAAGTAAAGTGGCACGCATTCCAAGGAGACATCACAACCTTCTGAAGCTATGGTACGACCCTGTCAATAAGCTCTAAATTTGATGAGGAATGGCGTCCCAAGTAGATAAGCCCTATTCCTTATTCCAAAACACTGAAATGTTGAAGTTAAATTCATATGAGGCACAATAGAACTTCTGTATGAAGCCGTCACAAACTGCACAAATTCAACTGGTCTTTCACAGCCTCACAGGTGCTCAACACTGAAGAGATTCTGTTCTCCAATGGAAAAAAATGCTCAAAACCCTATCACAGGATAGATAAAGACAAGGGTGGTAAAGATCAACTCACTAAAGCGCTAGTTCGCCAGTGAGCTCCACACACACATTCACTTACACACAAGCAAGAGGGGAAAATTGTTGGGCTATATAAGGGTTTGCCTCAATCAAACCCCCGCTTTGGTGTTTCCACGTCCACGGATAGTCAAAAAAGCCACGAAGTAGAAAGTACGATAAAGCAAAGAAGCAAAGAGAGATTATTGAACACTACGAAATAATGCTACACTATTCTATCAAACTACAAAAGAACAAAGTGAAGCATTACCACCTCCACCCAAAGGCTCTCAAGGCCAATGAAGGGAGAAGGCAAGCAATGATCTTGGAAAAGTCGACACAACTACAATGGTGATGAAGGGAGGTCTCACAAGACTCCAAACTCATAGCTTCTATGGTAGCGCCGCATGTACAAAGATGGAATGAATGGAGTAACAAGCTGCTGCAATGCTCAATGGAGTAGTGAAAATGGAGTGCTAGAATGTTGAAGAGATTGAATGAGAATGTAGAAGATGAAGTGATAGTGAATTGGATGGATTTGAAGACCAAAAGGAGCCGTTTTCGGGTTGGTTGGTCGCACAGAGGCATTACAATTCGTCTCCAATGAGGAGTGTAATGTCCTTGCGGACTCCAAAGGCAAGAATCTGTCAGGGACGACAACGCGCCACGTAGACGTTTGTGTGTCGTGCTTGCGTCCCTGACGAAAATTCCCCCACCGACACATAAAAAACGCGCCAAGTGGATGGAAGATAGGTGGGTGATGTGGAATTTTGCCTTTGGGTTTGATTTTCTAAGGTGAGGGTATGCAAAAGAGGAATTTACACAAGGGGTGCAAATTCACTCCTATACAGTTCCAATTGTCTTTGAAGGGTTCTTTCCCTATGCTTACGTTTCCAAGCCATTCTCTTGCCAAAGGATCAAAGAAACTCAATGCTTTTTGATATAGTAGCACACCACCATACAATTCATGACTGACCCTCTTGAGATTTCAGGATAGAATTCCAAATTCCCCCCAAGGAGGAAACACATTCAAGATTTTTTAAATGGGAAGTATTAAGCATATAGGGGAGCTCATCAAGGACAATCTTTTGAGTAAGAGAGATAGAACAAATGATAGGAAAATGATCAAATAGAGTAGTTGTATAGTCAACCAACACACATGAACCAAAAGAAGAAACCTCTAAATTCAAGTTGTGGGAAACGTAAAACCGATCTAATTTGCTCAACTTTCTATCATTCCACGATCTACAATTGGACCATGTAAACCAATTAGTTGCATGGGTGGAAAAAATATTATGAATAGGGTCCACCACTCCAACAATGTTCTGACAATAATTCCATCTTTCATATTCCTCTTGGTTGAGTTTACAATAATTAAACCAGCTATGATCTTGATGATGTTCAACCATATTAAAGTCTCCTCCTAACACCCAATCAACATTAGGGAGGTATTTAGCCATCCAATCCCAAAGAAAAGACCTATCCTTAGGATTATTGGAAGCATATATGGAGCAAAAACCAATAGGTTGCCCATTGATAAAAGAGAGGGCCCAAACACAACTATGTGATGGGTCCTCTACTTTTTCAATGACATGTTTGGAAATCCAAGGAGACAAACCAAGCATCGCTCCACCAAAACCATCACTATGCAATGTATGGAGGAACATATCATCTTTCCAAAGGTGAAAAGGAGTCAAATCCAAGCATTCATTATTTAAGTTTACTTCTTGTAGAAATAAAACATCACGTTTCCATTTTAGGACGATGTCTTTAACCTTAAATTTCCTTTGAGGGTGAGAAAGCCCTCTCACATTCCAAGATAAAATCTTACAATTCATGGAGAACTAGAAGGGTTATTATCCTCTTCTTGTGGCAAGACTCCAAAATGGTTGGAAAGAGAGATGACTTATTTATTATTTGATCTTTCATTTGAAAAAGGTCCAGAGACCTTGACCTCTATCTAGAATTAGGAGGAGAAACTTCAACAAGCCTTGAGAGGGGGGGTGTGGTAATTCGCTGGTTGAAGAATGAGACCAAGAGAAAGAGGGAGAGGGTTCCTTCCTTTTTCTAATAGTTCTCCATTCATCTGACATAACCACATCTTTATAAGAGGAAGCCAAAGGATCAACATCAGAAGGAGCTTGATCGCAAGGGGGGGCATAACAAAATTAATTTGAGAGGAAGATGTAGATGGTGCTTTAAGGACACTAGGGGGCTTAAGAGATGACTTGTTGAAATATTTCAATGTAGTTGTTGCAAATTGGGGAAGAACAAATCTATTTTTCTTGCCAGGACAATCTCGAATTGAATGACCCTCTTGTCGATAGAAGAAGCAAGCATTGGGCTTATTCAAATAAACTATTGGCTATTCTATTTCAAAACCATGGCCATATAATTTAATATTCTTTGGCAGAGGTTTGTTCAAATCCACTTCCACATAGACTCTCAGATGAACTCTTAGACTAGCAAACTTGTTAGAACTTTGTTTGGACTAGATTACTTTACTCAATTGGGCCACAACGTCTTTAAGGTATGGTATGAAGGCTAAGTTTGAAAATGACAATTCTAGACACATTGGGTAGTGGGAATGGGAAGGTCCTTCTAGGTGAAAGTCAAATGCCCGGGCTTGGAGGTAACAAATCTGCCCACAAATAATCTATGTTCCGTACTGCAATACAACTTGTGCATGCTCTGCTGATTTAAACATACTAGAGACATATCCCTTGCCTAAACCTCTTATTGTTTCAATCTTCCATCCCTTGTTTTCTCAATTTGTTTTTGCCCATTTGTAAAAATCTAATTTTGTAGGAATTCCTCTCAAAAAAATAAAATAACAGTTTTACTTTGATTTTCAGCAATGAGATCTACAACTTCATTAGGCAACTGAAACTCTAGGGTTTTACCTTGTTCTTCATTTGAACCTTCTGGACTCGTTTCTCCTTTTTCAACATTTTGGGTGGAAACCATGCTCTTTGTGTTGGGCATTTCAGTTGTTGTTGCCATGATTTCAGCACATCTTGCATTTTTTTCTCCCTCCATGTCAATATTTTCTTCCATAGCGTCCAAATCTGAGGTGGAATCCATTGAATCATTAGCCTGTGAAACTCCCATTTGCCTTGCCACGCCTTTCAATCTCCTAGCCTGTTTTTTTCTTTCCCCTTCCGCAATACTTTGCTCTGTGTTAGATGCTGTAGCAGCAGCAAAAGAATCCGCCACCGGATTCATGCACTGCGCTGAAATCAAAGATCGAACAGTGAGAAGCTAGGGTTTGTTTTACTTGCTATTTGCTTCCTCCAGTATAATCGCTTTCACTCCTCTCCGGAAAAATCATTACCATACACTTTGAATTTAGTTGTCAAAATGGTTCATATGACAATTGTATACCTCATTATTTAAGTGAATGACGTACTGTCAAAAATATATATATCATTCTGTCCTGCTTTTCCAATCCTAGCCTGACATTTTTGAGTTTTTTTATTGGTTTAGAGTTGTGTATGCTCTTGCTCCTAGAGAGTTTTAGAGGCGATTTTAAATTTTGTTGATATTTGACGAGGATCAGATTGTTTTGATGGTTCTCTTGATTCAGAAGCTTGTGGTTTTGGATTGTTTGTCTTCATGGTTTTGGGATGTGAATCGCTCATGGATTTGGAGATGGGTTATCTTAGAAGGATTGGCCAATATTTGCACCTACCAGGCTGCAGAGTGAGTGGATTCCACATAGTATTTATTATATCTGATTGTGGATTTGTTTGACATATTTGCTAGTGATCGATATTACTTGTACGAGTTAATGACTTGATTGTTTTTTCTTGAGCTTGGCAGGCTTTAAATATTGTACAGGATGCTTTAGAAGATTACTTCTTTGAATCTTTCACTAAAAAATTTAAAGATACTTATTGTTACAGAAAAAAGTAATTATGTTAATGTCCATATACCCAAAAGTAGTTTCATGGACTCTAAAAGGACTGTTAATGGATGATAGCGTCAGTCAGATATAAATAACGAATGCTGAAAGCATCTTCATTATTTATATATGATCAAGTCTATCCTTCCTATTTCATATTTCTGGAAATCGAATTTATGAGCATATATATATAAATTCGTAATAAATAAAGATGTTAAAATTCACATTTAATATAAGCCGAATTCTTTATCTGCCATAGTATTAAGGTTGATATGTGTTAGACATTAACCAATTGCTTAGCGGCTTCTTCAAAAGACCCGCACGCTCTAAGGGACACGTCCCATGAGCGGACGTGTCTCCACTTGGAGAGACACGTCCTCTCATGAGACGCATCCCTTGGAGGCGCGTATCCAATCATACTTATGGCAATTCCTAAATTGATATGCAAACATCGAAATCAATAAATGTTCTGCAATCAGCACATTCGAGTATAAGAAGAAATCTGGAAACTTCTTTGACTTAGAATTTCAGACCTTAGTTTATATCTTAGTTTTTTTAGGATTCCATTTGTAAAGATTTGATTACATTTACAAGGACAACCATCACAATAGACAACGAAAGGTAAACAAACTAAATCAATACACAATATTTCATTAACAATAAGATGTCCATTATAATTAAGATACAGGCCATTTATTACAACCTCCTAGTTCCTAATCATCATGACCGAGTTCAAAACCAAGTAAAAAGCATGATATACAAATTACCAGGTTATATCCTGAAGTAGATAATACTATGCCCTGGTACATATATGGTAGGATGAGATATGACATTATATTAAATGTATCCAACAATTTCTTTTCCAAATGGCTGCGGCTTGTTTCAAATGTTGCCTATCATCTCTTCTGAAAATTGAATCTGGTGATGCCAATAGCAAACATAATTGCAAAAAATACAGGAAAAAGTACCAAGACTACAGCCACAATGCCCAACATGTCATGGTGAAATCCAAAATAATCTTTTAAGAAGTCTTTGATTGATTGTTGAGAGTTGCCATTGATTCTTATCTGCTTTGTCATATCTCCATACTGAGAAGTTATGAGACAATTCAGAGTCCACGAAGTTGGGCAAATCCAGTAGTACCATACCCACCAGCCAGGGATTTGCTGCAGTCATTTTGACCATAAATTTATCATCACTAGAATCTCAATAAGAACATTACTTATAGATTTTGGTAAGACAATGCATGCCATATAATTTCAATATTCAGTAACATATGCTATATTTAACAGCTAATTCAATGGAATTTCTTAGATGCAATATTCCTTGACTAAAGTAATAGACAGTCTTGTAGTTTGCTGCTACAAGTCTAGTTATGTACGTCATTTAACACTCACACCTGTTAATACATCTTTCTTTTAGTTTGAAATCATTTATTTTTATGAATGCATTTAAGATTTGGCAAACTCACGGGTTTTGGTATGAGGAAGCCTGAGAAAAGATTGAAGATAGAATAAAAGGCAGACCCAATTATGCCTGCAACTTGAGCATTTGGACTGATTGAGACTGTCAGCATTCCGTAGTATGTGAAGTAGAGAAAAGTGCAGAGGCTTGCAAATAGGTACCAGAAGAATTTATCTGCAGACCAGTGGTAGCCCATCATTGAATATGTGACAAGCCCATAGAGGATTGCTTGTAAAAGGGCATATGGGAGTTCTATTGCTACCTGCCATACAAAAGAATCAAAGAGTGAAATCATTGTAATAGAACCCACTAAAACCTGCCTACTTGGCTCAGCTTGGCAGTGTGTTGTATTAGAAAATTACATTGTAACTTAGCAAAACTCGAGTTGGCTTGGCAAAGTTCAATTTATTTTATAAAAACAATGTAGCATGCATAATCCTTCTGGGTTTTTGCCGAGTAGCCAGTTGACTCTTGCTCTAGTGGCTGTAAACCGATGCTTGTTGCAAGCTTTTCGATTTAATTTTTAAAATCACATGCTATTTTAAAGACAAGATTCCAAAACGAGTACAAGATATTTGTGGAATTGCTATGAATAGGATTTTAAATCAATTACCTGTGCCCAAGCATATACGCTGCTAGAATACATTCCAGCTGCCTTTTCTCTATAGAAAACTTGCCGTTCTACATCAACTACAGATTGCACAGACGAGCTATTAATTATTCCTATAAATATATTTGCACCATACATGGCTCCCATCATCTTGAAGAGGTCTTTTCCGGAGTCTCTGTTGTAAAATGTCAATATATGTAAATGCTCTCAATTAGCATGGATTTCAGTTCCAACAGATACACAGATATTACTTGCTATCAGGTAATACAAACATTGAAATTTTACTATCCCAATTTAGAAATTACAGAGTGACGGTACAGTAGATAGATAATTGAATTCCAAATTCATAATAGAGATGAAGATTTTTACTACACGAGAATGAGTGAGATGCTTCAGGGAAAAAACTGTTAGTCTGGTCTGGACTCTGCATCACTAAACTCACTCAGTTTTTTCCCAGAAACGTCTCATTCATTTCAAATTCAGGTTAGATTGGCTTACATTCTTGTCCCTTGTTGCCAGTAGATGGTACCAAAGAGCAATGCTGAGGCAAAAGTGAAGGAAAAGCGGACCAAATTGTAACCAGGACTTCGCCAATATGTCCAAAACTGCTTCCAGAGGCAGCTCGTAAATTGCTTCCAAGCATTCTGTGCATACTGAGATGGGAAATAAAGGTCCTTGACATCAGAAGCCGGGGTACTTAACTCCTTAACTAGCTGAATATTTGCCCTGTCCAAAATTTCATCTATCAGTTTTTGAAAAGAATTGAAAGATTTAGACTAAGAAGGAATATGAAGAAGAGATTGGAAATGCACTGATGCAATGTGTTTATTCTATAGTTACCTAGAAAGACTTGATTTTCTGTAGATCTGAGCGAAGTCTATGTCAAGTTGCTGCTCAACAGTCGTTGAGGTTACTTCTAACATCCATGTTGCAGGATTATACCTATCCCTGAGCTTAGGAACACCTGTTATAGCCTTCAATGAAAGTTAAACTAATATTACTCAAACTTTCCTCAATTAGTTTATCAAGCAACAGAGCAAATGATGCTTAAGCATAGCCATAATTCCTTGGTATTTGCAGTTGGTTTCTACCTCAAAGTACTCTATGACATTTCTTGAATGGTGACCCAACGCACCAGCATAAATGATTTCACCTCCACGCTTCATCAACAACAACTGCAATGATTGAAAATTTCGCCTAAGTTAGACTTAACAGAGATGCATCTGTAATCTGAACACTCTTTTCTTTTTTGCCAGGCTCCTCTCATTTATTTGTGCATTTTATTTTTGTTTGTGTTATTATCCTTTGTCCTGTTACACTTTTGAGCTTGTAATAAATGTGCTATGATTTGCTTTCCACTGCTGCTCACCACCATTGCATGAATTGACACTATTAATCAAGCCAATGAGGAAATGAGGAAACCATCTGACTATATAAATAACCATGAAATGTTTTGAGATTATTAAAGTAGATTTTAAAAAGTTCTCAGAAAAAATATAAGTTCTTCTACATGTTTCTATTTTGGTGTTGGAGAAAGACAGCTGCTTAAAGTCTTAAAGAAACAGAAGTGAACATGCTTGAAATTTGACTGTAGAATTATTAATATTGAAGAGTAACAGAATTAAAATGTGTTAGCTATAATGCTAGCAGTAGAAGTCTTAGAAGTATCCCAATTAAATTAATTAAATATTAAATAAATCTCAATTTACTATCATATTTAGATCCATGATTATAAAAGTTTGTTATGCTTCTTTAAAATTATATAATTAATTATTTCATTGAATAATATAAATAGTTTTTCCTTAAAGATAATTCTGCTGTCAATTTTCAATTTTATCAATTTGTTCAGTGATAAAACGCCTCAAAAGTGTGCAGAGAAGACCGTGGAAAACAACATGATTACCTCATCAAACGATTCAAAAATTTCAATATTTGGCTGGTGAATAGTGCAGACTACCGTCCGACCTGTGTCAACTGTATTCCGTACCGCACGCATTACTATAGCAGCAGCCCGAGCATCTAAACCTGAGGTGGGCTCATCCATGAATATGACTGAAGGATTTGCCACAAGCTCCACTGCAATTGTCAATCTTTTGCGTTGCTCTGTAGATAAACCGCTAACGCCAGGAATGCCTACAAGAGCATCTTTCAAATCATCTAATTCAACTAGCTGCATGACTTCATTCACAAAATGCTGCAAAAGATAAAAAGCATCGTCACTGATTCAACAAAGCATCCTACATTAGATCAAGGACAAAATGAAAATGAAACCTGCTCCTTATAACACATCCAAAGATTGTGGGTTTTGGTAGCCAAAAACTGTAGCATGACCTTTTTTAAATTTTAAATTTTTAACATTTTATCTGGTTGATAATATTTATACTTGAAAAATTGGTAATTTCAAAAGACACATCAGAATAACTAAAAAATAATTATATTTAAATATTTATAAAAAATTAATAAGTGTTTTATATTATTTTGTGTAAAAAAATGTATTACACTTTTAAAAAACGGGGCTCATGAAAAATGTTACACTTCAAAAATCAAACAAGGTTAAATTTTAAATGATAAGAGGAAATGTGAAACAAGCTCATTAAGCGGCAAGAGTTAAAATACTAGAAGGTGGAGAAGATCATGGTCATTTTGATTTTTCCGAAACATCAAGAAAGTCTCTGCTATTAGTTCTTGTCTAATAAACACACCCACTTCATTTTCTTTTTCATCAAAAGGTTGAATGTCACAAATAAGAAAAACCACCAAAGCAAGGAAAATATATTTTTAACTATCGGTTCATATAGAAGCATTGTGATCATGAGGCTCACGGGAGGCTAAAGTTGGTTAGGAGGTTTGAGACCAACCACAAGCATATCAATGCCTAACTTCTCATAGAGGGGCTTGGGTATTATGTGATTAAGAATCATGTCCACCACAGGAATTTTGACTACGGCTATGTCAACATCCTCGAAGAGAGGAACAACCATTGTTGAAGAGTGGAGTTGGTGGAATTATGACAATAGTATATATTACTTTAATTACACTAATGATCTAAAAGCACATGTTAAGTGTGCCGCTTCAAGTGCAACCATATTCACTTGTACTTGAATCTACACGAAGACATTAGAACAAAACATAGCTGTTAAGTGTTAGAACATTCTGGTAATTTCTACCTGATAATTAGTTGACTAAACCATTTGTTAACAGTTTTCCAGTTTGCATTACAGTTTGCATGTCAGTATAGTTCAGTTAGCATGTCGTTTGCATGTTCTAGAAATTTTTCCAGGATTCTCTTGTAAGATCCAAACTCCATTATTAAAGGAGGTTAATGTAAATTATTTTCCAAGGCAATACAAGTTGTTTTGTGCAGCAGCATGAATTATATATTCTATTGTTTTTCTGTCTCTGTCCTCCAACAGGTGTTATCAGAGCAGGTCACCATAGTAAGGAAATTGCAGTTTTTGTCAGTAAAGAAAAGGCTGCAGCCTGATTGCTTCAGAAGCGAAAGAAAGATCGATGCTCTCTATAGCATCCATAGATCAAAGTTCAGAAAGGAAGGAACAGTTCATTGAGGAATGAATGTCATGACCCCAACATGAAGACATGGCTCTCACACAAAATTAAATAATTAATCCTTAATACCTGCAGCAAATACCTTCCAGAATTCATGGCGATTAAAATCCTCCATGCCAGACAAAAGTTATTAGAATTTGTCTTATTCCCAAAAGCTACGAATACAAGACAAAAAGGTATGCAGAAATTATTAGGAAGGAAGCAAATTGTAAATGCCACGAATATGATAAAAGAATAATTATGGGCAGCGATAACAAAGAGAAATGCTTACAAAGGCAGCGATTATCATTATATTAGAAGAAGCAATTATTAAAGAAGGCAGCGCTGGGATTTAATCACAAAAGGCAGCGATTGATGCTAAGACAAATTTGTTAACTAAAGACCCAACCATTCAAATAGTTGCCTCCTTTCTAAGAGATGCATCATTTCACTTGGACATAGAGATATATAAGGGAAGTAAACCATTTGCAAAGGACATCAAGGAATCATCTTCAGAAATACATTTTATATTCAGGAAACCAATATTTCAGAATATTAGAAGTGATCAAAACACAAGGCAATTGAGCAGATCAGAATTAAGTGTCTGATTTCAATGGAAGAATCAGCAGTTATTACATCTACTGCTGTGAATGTAGCAATCTTATGTTTTAATAGATATTGTAGTATGGTCTATCATGATTATTGTGTATAATGATATATTTATTCATCTGGATATATTTAGTGTTTGTAATTCTCACGAAGCAGCCATGAGGGGAAGTGGGGAAAGTACAAGTAGGATAAGTAGATACTAGATTCCTTTCTAAGTACGCCACTCCATGTTGGATGGCCGGGGGTTTGCCACTTGGGGCCAAGGGGGTGAGTGACTGCCCTTGGGCTTAGAAAGAGGAATCTACGAGCGTCCTATTGTAGCTTTTTCCCCAATCTCTACATGGTTTGGTTGTTGGGAAGGATTCAAAGAGTCTCAATCATAAGAATGCTGGATAAGGAAACATGGATAGGGAAAGAAGATACAAGTTTATCCACTAAGTACGCCACCCCATGTTGGATGACCAAGGGTCTGCCTCTTGGGGCCAAGAGGGATGGTATATCCGCTCTTGGGCTTAGCCTAGATAGCTTCAAGCGGACTTATCATGTTTCTCATCCAATTCCTATTATAATTAAACTCCCATTATGCATTATGGATATAGTGTAGTTTAAATAAATTTGAAATAGTTATGTATTTACAAGGTTTATATAGATAAGGCATTTATTATATATGTTTGATCATATGAATTATATTCCAATATTATCTAACAAGATTGCATGACCTAAACCAAGATTTATTTTCTTAAAGCATTTAATTGGTAAGTATAACCCTAACTACATCAAACTTGTGATTCTAGGGCAAGATTAAGGGCAATCCCAAAAAGGGGACATTACAATTGGTATTAGTGCATTGTTCCTGCCAGCTTGACGGACGAAAGATAGTGGATGCAACATAGCCAAAGAGCTCAAAGGGCACTTGAGAGAGGAAAAAGGAAACTTGTAACTAGCAACAACTCTACTCAAAACAATACAATGAGTGAACAAATGGAAAATGAGCTTAGAGCCTTTATGGAAAACAATGAAAAGATAACCCAAGCTTTTATGGAACAAAATAAGAAAACAAACCAGACGCTCCTCCAAGCCTTACAAAACATGAGTAATAGTCCATAGTAGCAAAAATTGTTGGGTAAAAAATCGACAAACCAAAAGATCAAGAAAAAATCGGATTTGAAATTTTTTATAAAAAATTGTAGAAAAAGAAACAAAAGCTACTTTTTTTGAAACTTAAGGTCATTTCCATAGCATAGAGATATAGAGAGAAAATAAAACAGAGATTGTACAATTGGACCTTCTTTGACATATTTTTCTACATTAGTGTGCTTTTGAGTGTAAGTTCATACTCTCACTAAAGTGGGGGCTAAATGTAGTGTAAGAAATTGTATACCTTTACAATTTCACATTATGTTTGCATCCCTTAATTAATTGGACTTAATTAAGCCTCTAATTGATCAAATTATGCATTCCAAAGCCTTATTATAACCGTTTTCTGAAAGGAGAACCAACATATAATTAATGCAATCATTAAATAAATTGCCTTAGATCATGTGTGTCCTGGACTTATAGGCCAAGATCCATTCACCCCCCTTTAAGTGCCTTGACCCATTTTAAAATATGTTTTTGGCGGTTTTTTAATGATTCAAATTCAATTTTCAAGTGTCGGCTATTGGAATCTAATTTATGGGAAATTAGATAAACACCTACAAATACCTAGTCTTTTATCAATTCAAAAAGAAAACTCATTATGAGATCAATCCTATCAAGCAGATTATTGTCAAGAGCATTCAAAGACAGCATCATTAGTCATCTACAACAACAATCAAGATTCTATCATCATGTCAAAGTTCATGTGTGTTCATATCATGTTTTGGAAGCTAACATTGTTATGTAGGTTTCAAGCATTCAAGCATCAAATCAAGCAATCAATCAAGCCAATTCAAGAAAGATCTAACCTTGGAGTGATACGTTATTCTTAAATCCTCTAAGGAAAGCCATTCAAGGTTTTGGTGAGTTGTAACAAGAAAGTGTTCATTCATCATTTCCTTCCATTTGTCATTATCTTTTTCTATCAAGGTTTAATTACCAAATTGGGGTTTGACTAAGGCAACCTGCCATTCAAAAACAAACAAACATTTTTCTTCTCTTTGTGTATGTGCAGATTTACAAGTGAAGAAGGATTGAAGAGATCTCAAAGGAGCAATTTTGCATTGTTGCATTTGTTGTCAATATTGTTGTCAAGCCGCAAAAACTCAAATTTATAATTTATTTCCGGGTTTCCGACAGTGAAAATTGTGGCAAACGCAAGCTCAAATCTTTCACTACAAGACCCCAAAAGTTGAGAAAAACCCCTGTACAAAGACCCATTTGCCCATGGGTGAATGAGTCCCTGTAAACACCTCAAAACCAATTTTTCTGAGCATTTTTGTTGTCCTCTGCATTCCCCAGATCCACTAGTAAACTACTATCTCAGTCTATTAGTTTTCGGGAATTTTTGTTTTATGCATTAGGTTCTATTGTTCATTTAGTTTGAGTATTTTAAATCATTCCAAATTTATCTCAGATCTTTCCTACTGTCCTTAGATACTAAGATCCAGGTTTGATTGGCTCACCTAAGGTTGAAAGTCAATTTTTATGCCTTGTGATCTCTTTCCTCATGAAATCTTAGAGAAAGGTACCATTGAATCCTAGGTTCTTTGCATTAAGGGCCTAGGATCCCTATTTCTATATTCCGATATCTTAAAACAGGTGTCCAACAAAGAGTGTGAAAGACAAGATCCATCAACAAGCATGGAGTGGTAAGTATCATAGTGTATCACATTTCAAATATTATGGTTGTATTGCATTTGCAGTTGTGCCAAAAGAAACAGGGAGCAAGTTGGATGATAGAGGTGAAAAGTGTATTTTCATTGGTTATTGTGGTCATTCAAAAGCTTATAAGTTGTTTAATCCCATCACTAAGAAGTTTATTAAAGTAGAGATGTAATGTACTGGGGCTGAAATCACAAAATTCAATAACAATCTGAAATAGGTAAACATTGATCTTGCACAGTTATACAAAACTTTCTTGAGCACTGTATACACTTGTGTAGAATAAAGAACATGTCCTTCTGATAGCAGACTTAAAACTTCCAAACACCTAAATTTTCACTTGCTTAGAATAGATATAGATACACAAAATAATCAATTCAAAATTAAATGCTTACTGAGCTATGCCCGAAACAGAGTAACAACGACACAAGTATAGGAACCTTTGCAACTAGAAATTACTTATTATATTGAAGGCGATTACATAGCAATCTAGAAATAGAATTCAAGCAGAACAATCAAAAAGATTCACTGACTTCAATTACAGGATGAGATGCTTATGATACCAATCATAATCGAGCTTTACTCAACTAGCAAACAATCGACTGTTTCCATAGTTGCATATAGATTTGCATTGCCAGTATAAGACGCAATCTAGATTCACGACAACCAAGATATACTTGTGCTGCAAGGAAGGAGATGACTCATGAATATGCACAACTACCAGTGTGTTTGTAATTGCCTTTTGTGGACGATGAGCACCTTCGCTATACCTTCGACTCAAACTCTCCCGTGGGCTTAGTCAATACTGCCTGTAGACTTCGATGAATCACTATCTCCCTGAAACTTATTCTGCACTACTCTCGAATTGGCTCATGATCTGGTTGTGTACTGCACCGGTCGTGAATGAATCTTGTTCGTGAATGGATAACTACCCAACTGCATTCAAACAATACTTGTGATATGCACCTTAGATCCTGTTGGTAGATGAAACTTGAGAATTCGAAATTGCGATCTCTCAGCAAGATAGCGATCGGTGGCCAAAGTAGGAGGCTCGGCCAACAATGGCTTGAAAATCGTCTTTCCTTTCACTCGCCCTACAAGGTAAAGTATGCGCTCAAAAAACTTGATGGATTGGACAAAGTGTGATTGAAACAAGCAATACATGAATTCAAAGGCATGAGGTTTGTTTCCCAGACCTATGTGCGAAGAGCAGAGGGGCTACGTCCTCAGCTAATCGACATGGCAATAAGCAACCAAATTCGTGATGATCTCATACGATGAAATGAACCACAATTTATACTATTCGAAGCCAGCTTCCCAAAGGCCATAGTGGACAATTTAAATTTAAATATTATTTATTTAATAGTTTAAATTTATATTTAATAATTTAAATTTAAATTTATTATTATTATTATTTTATTTAAAATATTAAATGCAGATAATTAGTATTTAAAAACACTATTTTGTTTTCCCTCCAAAATTCACGTGACGTAATTTTGGGGACATGACAAGAGATGTGTTTAAAGAAGAAGAATCTTGGGATGGAAGTGAAGATAAATCAATTTCAGTTGGTGCAAGTGCAACAATTCCACATGATGATGAAGAAGAAAAGCTCAAGAAAATCAAAGTGATCAAACTAATGTGCAAGAGGGCTCTCCATTAAGGACTCCACAAAGAGAACAAGGTGAATCATCGATCTATTCCTCTCCTGATTCAAAAGCAATGATTCTAATCCTACACTTGCATCATTGAGATCAAGAATTTGAGGTGAGAAGGTTAGAAGTTTGCAAGAAGTTTATGATCAAGGAGATGGAATAGATTTGCAATCAAATTTTGCTTTATTTGCTCATGATCCTATTTATTATGAAGAGGCAATTAAGGAAAAACATTGGGTTGATGCAATGAATGAGGAAATGAAATCAATAGAAAAGAATGACACATAGGAATTAGTTGATTTTCCTAAAGAAAAAGAATGCATAGTTGTAAAATGGATTTACAAAACTAAGTTTAATGCAAATGGAGATATTGAAAAACTTAAGGCAAGATTAGTAGCTAAGGGGTTTGCACAACAATATGGAGTTGACTATAATGAAATATTTGCACCTGTAGCAAGGCTTGATACAATTAGAAATTAGAATGGTGTTAGCATTGCAACTCAACATGGTTGGAAGGTTTACCAAATGGATGTCAAAACAACCTTCTTTAATGGATTCCTAGAGGAAGAAGTTTATGTACAACAACCAAAAGGATATGAGGTGATTGGACATGAAGACAAAGTATACAAGTTGAAAAAGGCACTTTATGGACTCAAGCAAGCACCTAGAGCATGGTACAGTCGAATAGGTGCATACATGATGGATAATGGATTCAAAAGGAGCAGCAGTGAGCATACACTATATATGAAGATCGACAAGCAAGGTCAAATTTTGATTGTTTTGATTTGATTAAAGTTGGAAGGGCCAGTACCCATTATAGAGTAGCTATCGAGGCAAAAGATAGGGGGCTCATAGAAAATGAGACGCCCTAAAAAGAAGAGCGGGACTCACCAACAGTGAGCCTGGAAAGAACACCACACTAACTATGCTTTTGACTAGAGCAAGGAATCGGGAACATAAAATGAATGCAGCAAATAAAGACAACAACAACAAGAAACCAACTCAGAAAACACAACACCTTTGAGACAGAAAAGAACCAATAGAAGCCAACAACTTCTAGAATTAGTAGAAGCTAAGAGCTGAATAAAACCAACAATCACTACCAAAGGGGGCAGGACCAGGAACCCAACACCATCAACTCTCCACCACGATAGAAGAAAAGTACTCTGAGCAAGGGACAAAAAACCCCTTGCAGCATTCCAACATTTCTCAAAGAAGAATACAACTACAAAGCAAAGAAAAAGTACAAAAGCCCCACTGCAGCACCATCAAATCCTTCTAGCAAACTAATCTCCACCTTGATAGGAGAGAGCTCCACCTCAACAAGAGAAGCCAGAAAGGGGGGCAACTGAAGAAGATCACTACTTTCAACCAAACCCACTAGCTCCACCTTAGAAGGAAATGATTCCACCTTAAAAGAAGTCACAAAAAGGTGGACCAAGAAGAAAGTAAGAATAGTAGAATGGGCAACAATAGTACCCTTGGGCAGCCTGGAAAAGGATTTTCAAAGGAGCTTTCAAGACAACCCTCACCAAAAACTTCTGCAACAAGGAACCAACAAAACAAATCCACAAGCACAGAGCAATCTACTCCATAGAAGCAATAGAACCCCACTTCCCCTGCAACAAACAAGAGAAGTCCTCTACACCCAAGAAACCCGACAAAACTACACCACCCATGAGACCCAACAACACCCACGGGTGACCACAGAGCAGGCCAAAAAAGCCTACAAACAACCTCATGCAAAAGCAAAGCATCTAGAAGCAAGAACAGGGTTGAACCCAAGCCAACATGCCAAGGACAAAAACCCCCAAGGAACCCAAAAAAACTCCACCACTGCAGCAACTAAAACCACAACAAATATACCACCACAAAGGAGCAACACTCTCCAAAGACAACCAGACAACCGTCGAACAAAAGATCTTTTGTAAGGAGCCGACCCCAAAAGTGGAGCCAAACAACCCTAAGAAAACATAACCAAATCCAAGAGCCATCTTGCAAGGAGTGCAACCACAAAAGAAGAGGGAACCTGTCCCAAAAAATAGGAGGAATGCGCTAAATCCCCCAAGAAATGCATCTGTATGAATGAGAACTCTAAAAGCCGCCTTCATCCTAGGAGCCGCAACAAAAATAGCAACAGGGAAAGCAAGGATTCTCTAGAACCACCACAAGAAGGAAGGCCAAAACATCAAGCCATGGCAAAAAGACCCCTGTAGAATGGGAGTTGCAACAGCCGCAATAACTAACCCGCTAGAAATAGAGTTAGCTCCTCTACCACAAACAACCCAAACAAACACAACTCCACAAACCTAGAGCAAAAAGGGCATAACAAGCGTAGGTGAAAGGGAAAGGGCACCCATGTTCACAAACACATGCAACAACACCAGGTTTGCACAAGACCAGAATAGAATGGGCTTAGTAGAAGAAAGCTCAGCCTCAAACAAAGGGGAAAAGCCAAAGAACATGCAAAAATTAGCTCCAAAGTCACAGACAATGCAGTTTTCCTTGCATACACTTGACCCCAGAGCACCCGCATGGCTGCAAACCCCCCCGTTAATGCCCAACGACAACCCAATAGGTCGCGAATCCACCAAGAACACAGGCCTAGCGCCACTATCAAGGTTTGAAGCTTCAGAGTCGCCATCCTCAACCAAAGTTTTTAAACCCCCTCCACCACACAACTTCCCGCCCGTCACCATCAAATTTTGATTGCTTGTTTATATGTTGATGATTTGATTTTTACTTGTGATTTATCTATAGACATGTTTAAATCAGCCATGAAAAAGGAATTTGAAATGACAGATTTGGGATTAATGAGATATTTTTTTGGCATTGAAGTTGTACAAAATGGTAATGGGATTTTTATTTGTCAAACTAAGTATGCACATGATGTGTTGAAAAGGTTCAGAATGGTGAATTCCAAACTAGCATCTACTCCTATTGTCACAGTTACAAAACTTAGCAAAAATTTATAATGGGTCTAATGTTAATTCAACTATATTCAAAAGGCTTGTTGGAAGTTTGATGTATCTCATAAAAAATAGGCCAAATATTATGTATGGAGTTAGTTGATATCTAGATTCGTGGACTCACCTAAGGATTCACATTGGCAAGTTGGGAAAAGCATATTGAGGTATTGCAGGGACTATTGACTATGGCATATTGTACTCCAAATCAGATAAGTTTGAGTTGGTTGGATATATTGATAATAATTTTGCAAGAAATATTGATGATTGTAAAAGCACTTCAGGATATGCATTTCATCTTGGAATAGGTATCATTGCATGGGCATCAAAGAAACAATCTATAGTGACGATCTCGTCAGCAGAAGAAGAATAGGTGGCAGGTACATCAGCAGTATGTCAAGCAGTATGGGTGCGAAGAGTTTTGATGGATTTGATGCATGATCAGAAGGAACCAATCTATTGTGATAATAAATCAACAATTGCACTATCAAAGAATCACGTTTTTCATAAGAGGAGCAAGCATATTGACACGAGGTATCACTTCATTCAAAATTTGGTGAACAGTGGAGAGATCATACTTGAATATTGCAGATCCGAAGATCAGTTGGTAGATATATTCACAAAGGCCTTAGCAAAGGAGCAATTTGAGTATTTGAGAAAAAAATTGGACATTGTAAATATTTATGAAATTAGTGGTAGAAATTAGGACAGACTGTTAGAACTTAGAACATTCTGATCATTTCTACCAGATAATTAGTGACTAAACCATTTGTTAACTATTTGCATGTAATTCATTTGTAGGAGTTTTCCAATTTACACGACAGTTTGCATGTCAGTTATAGTTCAGTTAGCATGTCGTTTGCATGTTCTAGAATTTTTTTCCAGAATTCTCTTGTAAGATCCAAACTCCATTACTAAAAGAGGTTAATGTAGACTATTTTGCAAGGCAATACAAGGTGTTTTGTGCAGCAGCACGAATTATATATTCTATTGTTTTTTTGTCTCTGCCCTCCAACAATAGCCTTTGTATGAGGAGAGAAGTGCACATTAACAATCAAAGAACATAACATTAATGTTAGCTGTTTGGGAACCACCTGATCGTAATGCTCTTAAATTTTCTCAGTGACAGCCCTAAAAAATTTAGTAGCACAAAATTTTAGAAATCCTATTTTTAAAAGAACAATTGTAATCATATATTAATAAAATAATTGTTATATTTTTCAAAAATTGCTCTATTTTTTCAATATTTACTTCATCTTATGAAAGTTGCTACATTGGCTATACCTTCTTGGTGTTGGAATCTATTTCAGGTGCAAGGCGTAACCAAGCTGAATAAAGTAGCGACTCATGCACGGTAACTTGTGGAGAGTGGATGTCATTCTGTTCACAGTAGCCTGATATTCGGGCAAATGTTTCTTGCACCTTCGGGAAGCCTGAGATTCGTATTTCTCCCTCAATATAACCTGCAGTCTTTCTTCCTGCAAGAACATCCATCAGCGTTGTCTTTCCCGCTCCACTCACGCCCATTAAAGCTGTCAAAATTGCTGGCCTAAAAGCTCCTGTCACATCTCTCAGTAGTTGAAGCCTTTTCTCTGTCACTCCCTCTTGTTTCATTTCCTGTAGAAAGCGGATTGAATTTACTCATCAATTGTAGAAAGGCCCTCAATTCTATTCTACGTAGGTGCTAACTTCAGGGAATTTCAACTAAAGTCTTACCACAGGCATGTCGACAAAATACTGGATATCTTGGAAAGTGATTGCTAAAGGCTGGAAAGGTAATATCATTCCACGTTCTAAACCTATGAACCTGGCAGAATCAGAACCTTTATAGAATCTTTTGCTCTCATCAAATGCCCTGGCTGTATGCTGCTTGTGTACTTCACCTGCGAAGGACAAAATAAATTATGTCAGCTACTTGTCAAGCTGAATGCCAACATCCTGTATAATAGCTATAAGATCAGTTATTTGTCTTGGGCATTCATCCCTTTGTTTAAGTGGGGAGGTACATTTTAGAGGTGCAAATGATTTTATTGTGATTTATGATTTATGATTTTATTTTTCTTCTGTTAAATTGGTTAAATCAATGGGATTTAATTATAATAAAAAATATATATAGTTTTAAATTTCAAATTCAAGCTTCAACCAAACATAATAACCATACAACAGATAATTCAGATTTTATGCTCATCTAAATTTTCAATTGATTAAAATCTGTGAGAAAACTTTTGAGTGTTTTTAATTTTCACTCATGTATTAAAGCATTAAATAAGAAAGATTCATTATTATATTAGAAAATGGTTGAGTTTTTATAGTAGTGATTTTTTTTCTGTTCTAAAATTTTTAATCATAAATTATTTTTTAAGATGAAAATACTGTATATTATCTATTCTTTATATTATTCTATATTTTTTTGTTTCAGATTATGCGCTACTTCCATTGTACAGATTTATCAGCTTCTCTTTCCTTACACATATTAAATATAATTATATTTTACGTACAAAATAAATTAAAAAACCGTTTCAAACATAATACATTAATTAATAATATTCCATTTTCACAGTCCATTATGATATTAGTGCAAGATTTCTAGATAAACTGTGTGCAATTATTTTTCTTTATCAACGTTTTGGATCATACTCCATGATCCATCATCAGATGAGATTTCTGGATAAACTATGTGCAATTTTTTTTTTTTCAATCAACATTTTGGATTATACTCCATATTATCTATCAACACAATTTATAGATCATACGAAATATTGATTAAAAAAATTGTACACAGCTTATCCAAAAATCTCGCCATAACAATACATTAATCTAAAATATATCACTTAATAAACTATGAATAATGGAATTCATGTACGAGAGGCAATACATTTTCACAATAAAGTGCAAATGCCCATTTGCATTCACTACACCCAACATGTAAACTGGTAATCTAACAAAAATGAATGCAAAGCACTTTGAATCAGTGAATTGTTTGAACTTTAAGAAAGGAAGTTCAAGTCAAATAAATGCTATCAGTCAAGTAAATGCAGATGTTTAGCAATGTTTTCTAATCACATTTTGCATCAGCAGATAGACATTCAAAAGTTTTACTCTAACATAATGTTGCAATTTATCTTTCTATGTTCTCAGTCAAGGGAGGGGTATAAAGGAGATGCTGATAACATTAATCGTCTGGACATGATCAAGTATCAATTTTTACAGCACCAGGAAGGGGAATTCAGTTGTGCCGAAAAGCTGCAATGTTTTTTCAAATTTAACATGTAATTGAGACGTTGGCTCTATGTCATGGGTTATGTTTATTGCTGGTTGCTTCAGCCTTCATTGTTATTATTTGGTGATTTCTTGTGAGTTGTACTCGTGTTGTCTATAATGCTGTTTTGCACTTTCCTTTCACAGTCCTCTTTAGACTGCATTTTTTCCCTCTTAATTTTTCCAGCTTTGTTCAATATAAAAATAAATAAATGCAAACATTCAATTTGTTACACAGAAACCCTTTAATTTCAACTTCATAGGAAAAGGATAGACGTAAGTACTAATGGTTTTTACTTTAACCATAAAGTTGGTGGCAAAATAAATGGAAGTCTCCCATTAATGGAAATAACTGTATGTAAAAAGAAACAAAAAGTCTGACCTGTAATTTTGTCTTCAGTGGTAGACACTGGGCTTGATCCATCATGTAGATTATCAGTAACATCTTCTTGGCTATTTTGGATCTGAGCTAGCTCTTCTCGAGAGATTACAGTCTGTGACTGGCCAATGGCTGCTTCAGAAATAATATTATTAAATTTAAGTGCAATATCGTAAGTACTAATGGTTTTTACTTTAACCATAGAGTTGGTGGCAAAATAAATGGAAGTTTCTCATTAATGGAAATAACTGTATGCAAAAAGAAACAAAAGGTCTGACCTGTAATTTTGTCTTCAGTGGTAGACACTGGGCTTGATCCATCATGTAGATTATCAGTAACATCTTCATGGCTATTTTGGATCTGAGCTAGCTCTTCTCGAGAGATTACAGTCTGTGACTGGCCAATGGCTGCTTCAGAAATAATATTAGTAAATTTAAGTGCAATATCGTTTCTTGTGAAAATCCCAATCAATTGTCATCATTTCTTTTCCTGATGATGAAAGACAAACAAACATATTTTTTCATGACCATACTTACGGTTCAAATATGTCAAAGCAAGGGTGTATGCAAAGTTGAATAATATTGTAAATCCAATCAAACTTCCAATGCCTATCCAATAAAAGCGATCTTCATGAAAAAGTGAACGATTTTCTAGCACTTGTACACCAAGGCTGGTGTTTTGAAAAGTCAACTGCCAACAGAGAAAGGAAGTTAATATGGGTTCAGATTCATATCATCTTCACCAAAAGCATAATAAAATAACCCTGAATCAGTTCTTATCTTCCAAGAGCATTTGCATAAAGTTAAAATGCTTAGAACTAGATAAAAATGTTCTTGCGGATATATGTAATGAAATAATTAAATTGCATAAATAAATTTTGATGCAGGCCATCGTACAAATTCCTTAGGTAGCCATCAGTTACTCCTTGCCTGCGATTATTTTATTTTAAATTTAAAGTTTCTCCCCTCCTAGGCTGGAAAAGCCTTGCAACCGACCACCTCCAATAACAATTAATGAAAAGCACCATATGGACGCGGAATTAGGTGGAAATTTTAGGCGGGAAGGAGTTCGCAGTAGGCCGTTTAATATTAATGACGGATTTGGCGCTTAAAAAGAGCTGGTAAGTAAGTCGAACGCCACTTTTTGGGGATTTTTGGAAGAGGAAACAGAGCAGTTTTTTTGGTACAAAAGAACAAAACGGAAGTTTGGAGAAGTTTTGGCAGAGGATAACAAATAGCCAGAGCCGTGCGTGATAAAAAATGCTACAAAAGATTCAGTAGGCTGCAAGCGACAAAAAGGAAGCTGCCATTCCAGAAGAGCAGAAATATAGGTAAGAGATGGGCCACCGATTTAAGGAGTTTGTTATTTTGTGTAGGTCTGCAAACTCAAGGTAGAATAGGGAGTGCCAGTGTTCAGAAAGATGAAGGTTCTTTTCGCAATTAATATCTGTAACGGAAGCAAAAGGTACGCGAACTATGAATTATTTTCTGTTAATTCAATGTTGAGAGGTTCTATTTAAAGCTGCTCTTTTCAATGGCTTTGTGTATGCGTGAAGTTGGGCTTCAAATTTTTGGTGTGTGCTTGCTTACCTGCAAAATTAGTTGCCCTCTGTAAGTAATACTGTAGCGGATAAATATTGTATGTGGGTATTGTTAATTGCTTCTGTGTGGGTTCTATGTAATATCTCCTTTCGAATAATATAATCAGAAATCAAAAAGTTCATTCAATATTTTTCTGGTGAGTTAAAGGAAAGTGATAGGGATATAATTTATGCCGAAGGCGTATCCTATTTGAAGTAAGCCAAGCTAACTTTGACAATCCACCGCGTGCAATGCTGGAGAAGGGTTTGGAGATGATTAGAATGATCTGAACCATTGAAAATTTAGTCTGGGGTTGCCAGCTGAGGTCGGTTGGAACTGGGCTGTCACGTCTTGTCCCCGGACAGAATTCAGGTCAAGTTGCAAAGTCACATGCAAGCATATCAAAAAAATGCAAGATGTCAACATCAGGGAAATAATAACACCACCCAATATTGTCTTGGTACTGTGACAAGGCTTCACATATTGCATGTTTGTGAAGTGCTAGCTGCATTTCAATGATGGCGTTTGCGGAGGATGCGACGTTTATAAGTGGGCATTATTCCCATGGCTACTGTTCAGTCTATTACTTACTGCATTGCCAACTTTGTTCACCACTCGGTATTAAGGTGATTAAGGTTCGGGAGGTGGGAGGCCGTGCAGTTGCAGTGACAAGTGACAAGTTGTTCCCATGACATGGTAATCAAGTGCAACCGGTCTTCCCTGTGTTAAAATCCACGCTTTCACCACCTGCCCACCCAGCTCAAGTGCTTCTTCTAAGCTGTGTTCTTGTCTAGACATTTATTCTCTCTTGCTACTCCCTTGCACCGCTTCTATGTACCTAGAGACCCATTTTCCCACCCTTTCTCGCTTGCTACTCTCTTGCACCACTTCTATGCTACCTAGATATCCTAGTGACAAAATTGTATTAATGGAATTATGCATGCAGATCGTGACCATACACAAAAAGTAGGCTATCACATAAAGTTGGTTTCACGTTCCCTTTGAAGAATATAAAAGACAAGTACGGGGGTGTGATTTCAATGACATCCATGGAATCCAATGTTGATCAGATCAGAGATACTAAGATCAAACATGTAGATATGTTTGAATTCCTAGAAAGGGTAAATAAATAACCAGTCACTTCAAGCATGAAGTGTGTTCTTGAAAGCAACATCCACTTGATTTCCTCATTTTCGGTGTCGGCCCACAATCTTGAATTTGTGTTAGCGGCATCCGCACATTTCAATAAGGAAACTAAGAGCACGTTATAAATACAAATGGGGGAGTGATCATAAGGCTTGATTAAGAGTCCTTTGACAAAAAATTTTAAGGTTCCCAAGCATTGATCAGTGTGCTGACCTCCCCATGGAGGAATCACAAGCTCATTATGAAAAGAACTCAGATAAGTGCAAAAGGAATATCAAAACTCGATGGATCAAGACTACTAGGTCTACTATTGAAATCTGGCCTAAGAACCTCCACCGTAGTGAGTTCATTGAAGAGCTGAATGATTTAATAATAACTCTTCTTAGTAGAGTTAAGGTACTCTCAAGTCTCAACATCTAACACTTTTCAAAAGTGGAATATTTATGTCATAAGGAAAGGTCAACATATTTTTTTGGGGGGAAACATATCAATTATGCTATTTGTGAGCATCTTCTAAGGTATCTACTTCATTGAATTTTTATATGACTTCATATCTAGTATATGAGTTGATACCTCTATGAAGCATTTTCTAGGATTTTCTTCAAAAGGTGACAGGATTTTCATGTATATGAATATTATTCTCAGCTCACTTTGAAATAGAGCCCCAAAATTTTTAGAAGAGTAAATGATGCATTCTTCTCTTCTTACACATGTATGTCGTTAAGGGTCTTGATACGAAAATAATTTCAACACGAAGCATGGGAACTTGTCAAAAAATTCGGTTGTATGTTCTTACAATTTCTTGCTTTTACATACATCAGGGTTGGTTCCTTTGATGGATATCCATATATGCTACCCAGATATCCTAGTGACAAAATTGTACTAATGGAATTATGCATGCAGATCATGACCATACACAAAAAGTAGGCTGTCACATAAAGTTGGTTTCACGTTCCCTCTTTGCCTCAGGAGGTTAGGCATCATGGATTCCCACTTACCCACAGGGATTCCTTTCATGGTGCAAGACTGTAACTTCATCCTCCTCCTGCTCCTTCCACAAGCTGCGCCTCCCTCAGAACAAGGATGAGGAAGAAGAGTCCATTTATTGCCTAAGACCACCGGGTGAGAAGCCCAATAGGGAGACCGAGTTACATGGAGACCATTCATGATTGTGGATTCAGGATTCATTGCAACTGCACTGTTAGCACAATCATTTTACACCAATTTTGAATCCACACGAGATGAAAACCCAATCTCACTGATATGCCAATCATTCATGCTTTATTTGTGATGGCATAATTGGTAGCTCGAGTTACATGTACCACTTGCCTTATTGGAAGAATTTTGCACCTCTTCATTTCTTTAAAATTTGATTTGAAAGAAAACACCCAAAATCGAATTGAAATATGTACAATCACTAACCTTATATACACAGTCATATGGATATAACATCTAACATATGAGTCGAACTAGGGGAGCTTCGGAGATAACATCTGTGATATCAGAAAGGCCATAAGTTGGATGATCCTCTTGCTACCAATAAGGATGAGCTAAAATATCATAAGAACAAACTAAAGTGGCATAAACATTTCATTAGTCAAGTAATCTAGAGTCATGGACATAAAGTTTAGACATACATAAATTAAATGCAATGGCTTAGTGCGCTATCTTCACATATAGTGAATCGTAGAGGTCGGGTCTATCTTCGTTAAACTTATTACATTCTTCTTCATACCCTATATACACTATACATATTTGTTCACAGTAGCACCATTGTATTGGCTTTGTACTTGAGAAAAAAAGACGTGGAGGCATAGACAAGGCATGTGAACTATCTAACTAAACGTCCTTAAGAGAATGTGGTCTCAAGAAATGCGACGTTCCAGTATACATACAAATGGGTTTTGATAATCATTTATAGCACTGAAGCAAAAGTCAAGGGGTCAAAATCGTGCCTTATTCCACCAACCTCCCTAGTTCTCCATGTTAGACATATATGCAAAAGGTTGGAAGCATTGATAGGGCACACAAACTATTTGACAGAATACACTCATTGCAGGAAATGCACCTCCATAATCCTCTCCCTTCTTCCCTGCATTTTCATATTCAATATGCATGGAAAAAGTTAACATAATCAAGGCACGTGGATGGTTTTTTTGGTTGTTTGCATGCAACGTCTATGGGAATGTAGACAAGCCACGTAAGTTGTGGGAATACATACAAGACACTTAAGTTGTTTGCAAGATGTGGAAACATGGTCAAGGCAAGAGTTTCTGCTGAGAAAATAGCTAAATTTCATTAGCCTACATTAGACTCATTTTAAATTTGGAGCCACATCTAAAGAGAGGAATTGTATTTATTAATGTTTTGACACCATCATCTATACCATGCATTTTTGGAATGTTTGGTTTCAAATATATTAAAAATCGAATACAACTATATGATTGATTTCTTAAAAATTAAACATTTTTTTTCAAAAAATAATTGAAGTTTTTAACATGAAATGTGTATTATTTAAAGGCAAACAAGTGAGTTGCTTTATGAACTTGAATCTAATAGATGACACTTGGAATTGGTTAATTGGTGTTGCAATTCATTCTACTAATCTATACAAACAATAAAAATTATTTAATAGTAACTCTATTTGAAACCTATTAATCTGGTTCATAATAGAAGGAAAGAACATTTAGAAATGAAATCATTTATACAAGTGAGATTTTTTGGATAATATTGTTGTTCTTGGCTCCAACTTTCTAAGTGGTTACGTAAAATTGTCTTTCACAAATTTCTCTTTGTTTAATGTTTTAATCCTTCACTTGAAAAGGATAAGAGAATCAAGGAACTAAAGGATATTGCATATGTGACTAAAAATAAACTAAGTTGCTGATTCGCCACTCCTAGCCTCCGGATACAATACGATTCATACCAGATTTGAAATTCAGGTTCGATTCGGGTCGGATTTAGACATGATTCAAAATTTTGATTGTGGATTCGCTACAGATTCGATTCGCCTCTGTGGATACGCCAAGGCAAATCTGACGCGAATCCAGCAGAAAATGTGCATTTTTTTTCAATTATATAGTTTTTTTTTACCGAAAGTTGACTTCTAAATAATAAAATATTCATTCCAACCCTAATCTTTGCCTCCAAACACATCTAATGATGCTGCTTTTTTTAATGACCCATATGATTCAAATTGATCAATGATCAATAATGGCTGATTGTAAACACTTGACATTTTTATATTTGAACTTTAATTTATAATTTAATATCATGACATTCGACTTTTGAGTATCACTAATATTTTAATATTTGACTATGAAAGTGGTGATGTATTTTTGCTATGTTATTAGACTATTAATATGGTGGTGTATTCTGAGCTTAATTACTGCTGCAAATATGTATATATTTCTGATTTTTACATGTTTTTTGTATTGTCGTACCCAAAGCGTACCCAACCCCAAAAACATTTTTGTTGAATCCGTACCATCCAAAAACGAGTCGGTAGCTTAGAAAAAAAATGAAGGAAAATATCTTTATTACAAATAATTCAATATTCCATCAAAATTATTACCATTGGTCCAAGATATATCAAAGATATAGCCACCATACTAGGTGTCAACCTATGTGAGTGTCCTTCTTGATGTAACGACTACTAATTGGTCCACACATCTTCACATGGATATACTCATATTCTTACAAGCTTTGAATGTCATATACTATGAACTTTTCTCATCATTTTTTAGGTAGGAAGACATGAAAACATTATGCTTGCACTACTTAAAGTGCATAACAACTCTTTATTTATTTATTTCAAGGATGTAGCACTTAGGAGATTAAATATTAAATAATATATAAAGTTCATGTAAGTGGATACATATTCTATTTGAAGCTATTACTTCTCTATTGAGACTTTTGTTACACAAACATCATTTGTTAAATGACCTACCAATTTTATCTAATGTTTCCAAAGAAACAAATGACCTACCAACTGACCTCATGTATTGCATGAATGTATAAAAAAATAGAACATTTTTCTCCAAAATGACCTTCCACACCTCTTTGGCATACCCATTGCACACCAAGGTGCAATTGTTAGATTTAAGTTAATTTTTATTTATTTTTTGATAATTTTTACATTTGGATTGATTGAGACTGCAAGCTTTCCTTGGTATGGGAAATAGAGAAAAGGGACCACCATCTCAAACAATAACCCTCTTATCCTCCATCATAACACTACATAAAGGATAAGATTCCATCAAATATTTGAGATGTCTCACTATCACATAGAAGCAAGAATCCTAACTCAAGTTGATATCCAAACTCAAACACTAAATCCAATGGTAACATATAGGTTTGGTAGCTGTCAAGAATTAATCACCATAGCTGAAATAGTAACCATAGCTAGTTGTTAACACATCCAACTAACCATACCTTCAAACTCTAAAGGTACACTCATCATAACAAGTAGACCTTATGCCATAGCTGAAACTACCTTACAGCTCTATGATTTGTAATGGTTTTTCTGCTGATTCGTTTTGTACAGTTTCTTCTTGCAGTTTTTTAACTGGACTTTCTTCTTTGCAATTGCATTTTTTTCAGTACAAAAAAAAAGAGTAGACCTTATGCCATCAACATATTCAACCCACTTCATAATCAAGTCCTTATATATACACTATCTTGTATAAAGAAGTCATTAAACCCCTCAATACCACAATATACTGATAACATCCAACAAAAGATTTATATGCAACCTAAAACTCTCATTGCATGGGTAACGCCAAATCTGAAATTGATCAAGACATGCAAAAGTCCAACAATAGCATTCACATAGATGGTTTACCCAATATCATCAATGTCATCTAATACCAAGAAACATCCACAATGATAAGCAAACCTATAAACTAAACTACTACAAAACAACCCTTTCTACTAGTCTCTATAGTTCTCCCAATTTCTCCACATTATAGAAACCAGATATCAAAGAATTACCATGAACTTATCTACAAAAATCATTTAGAATTGTACATAAGTAACAAAACATTTTCTCAAATATATGAAGTTATGCATTTGGTATGTTATTCAGAGGTGTGTAGGTGAAGGGAATGTTACTTAAAGGTCACTGGTCAAGTGACCAATAAAGAAATGGAAAAAATATGTTGAATCACATGATTATTATAGAAATGAGAGATTCAGCCAATATCTATTATAAAATCATGAGTCCATAAAAACAAAAAGTGTCTATCTAGTTTGCAAAACAAATGGTAATTATACATCAATTAGTTGAGCAATTGGAATGTATTATTTCAACAATAAATCCCAAGTTGGAGATGGAAAAAGGTTGAGAATGAAAGCAAATATAAATAGAAAGAAAATTGCTATACTAAATGCCAACATTTCATATATGTAACACACCTTTTTCCAACGTGGAGCAAGAAATTCATTGACTGTAATTGCGCTCTCTGCATATGACAAAGGGGAAATCCAGTATGCCCATCGAAACCATTTTGGAATAGAAGCTGCAAGCCAAAACGTCTTTAGATTGGGTATTTGTCTCATATGATTGCATGGAAAGAGTTGTCAATCCTTGTAAGTGGACTGATATGGTCTTTGTGAGCATTTAGTAAGTCCTTTTCATAAACACCCCAATGATAAGTAATGGACTTACGTCTGGGAATTAGGAATCCACCAAGTGTCAAGACAATCAATATTGCAAATGAACCTCCAGTATTAGCAATGACTATGTGTCGGCAAAATCCAGCAATTGCGCGAAACAACGAACTTGCCACTTGATGCAGAGTAAAAAATACAAGAAATTGACGAAAAAACCTAAGATAAAAAGAAATCAACAAATTGTAAGTACTTCACCAAACACACCTATTCACTTTTTTGTTAGGATTCTATATTTACCATTGTAAATTTCTTAACAACAGCATAATCCTCTCTCTTTTCCATGATAAAAGAAAAAATATTAAAAAAATATGCCATAAATTCATGCTTCCCTTCACATCATACACTATCGCATACAAAATTTCTTAACAACAGCATAATCCTCTTTCTTTTGTATAGAGGATAATGTTATTTTAAGTTTATGCCAATAATGTTATTCATGGTGTCTTTTCATCCTTTGGATAACAAATAGGTTATGATTATTTACGGGTAGCATTATTGAGCTAACAATAGTTGACTCTAGTTGTATGAACAACATTTGTATGAATTCCATTGGGGTTATGAGTAGACTTGTTATGATGGCATTAGCGTATAGTTACAACCATTGTATACCACTATTGATCTTGACGATTAAAAAATTATTGAAAAGATGCATGTAGTATTATGTAGCTCTCTTTTAGTAAGTTTTATGAAATGATCATAATATGATTGTTTCCTATTGATAACCAATCAATCTAGCCTATGCTTTAATGGGATGAATGGGTAAGGGTATTAGCATGCTTATCATCAAATTCAAATCATAATTGTAGAGAGATATAAAATTGAGATCGTGGAGTTCTTTGAAGTTTCTTAGTACTTGTTTGCAAAAAGGTGAATTTAATTGGGTTTTACCCACCCACTGTTAAGTATTATTAAGTGATGGGAATCATTAAGTTAAACCTTTTTGGGATATGCAGTAGTAATCAATGAATCTCTAGATGAGTTATGGCCTTGTTCTAGAATGGGTATCAATGCATAGTGGTTTCTCAAACTCACACTATTGGGCTTTAATCCTTTCCATGGTTCCATTTCTATAGTATTCTTTCTATTTCACTTCTATAAGAAAAGTTACTCAAGTGGTTATGAAACCTTCAGCATAGGAACTTATGTGTATGTTTCTTGAGAGATTTTGTGAGGAGAACTACATGTGACTTTGATATCATTTGGAAGTGGGTATGTAGGCAGCCCTTGGGTGAAGGATGCCCTTAGACCTAAGTTAGTAGGGAAGGATTTAGGGAATAAATCCAAGAACACGATCACCCCTCCCTCTTTAGTGGGCTTCATCTAAAAATTGGAATTTTTATCAAAGGGTTATGAAATCATCCTTTCAATTAACATGTCCTCATTGTATAGGTTTGAGCTAATAAAAGCTAATCCATCATCATCAAGCTTATCTACTTGGAGGTTTTGTGGTGTTTGGGTTTCCAAAATCTACTCCAATCTTGGATGAACTCCGTTTACTGCTCTATTTGATAAAATGAATACATGAACTAATAATAGATACAACAATGCATACTAGATACAAGAGAAATGCATATCTTTATTCACACATGAAATTATTGAAAAAGAAGACCAAAGATGCTTAGCCAAGGATCAAAGTCGATCTAGCTAGATCATACTCCTTTCCTTGCTGATACACAATCTATTTAAAGGACTCGAAAATTGCCAAGAAGAACACAACCGCCAACCAACCGATGCTATAACTACTCAAAACTGACAAAAAATTAATACATAGTCAGATAACCCATTTTATTGGAACATAATAATAGTCATTGCGCACTAACTACATCATCCCCCACCCCAAAATGAAAAAATTGTTTTCCAGACAACAAGTAAACATCAAATAACATTATGGAAGACTTCCCAAACTAATGACAATATTGTAGATGAGGAACTATACAATAAATGGAAGTGTTCTTTGCAAACTCGGACTTAGAGAGTACTTGGTAAATCAAATGAGTGCACTGGGGGTCTAGGGGCAGTGCCCCTAGTGAGGTCAAGGGGTAGTGCTTCTTGTGGGGTGTGAGAGCACTGCCCTTGGTGTGCTCCCTGCAATGATGTAGGGTGGGGTTGAGGGGCGGAGTCCCTGCCACCAAGTCCAAATTAAGACCTTCGAAACCACAGAGACCTTCATGGCACACATCATTTTCATGTTTTTTAAAGAGATAAAAAAGCAATGCTAACAAAGACCAAAAATAGAGATTTTGGAGTGTTTAGCAAATGTATTCCAATATGTGAATAATGCTTCGGACCAACCAAGGGACCTCATTTGATTGCACAATGAAGCTCTCGAGAAAAGACTCTTGCTGAGATTAACTTCCAAGAATAGACTATTGTTGAGAATGGCTTTCAAGAATAGAATTTTGTTGGGACAATTGAAGGGTTGTACAATCAAGTTGTACGGTGGAAGTAGAAGGGGAAGGTGATGAGCTATCTATTCACCATACAATGCAAATGGATGGAGGTTGGCGATGGTTGCAAAAAGAGCATCATAAGATGCAAGGATGTTGTCATAAAAGGAAAGAAGATAACAAAGACTATACAGTGTAAAGAATAACCAAGGTCATACATTGTAAAAAATGGCATAGGTTGTAGGGTATATGAGATTGCAAGGGTCATATGGTGTAGATAAAAGGGAAGCGCCACCACATGTTATAGAAAAAGGGCCATCACAATCACTACCATACAATGTCGCTTGAGAAGGATTGTGGTAAAACAAAAAAATTCTTTCACATTAGCTGTACAACATGCTTTATAGGCTATATGATGTAGTTGAACTTTAATTATGCCTTACAATGTAGTTGGGATTTTTAATGCGATCAAGCCTTTTATTATTTTCTCCTTAAATTGCTGAATTTAAATTTTCAATATAATATTTCCTTCTTATCTATTCCGATCTTTCCTTATTAATTTTTATTTTTTATTTTCTATAATTTTTTTGTGAAGTTGATTTGTCTTGACCAATATTTGTATGCTCTAGGTTAAATATGTAATGTCCCCAATTTTTATGTCAACATATAATTAAATAATTAATTTTTAAAGTTTTCGAATAAAATAAAATTTAAAAGACAACTTAAATTAATTATTTAATGGTGTTAAAGTGACTTAAGTTAGGAAAATTTAAATATTTAATAAAGTCACTTTTTAAGGAGAAATAAGGAGTTCAATTATAAAGTAAAGTTGCGGAGTCATAAGAAAATATTATAAAGTGAAATATTTAAATTTGAAAGGTATGGACCTTTTATTGTTTTTGGGCGTCACATTGAGTTAACAAAAAAGTTTAAATATTTTAATAAAGTGACTTTTCGAAAGGGGACCATGGGAGACATAAGTGAGAATTAAATTATAAAAGGTTATAACTTAAAGTGCAACACCTAGGGAGGCATAAGAGGGGAAAATAATTTAAATTTAAATATTTTAAAACCCTAAAAGGAGGTGTTAGGTTTTGGAGTAGCTTTATAAGAGCTTTTGGTCTCATTCTTTCATTATGTTGGATAAAGATATTGAAATTGGTTTTGGTTTCGGAGGAGAGCTTTCTTCTCCGGGTTTGTGAGGACAAAAGCCTTTGCAAGTAGCATTCTCTACATCGTTGAGAGATACAGTTTGGAGAATTATTTCGTGGTTTCCTTCAAAAATCACAGTTGGGCTTCATTAGAGATCATTGCTTCATTTCCTTCAGTCACAAGGCAAGTTATGGTAGAGATTATTCAATGAGATGGGTTGGAGGAATTGTTTAGAGGATCATTGGCTGCAATCAATCTATTTTTTGAGTCGTACCATTGCTAGAGCTGGTTGTACCATCTAGAGGAGGGTGTGTGAACTTGCCAGCTTGGATTCTTAGGGCTTGGGCTTGGTCAGAGTTGGTTTTAAGGTGCCTAGGAGTGGTTAACACTTTGTACTCACAAGGGGAGCAAAGTTTTCAATATTTGAGGTTTTTACCAATATTTTTCCTTCCAGTTGTTGGTTTCTACTACAACACATTGTCAAAGTGGCTATCTTTTTCTGAGTATGTTGGATTTAGTTATTAGATGATATTTTATGAACTGGGTAGTTGTTATATTCGAGTAAAACTCAATGTTTTGGTTGTAATACAAATCTGAAATTTTCAGCCAGTTGTATTGTTGAATATAAGTAAAATTTCTGAGTTTTTCCTTTGCTGCAAGTTCTATTATTTCTGCACTTAATTTTCTATTCAAAACAATTATAAATATTGTCAAAACACAAGTAAAACAATCAACAAGAATCATAATTAGAATAGGCAGAATAAGGCTGTCTATTATAGTGGTATCAGAGTAGTAGATTCTGCCATCCACTGGGTTCTAGCACAAAATGTTCATGGCAGAAATTTTCTAATCAGATAGTGGGTTCCAACAGCTTGCTTGTTCATTTTTGAGTTAGTTTCCAGCTTTCACCTTCCTTTGGAAGTTCAGTATGTCAGGTAATTCAACAGAGATTATGAATTCCATGCATGAAATTACGACAAAAATGATGCAAATCTTCAAAAAATATGATTTTTTTTAAAGAAAATTATTATAGCATTCGGAAGAGATAGACTCTCTCATTGCAAATGAAGAGAAAGCAAAAACTAAAGGAAAGGAATCTTTCAATACATGGAAAAAAGAAATCAATAAGAATGAGATTAGGAGGCAAAATCTTGGTTCCTCATGCAAAGGACCTTGGGAGCCTAATCATCATTGCATGGGTAAAGAGGTGAAGTGGTCTGAAAAAGAAAATACAATCACAAAAGAAGAGGTTGGAAAAGAGATACAGGTGGCTGAAATTGTTCCTAATGTTTTTGAGGTTACAAAGATTGAGAATGGAGTTAGTTCTTCAAGTATTTTCATTAGTGAAATGGGGCACATTGATTTTCATGATAGCATTGAGAATGAGCAATCTGTTGATATAAAGTTCGTTGAATCAGCAAATGAGGAGATAGCGACAAACAATCAAAGGAATGATTTTCATAATGTTTTCTTGCAGCAGTGTAATACCAAGGACATTGAGGAAAAATAATCACTTGATGCTTCCACAAATGTAATGTGCAAAAATCTTTATGTTGGTGATGTAGAGATTGTAATTGATGAGCATTGTGGAGAGGAGTGGACTACTTTTGATGATAGTGTGTTTGATCACAATGCTGTCCCGTCAATTTTGTTTGGGAATTGCAAGAATTCATCTAGTGAAAAACTGATTTTGATAATGATATGGTTTTTACAAATGAAAACGAAACAAAGGATTCATTGTATGACAGCCCAAGTCATGTTGATGAGTCTAATCAAAAGCCTTTAGCGTTGCAAGATTTGAAAGACCAACTTGTGGCTATAGATGAGAAAGTGGTGCAGTGTTAACAAGGGCAGATGATATTCATAAATACATTGAAGACCTCATTTGGAAAACTCAAATTGAGAGGCAAAAGGGAGTTGCAAGTGGAGTCACTCATTCCCACTTGTACTCTATCAAAGAAGCATTGAAAATGATGAAATTGGATTATTTGCAATTGCTTATGGACAAAGATTTGGCCTTTAGGTATGCTGAAGACAAGGCAAGAGAAGCTAATGATCTTTGTTTGCAGTTAAGTATCACTCACTTTTCATTATACAAAGCAAAAAATTATGTTTCTATTGCAGCCACTTCCAATGAACAAGTAAGTGATGCAAGGATAATGGAGACTAAGAAATTAGTTGAAGGGAATGAAAAACTTCATAGATGTGAAACAATGTATAATGATTCTATTATTCCTCATATTAGAGAGATTTAGTATGCTGATCTAGAGATTGCAACCCACATCAAAAATTTGAATTCTTGAATTGTGAATTAATTTTCAGATAAAGGTGCAGTTTACAGCCATGAAATAGTTGGTATAGCAGGTAATGATGAGCATCCAATGTTGGGTGAAGGGGTGCATGAAACCTATGAAAACACCATTGAAAAGAATGAAAACATGTGGTTTCTATGGGTATTAAAAGCAGGATATTGCCTTTGTATGGGCATCATATACTTCTTGGTAATATAAATAATGATGAGCACCTTGAAATGGAAGAAGCTATACATGAGATCCATGAAGACACCGATGAAAGGTATGAACTAGATGCTAATTTTATGATTGTGAACAACACTCCATTATCTCTATATGATTTTGTTTATCATGAGATGGTGGATAAGAATCTTAAGTTTGGCATTGGTAAATGGCCTCATCTTGTTGGTGTTCAAAATTTTATTGCTAAGCATGAAATGGTGTTTGTGGGCCCAATTCATTCACGTGATGTGATGTTTCATAATGGTTTCACTATTCCTTACTTCATCGAAACTCATAACAACAATGTGCATCAAATTGTGGAAGAATGTTCAAACTTGGTTCTTTGGTCTCCTACTTACACTTTAATGTTTAAGGGCTTCTCTATGATGCTGATCATAGAATTCTCAGACTTTGCATTGATGTTAGTAGCAGATTGCATTGATTGGTGTGCGCATGTTTGTCACTATGGCACTTGGAAATTGAATGATGATGAAACCTTATCAATTGATGACAATAGGGGCAATTTTAAGATGATTATAAATCTGATTTTCAGACTTCATAGGACTAACATCATTTGTTGCAGTAGTCATGAGGTTGTGTGGGTGAGTATGATTGAAGATAATCACAAGATTTGGGATCCAAGTACAATTACCAAGGGTAAGATGTTGATTCAAGATTGGTGTGGCGGACAAAACTTCAGAGATGGTACTGCTGTCCACTTTCCAATCAGCCTACATAGGAACTTGCATGATAGAATTCAAATGGAATGGCCACTACCTCCAGCTCAACATTGGAGTAATTTCCAGTTGGTGTTGATTAGTAGGGCTAGTTTGGTTATTGGAAGAGTTCTTTCGGTCATTTTTGCATTCACATCTCCTATTTCTTCAGGAGTAATGATTTACTGACCTAACATTTTTACGCTGATTATAACAACATCAGTTTATGAGCAGAAGGACTTCGAGTACCAATAGGCATCTTGGCAATAGGTTGTGGGAGGATTCACAGAGTTAGAGCAGTTATTGCTAGCTTCCACCAATATGAGGGATGATTATTACAGCTGGTTTAGGATGTTAATATATATATCTATAGATTTTACTATAATGATTGTAGTTAATTGATGAATTGTTGTGCTCGATATGAGCATGTTGACACCTAGGGATTAGGTGTCAGTGAGAGGTTATCGATCTATGATTGAGATGACATTGTCAGAATGTATGATTCCACGGATAACACTATTGTTATTGGCTTCCGGTTAGTGATTGATTGGTATCACTTTCGAGATAATGTGAGGAGATATGTTGAGGGTCTTCCTTTGAGGTTGAGTAGATTATACTTTGTGTTGCCCAGGATTGTGTTAGATAGTTGGATTATAGACGTGGGCTTCACTGGGATGCCTTGGCAGGAGATTTTTCATGATTCAGATTTCAGCCCACACAGGTATCTCAATTTGGATGTTGGTGATGTCTATTTTTTTGGATTGTTGGAGAGGGGAGTTTAGAGTGGACATTATGAGTCAATGGTTTTTATCAGAGTGGCACAGTGGCAACTTGGTGGTTATTTCAAGAGATTGGTTTGGGATCTTGGAATTACAACTGATTTAGATTGTTATAGTTAAGAGGCTTCATGGTTGTGTTGGCATTGTTTGAGGACAAGCAATATTTGGGAAATGCAGACTGTAATGTCCCCAATTTTTATAATGTTAGTATATAATTAAATAATTAATTTTTAAAGTTTTCGAATAAAATTAAATTAAAAAGAAAACTTAAATTAATTATTTAATGGTGTTAAGGTGACTTAAGTTGGGAAAAGTTAAATATTTAATAAAGTCAACTTTTTAAATGGAAATAAGAAGTTCAATTATAAAGTAAAGTTGGGGAGTCGTAAGGAAATATTTTAAAGTCAAATATTTAAATTTAAAAGGTATGGACCTTTTATTATTTTTGGGCACCACATTGAGGAGTTAAAAATAAAGTTTAAATATTTTAATAAAGTGACTTTTCGAAAGGGGACCATGGGAGACATAAGTGAGAATTAAATTATAAAGGTTATTACTTAAAGTGCAACTCCTAGGGAGGCATAAGGGGGAAAAAAAATTTAAATTTGAATCTTTTAAAACACTAAAAGGAGGCGTTAGGGTTTGGAGTGGCTTTATAAGAGCTTTTGAGCTCATTCTTTCATTATGTTGGATAAAGATATTGAAATTGGTTTTGATTTTGGAGGAGAATTACTCGGTGGTTTCCTTCAAAAATCACAGTTTGGCTTCATCAAAAATCATTGCTTCATTTCCTTGAGTCACAAGGCAAGTTATAGTAGAGATTATTCAGTGAGACAAGTTGGAGGGATTGTTTAGAGGATCATTGGCTATATTTAGTCTATTTGTTGGGTCATACCATTGCTAGAGCTAGTCGTATCATCTGGAGGAGGGTGTGTGAACTTGCCAGCTTGGATGCCTAGGGTTTGGGCTTGGTCAGAGTTGGTTTTGAGGTGCCTAGGAGTGGTTAACACTTTGTACTCACAAGGGGAGCGAAGATTTCAGTATTTGAGGGTTAGACTAGTCATTTTCCTTGCTTCCAGTCTAAGTTACTGGAATCGTTGATTTTTCCTGCCGATTCCGGGTACAGGACGTCTCGGAATCGGATACATCCCAAAATCCTTGTGGAATTGGATAGGGTTCGAGATTTCATATGAAAAAACGTTTCCAATTTGCACTTGATGAATTCGGCCGTTTTTTGAGCGACTGGCAATTTTGCAGCGATTTCGAGGCATTTGGTGCAAATTATGCTGAAACCCTAAGTCGTATTATTTACCTTTTTTTTGTTTTTCTCTATTTGTTTATCTGTCGCTAAGGACTATGAAAAATCTTGTCGTGAACTGCGAAAAAGCATGCCGTGAATTGCAAAGAAACATATTTCATCGCCAAAAACACATTCAGAGGCTCACGAGTTGTGGGACGACGCGGGTTGCAAGTGGACGAAGCACAACAAGAGTTGCAGGTTCTATGACACGGCAGGAAAAACATCGTTGCCTCTCTCTGCCAGGCGCCAAGCAGCTTCTGAAAATAATTTATGTTTATTTTTAATTGTTCATTGTTTAAAACTAAAACTTTAAATTTATAATTATTATGATTTAGGTTTTTATTTTTTATAAATCGTTAAAATCTTATTATATTATAATTCTATAATTTTAATTTATAAATTATAATTTTAGACTTTTAGTTTATAATATATTATATATGTATTATTATTAGTTTATTTATTAACATAATAATATAATTAGTAGTATATAATATATACATATTTATAAATATTAAATAAATAATTGTTTCATAATAAATATTAAAAGTATAATAATATTTTTAATTTGTATTTATTATTTTATTATTGTGTAGTTCAAACTTTAATTTTAAAATTCATATTTTTTTATAATAGGTATAAATGTTAAATTATTATATTATAGACTTATAGTTAATTAATTTTTAATTTTATATTAATAACTTATTTTTAATAATAAATTAATAATATTCAATATTGTATATAGTAATATTTTTATAATATTAATTATATTATAAAAATTTATATTAATATATTGTAAATTATAATTATAATTATATGTGGTACTCTGAATTTAATTCTTGTTTTAAATTGCCGTACCGGCATACTATAGCCACGTACCCATACCCGATTCGGCAACTTAGCTTCCAGTTGCTGGTTTCTACTACAACACATTGTCAAAGTGGCTAGCTTTTTCTGGGTATGTTGGATTTAGTTATTAGATGATATTTTATGAGTTGTGTAGTTGTTATATTCGAGAAAACCTCAATATTTTGGTTGTAATACAAATCTGGAATTTTCAGCCAGTTGTATTGTTGAATATAAGTGAAATATTTGAGTTTTTCTTTTGCTGCAAGGTTTATTATTTCTGCACTTAATTTTCTGTTCAAAACAATTATAAATATTGTCAAACCACAAGTAAAACAATCAACAAGAATCAAAATTAGAATAGATGGAACAAAGTTGTCTATTACAAAATATTTTGCTCTTTGTACTTAGAGACATACCATTAGTAATTTTGCATTCTTATGGAAAGTTGGATAGCTTTGCTATAATTGTCTATTGTCGTCACTTGCAAAACCATAGACTACAGTCCTCACACATAAATTGTGCAAAATCTCAAAATCATTTTTCATCAGTTGCTCTTCACTAGTAGTTGTAGCTTTGAGAAAATTACAAGTCAACAAAAGTACCTCATAGTCCTCCATTTTCTATTAAAATAGGCTATAGAGAGAATTTGTTTCAACCCTCGAGCATGACTGTAATTCCAAAATCCCTTTGTCATCTAGTTCTTATCGGACCTGGATCATGCTTCTCTGTACATTCGTCTTAGGAGTCTGAATTTGATGAATTGAAGGATGTTGCTTCCTCATGAATGTCTTGGTTCTTTAAATCAATAACATACTTTCAACCCTTGTTTTCAATGGAGATTGTATTCTTTTTTCAATTGTGATTGGCATTGGCTACTACTAGCCAAACCTAACCTAACAACGTGTCATATGCTTTCTTCCTTAATGAAATGACCACAAAGTTAAAAAAAAATGCTTGGTTTCTAATTATTACCTTTTGTCCCATTAAAACTCTGAGTACCTTAATACCTTGTTGATTTGCACCCATCAGTTGAAAAGTTGGTGGCCAAATGGTTTTCCCAAACTTCTCCAAGTGTCTTCTAGAAGTATCTTCACACTAGACCCACCATCAACAATTGTATTGGTGAGATTCCTCCCAATGATCTCCATATTCACCATTGTTGGTTTCTTTGTCATATTAACTATCAGTAACATTGGATCAATCACTTGGTTTCCTGAAAATGGAGGTTTAGTTATTGGATCTTCATTCTCTCCAGAGTTCAATTAGTTTGTAGCATGCACCATCTCATTCTCCCTCAATACAACATTAGTCATAACATTTCAGATTCAAGAATACTTTGGAATAAATCTTCTACTTCATTTGATATGGTAGTTTGAAGTACTTGCCATGCAATATTTTTCTTGGATTGTAATTGATTTGTTACCATATTTGCATTTGCATTTGAGTGATGTCTCTTGTTAGCCATAGCATTGTGCACCTTAGCCATTGCTTCATAAAGCCTTTTTTTGTACATGGGTCTAGGTACATAGCCTTGCTTGGGCATGAATAACAACCAATACTTAATTAATCCTTATATCAATCATGTTGACACCAGCCTTTTGCTTTGGAAATCTGGTGTCTTCATGGTCTCTAAATTGACACTATTTGCACAATAATAGCACTTTGTCTTGCTTGTTTTGGTAGTCTCTCAAAAAGTGTCTCTATTCGCTACATAGTCAACATTGTATGATAGGGAATCCTTTGGGGTCATATTGTATTTGGCTTCTACCTCCTCTTTGATTTCAATAACCACCTAGAGATTTATTATGTGGCTTTGATGGAGTGGACTACTCTCCCTATGTAAAGATTAGTTGTATACTCTTGGTCTTCAAATTATATGGGTACTCCTTTATTTGATTACCCATAATCTAGAAAATCTCACAAAACATCTTTCTAGGACAATTACTTTTTGTGTGCCCCTCAATTTTGCACTCAATACACCTTAGTTCATTAGTTTCTTTGTTAGTTTCTTTCTCCTCCTTCAATTCTTTTATTATTTAGAGCATGCCCTCCAAAGTGCTTGTACCATTTTGATTCATTGTCAATGTTGTCATTTGAACTTTCATCTTCCTTAGTTTTTATTTTATTGTGCGAGGAAATTTTATCTTCATTTTCTATGTCCATTGCCCAATTGTAGGCTTCTATTAAGAAGAGATGGTACTACCTCCATCTTTTTTCTTAATGATGGAAGTAGACCTTCAGTGAACTACCGCTTTTTTAGATCGACAGTCGGTTGGTTTTCCAATTTTTCCGAGAGTTCTTTGAGCCTACGATTGTAAGCTCTCACATTTTCATGCTTCTCCTGCTTCATATTGTAGATTTCCATTAAAATCTCATTTTCATCTTAGAGAAGTTTGAATTTTTTTCAAATGCTTTCCTCAACAAGTCTCATGTAGCTTTTAAGGCTTCTTCGAGTTCTATGTACCAATCTATTGCTATGCCCCTCAAGGTCGCTAGAATGATCTTAGCCAGTAGGATCTATCATCCTAGCCATTGGCTATCCATATTGTTTCAAATGTTTTACAATGCCATACAAGATCTTTTGATCCTGTTGATTAATGATTAAATTCTTCTAAACTTAAATGTCAATCCTCACAAGTAAAAAACATCTATTGATTTCCATATTTCCCAAATGAGGAAGGAGTGAATATAAATATCAATATGGGAGACACGTCCCATGAGCGGATGTGTCTCCACAAAGTGGAGACACGTCGGCTCAAAAGATGTGTCCCTTTATTTAATATTCTATCTTTCACACAACAATGATCAATCATCTGAACAATGCTATCTATTTTCAACACTCCCTGTTATCTAGGGAAGATAAACTCCAAACAAGTATAAAGTGATATCACCTAACTCATGATATCAAAAGATATGGTATGCTTCTGAAAGTGTCAAGTCACATGACATTCTTCATAACACATCTTCATTATTCAACACTCCCTCTTATCTAGGGAAGATAAACTCCAAACAAGTATAAAGTGATATCACCTAACTCGTGATATCAGAAGATATGGTATGCTTCTGAAAGTGTCAAGTCACATGACATTCTTCATAACACACCTTCATTATGGTATGTGCACTGACATCAAGTCACATGATGTCTACCATAATAATTCATGGCATATCCATGGATATATAATTATCCACCATGATTATCTCTGAAGGATCACAATGATCTTCAAATG
Organism: Sequoiadendron giganteum; assembly: GCA_007115665.2. Classification (NCBI taxonomy): domain Eukaryota; kingdom Viridiplantae; phylum Streptophyta; class Pinopsida; order Cupressales; family Cupressaceae; genus Sequoiadendron; species Sequoiadendron giganteum. Next base: position 624,536,370 of record CM021107.1, read on the forward strand.
ACATCAAGTCCCATGATATCCATCAAAGTGTCCAAGAGACCCTATCATGACATGTCCATAGATATCAAGTCACATGATATCTATCATGATAGTTCAACTCATCATTGTAGAGTTGTCACTTTACAATGTTATATACAAGTGTTCATTATTAGAAAGATCGTCACCTTTCAATAATGTACGCAGGGGGAGCGAGCCCATAAGGTCATGGAGTTACATACATGACAAAAAGAGTTTAAACATTAAACATCTTTAAATATATTAGTATAACTTCTAAACAATTTGAATTTCAAACATAATATCAAATTACATTTCAACCATACCAAGTTTCTTCCTAAAGTTTTCAACCTTGACTTTGGAGAGAGGTTTGGTGAGAATGTCTGCTGTTTGATCATTTGTACTAATATACTCCAATTGGATTACTTTCCTTTCTACCATGTCTCTTGCATAATGGTAGGGGATCTCAATATGCTTAAATCTATCATGGAATATTGGATTTACAGAGAGCTTAATGCACCTCTGATTGTCACAATGAATGATAGTAGGATTCAAGGGTTCACCAAAGAGTCCCACAAGCAATTTTCCGGAGCCAAATTGCTTCTCTTGCCCCCATAGAGGCTGCAATGTATTCAACTTCTGTCCAGTTTTGTGCCATTGAAGACTATTTTCTGCAGATCCAAGAGATCATAGCCGATCCTAAATTGTAGCAACATCCCAAATGCTTTTCTGATCGGTCAACCCAATCATATCCAATAGTGCCTTGAAGATATCTCAATAAGGTGAATTTCCTTTGGCTTCCACATGAATTGGCTTAGACCATTCCTTAGGACCTTCCTTTTGTTGTTGGAGTACTCTATCAACTAAGCTACTGGCCCCTTGTGATCAACCCATCGTCAGACCGGGTGTGGCTTATTTCCAACACTCCCCTTAAGCCACACTGCGGGTGCTTGGGGCTCTTTTGAAGTTAGATCCTTCTTTTCTTGAGCAATGAGGTGATCTTCTCCTATTTTTAGTAGATCATCAACGTATAAAATAATTATTAACATCTCACCTTTAATTACCTTAAAGTAAAGATTTGGGTCTGCATAATTCTTGGAAAATTCCTAGTCCCAAGAGGTAGCTGTCAATTATACCAGGCTTTGGGGGCTTGTTTAAGTCCATATAGGGCTTTCTTCAATTTGCATTTTTGTCATGGAGTCTCTCAACGTGATGTTGTCATGGAGTCTCTCAACATGACACCTCATCTCAGTCTCAGAGATGAACAAGGGCTTTCACCTCATATCTCTCCATCTCAAAGAATTATGCATTACAACAAGTGATGATGTGACTCCCTCTAAAGCTCTAAGTACTTGCATCAGCCTCTTGACCTCCTTGTCCAAAATCGTCTACAATACTTGCTTTAGAGAAATGGTTTCCAACTCACACCTATGTAGAGATTCAGGGCTGTTCTCTTCAACCTCATCCCAAATCACTCTATTATGAATAGGTTTGCAGAGCTACCAATGTTTAAATATAGGTTGACTGGCATGAGAAATTATGATCTCAACTGCTGAAGAGGTACTTCAAGGATTTAGCATCTAGCCTTGCAACATTACAACCCTTACTTGTTCTCAGCAAGACATAGAGCTCCCTCTGAAGGTTAATGCTTCCTTTTCGAAAGATATCTTCAGCCATTCACACAATCTCATGGTTGCAAGCAGTGTCTCCATTTTTCAACCTACAAGATGCATCCAGATTTTCATGGAAGCAATCTCTTACACTTCTTTATCCATCCTAAAAGCATTAAGAAGAGATTATTAACAGTTCATGAAACTCAATTATCTCAAAAAATACCATTGCTAGAAGCATACATGATTGACCATCTCAAAGTTATAGCATGAATCAATGATTACATAAAATTCATGAACATTAAGCATGGAATACTTATCTCTTCATGTAGAGCAAAAATTTCAGGTAATCAACTCGGCCAACCCTGGCATACATGTACACATCGGGAGGTGGCGATTACATCCATCGTCCAACAAGGAGATGACTTCAGAAAGCTAGCGATCACAGATCCGAGTCAACTCCACCACCATCATTTTTTTTAAAATTTATTTATTTAAAATCTATCATTATCAATATTTAGTCAACCTATATGGTAAATACCATCAATATCGAATTTTGGCTAAACATTGATAAATATATCAACAGCTCCGATCTTTGACAAAGTCTATCAATTGTTGTGCTGGCATAAGGTAGATCGCACGCACAATGGATACCAACCGAAGATTGCAGTGACCCACAGAACATCTATCCCTCAAAGACAACAAATACAACAAAATGGTCGATATCGGGTTTTCCAAATATGGAGAAAATCCTTCTCCCATCTTTATATATAGTATACCTGCACACCTGATGGATCTAAGTGATAGACCATATCAACTGATGATTCAAATGCTTTGTAAGCTGTGCACTACAATTGCCTGACAAACGTTCAACTCGATCAATAGTAACAACGCCAATATATATCCTGACCTGACGATGATATAGATAAACCCGAGCGTGGGCTATGAACTCTATGACAAAGGATACAAGAGTTAGAGATGCCAACAACATTGGAGATGACATGAATTCATAGCACCGTAAATACTTTTGGGATTCACTCTTTCCACGTTTGGACAGACGTAATGCCAGTGGTGTAAAATTATTTAAGGAAGTCCCGATTCTGCCCAAACGACCATATAAGACTTCACGACACTAACAAATATCAACAGGAACAGTTAAATGCCGGTTGATAAAGTTTCCTGTTTCCACAAAGAAGGTCAATGGATATAAAGATATTTTGTAAGATCTCTCGCAATCAAATATTGAAGAAGATGCCACACGAAATCTCTTCAGGATTTGACTCCGGCATGAGAAAGTATTGACGATGCTTCATACATGACTCCTGCCTTCGAAACACAGATAAAGATGCACATAGAGACTTTACAGAAAAATATGACCTTTAGAGATAGATATTGTCGCCTGTCTCACACGTCATTCTTCCGCACCAATAAATAAACTAAATTCCACCCATTAGAAATGCCAGAGGAAAAAAACACGATTCATGAATTTTTTGCCTGAGGTAACATAATGCCCGATACACAAAGCACACTCCTTGTAAAATACAAAAGCATCAACTTCTTGCAGGGGCTCAGAATACAGAAAAATAAAGTAAAGTGCCTCATAGTTCAATTACAGGTAGACGATTGGACTAGAGGCTTGTCACTCTTTCAGTGGTGCCAAGCTTCGACAAGCACGCACCCAACGTTGGAAATCCCTTAAGCATTTGTGCCCACTTACAACCTGTCCCTTGGAAATAAGTGACGGCCAGAGCCTGGGCTCGGCCGGATCGCTGTGTGATTGCTTCACCAACTCTTCGCATGATGGCTCCTAAGTACCTGAGAAGAATGTCATGTGTTGGCGATTTCAAGAGAGAATTTTGTTTTAAAGTAAATCTTGAATTTAATCGGATCTTCCTAACGTGGCTTTGATACCATGTTGATTAATGATTAAATTCTTCTAAACTTAAATGTCAATCCTCACAGGTAAAAAACATCTATTGAATTCCATATTTCCCAAATGAGGAAGGCGTGAATATAAATATCAATGTGGGAGACATGTCCCATGAGCGGATGTGTCTCCACAAAGTGGAGACACGTCGGCTCAAGGGATAAGTCCCTTTATTTAATATTCTATCTTTCACACAACAACGATCAATCATCTAACCGATGCTATCTATTTTCAACAGATCCATTGCCTATGAATTTTGGGATTTTCTGCCTCACCACATTCAAACTTGCTAGGGGAGTCACCATCTTTCTTCCCTGATGCAACCTAGATGGGGAGTTTTAATTTGTACATTCCCATCCTTCTCTTGTACTCTCATCCATGTATGAAACCTCTACTCGTCCTATGTCAATATTTTGCATGCTCAAGTTGCCCTTAGAATCTTCCATGTGCTCCCTTTGTCTTGGAGTTTGAGGCTTAGATCCTCCCACTACTGGCTTTTCCATAAGTAGTATTTCTTGAATGTGTCAAAGTATGTTTTTGACAATGAGTCTATGAACTCTTCTTTCTCTGGTGGTGATTGTACTGATGATTTCTTGGTTGATTGGCAAGGTCCATGTATACTTCATCAGGAAGTAGTAAGTTCCTTGCTATTTATTTCCACTTTCCCTTTGTGTGTTTTCTTGTCGTGGAAATCTTTCTCTTCTTGACTATGACTCCAACTTACACTTCGAATTTTACTTTGTTCTCAAGAAGGGCTCTAACTTGGAAATCATATGGTTGTATTTTCCTCAAGTGTTTCTTGTAATCTTCTTCTTTGTTCCCTTTTCTCTATGATCCTTAAAGATCACTTGATCTCTTGTTCTAGACCAACTTGTGTTCTCTTCCTACCTTTATTGAGGTCTAAGGGCATTAATCTCTTATATTGGACCCAATTTCTTTTATGGCAATGATGCCAAATGTTTATTGCTCTATATGATAAAATGAAATATGAATTAATAATAGGTATGATAATGCTTACCAGATACAAGAGTAAAGTATATCTTTATTCACACATGAAATTATTACAAAAAAGGATGACCAAAGATGGTCAACCAAGGATGAAGTCGATTTGACTAGATCATACCCCTTTCCTTTCTGATACACAATCTACTTAAAGGATGCAATAGTTTCCAATATGAACACAACCGTCAACCAATTGATGCTCATAACTATCTGAAGTTGGCAAACAACTAATACATAGTTAAATAACCCATTTTATCAAAACATAATAATAGTCATTGTACACTAACTACAATTTTTTAGATTCTTTTTCAGCATGGCCTGTCTCAATGTGAATGTGTGAGAATGCCTATAATCCTATCTAAACTAAAATAATCGGAATTTATGTGTTGAATACTATGAATACTATGGCCTTGTGTCTTGGCTTAAAAATAAGCATAGGAAGACATGCGTTAGCCTCAAGACAGTAATGAGGTCTATTCTTCTAAGAAATAAGGGCATGAAAACTTGGAAATGACATGGCTATTAATGAGTTGTGGAAACCTACTCACATGTATTTAATGATGATGTGATTTAAACCATTATGATTTCATTATTTGAACAATTTTTATTCAAGTATGGATGGTCTGTTGCTCTAAATATGTACTAGATTTTGTGTTGATTTTATAACAAAATTCCTTATGACTGCCTTTGCCAATTGTGGGAAATTAGCGATAAATATTATTGAATATGGTTGGGTATTTTTCCTTGTATCTATTTATTGGAAAATAAAATGATAAGTTTTATGATTGATAATATACAAAAAAGTTGCATACTCAAAAGTAGGATATATATCACATGTTCACATAAAGATCTACACATAAATCACATGTTCATAGGGTGACTAGCTTGTACACACCTCACAAGTACAACAATGACTAGCTCATGCACACATCATAGGTACAATAGTGACTAGCTCATATGTACATCACAAGTACAATAGGGACTAACTTAACCATACATCACATATATCTAGTGTGAATGATCCACACATACATCACATGTTCATGTAAAGATTAACTATTAAAGTGGAAATGGATGCAACCTATTGCATGCATCATCCTACTACTTGGTTCACAATCATATAAGCCTCCAAGTAGATTTCATATGGAAAAGGAATGTTTGTGCATCCTATACTATATCGTGGCCGCCATCCTTTTTCCAATCCATTGTCATTTATGATGGCAATCAAGCATCCCATAGTACTTGATGTCATCACTTCCAAGGGCATACACATAACAATGTGCACAATACTTGAGGCCATTTATGTAGGTACATGGTAAGTGAATACACATTGAGTGACTGACACATCCACAATGAGTTATTAACACCTACCCTTTTAGTGCATCCCATGCTACACCACAAGTTGCTTCCTTTTCCCTAGTCCTTTGCACTAGTTGTGATGCTAGAGAAGCGTCCCATGTGTCTTCTGATGATCATTGGATATCACATAAGGCCATTAATAAGATTCCCACACTCGTAGAACCATCAAGCCATTGGATATAGATGTCTATTGCTCCTAGGCCACATGCAACAAGTTTGTCCAACCTGGAAGAGAATAGTACCAAACATTTAACACAATGTGACCTTGGTGATATGTTGACTAACCTCCTCACAACATGGGTAGCCCTTGGTATCAGTCACTTCCATGCTATTGGCAACAATCAGCTAGACCTAAAGATATAGTGGATAGCTCCAACATTCATCACTTGCACAACATTATTGACAACCAACTAACCACTCCTATATCATAACATAGATATCTCCAAGCATCATCACCTCTATGCTACTGATGAAAGCCAATTAATCCTCAAGATATGAAAAATAGCTCGAAGCATCAATCACCTCCATGGTAATAATGACAACCAACTAATTACTCGTGTATTAGGCTCAATTCTAACATGTGGGGGTTTTATAGACAAAATACATATTCCACACATCACAGGGGTTCACAAGTACTAGTCAAGTGGGCCTAGATATGTTTATCACAATCAAGTGATTCATGAGTCTATACGCAGAGACTTATAGGTTTGGTCTGAATTTTACAAAAACATAAGAAATACATTGAACCCACGTGAGATAGCCTCTACTCGACATGTACGCATAAATATATACTGGCTTATAAAGTAATCAAATCCACTCAATTCATTCAAGTTATTATCCAAAACACAATATTCAAAAACACATTCTTTATTAGGTAGATATAAGGATAAAATATCTAATCTTATTTAGTAATACTTATAGTTTTTTATTACAAATGGCATAGGAAATCCTAAGGAATGCCATCCCAAGCTCAATCAAAGATTAGACACATAGCTACAACAAGTAGACCATTTTTAGCCATTAAGAAGACCCATTGTTCACCCCATTAGATCATATTACCCAAAGTTTATATCATTATATGATATGGGTTATCAAAATTCCTGAACTCATTCATAGCCATTTAATGCAAATTTCAGCCTCAAATTGAAGCATATTGAAGGGGGAAGGTCGAATAAGTTACGGAACAACCCCAAACCTTGGAGTTATCCTCTAAGCCCTCCCCTATGGACTTGGGTCACAGGGGCATCCTTTGCTCAACAACTGGCTACATACCCCCTTCCAAATGGGATTGAAGTCACATGTAGTTCTCCCAAGATTTCAATTATCAGAATAAAATATTATCAATAGAAATAGATTCAAGTACTTGATACAAGTTATAACCCAACTATGTTTACAATTTAGAAACATAGGTACCAAAGAACTTCCAACAAAGGATGCCAAGATCCCAATTTAAACCCTTCCACTATTTTGATTCATAATTCAACATAAACATGCTAGAACCCTTTTAGGATCACCTCATTAACATAGAGACTAGGCTGATTACCTACCCACAATAAATTCTCTTTGTTTGCACTCACATTGTGACCATTATCACATAACTCATGACACATCTTTCAATATCCAACATCATGTGACTGGCAAGCAACTAGACACAACAACAATATAGATGCAAGGTCTTTAAACTCAATGGCTAGTCCTCACCATTTAGTATCCAATAATGATATGAACATTTTTCAATTCAAGAGTTTGAGAAGGATATAGATCCTATAGGAATCAAACCTCAAATCAATAAGTGATTCACTTTGAGTTAAATTCGTCACATGGTTTCCCAAATTCCAACAGCTACAAGTTACCCTATCACAATTTGACACTTGGAGATTCCTATACCTCTATCATGCTTAGCAATCGCTATCAATGATGTATACAATATTTTCCAAACAAAAATGATTTCCATAATCCTAACCCTTTGCATCAATGATACAATTAGAAGCATGAGCACTTATCACTATTATGCTGGATAATGATGGTCAACAAGCTTATTCATAACCCATAATTCATAAACATTAATACACACAATATTTGGATGTTACAATTAAGCCTTTCTACTCATATAATCGACTATGTTCTTGTTTAACTAATGACCATACCATTCATTATTTTATGGACTCGAAACGCAATTATACAACACCATGGAAAGTTGAATATGAGGATACTTGTATGCCATCAATCTAGCCATTATGCCCCGTGTCTTATAATAACATAGCACATGGCTATTTTTCCTTTCACTATACAATGCAATTATCAAGTCATTATGCCAAGAATGGAGAAAACAAAATATAGCTAAGAAATAATGTGAACAGTGACATGGTAGTTATAGCCACTAAAGTAAACTTCTGGGTTCATATTATTGTCCTAGCTAATATCATTAACCCCAATTAAGAAAAATAAATAAGATACCATTTTATATAGATGGGGAACCCATCTAATATTTCTCTAGGATCACATTTACCTTTACAAGAAACATACTCAATAGTGTTATTCAACCATCTTGCTTGGAGTATCATGCAATAGATTATACAATGTTATCCTTCCCGTTACTAACTATTTTCACTTAGTCCTATGCCAAGGTAAGCTTACACAAACTATAATGGTTAGTGAACTAAAGAAAGATGATATTAAGATTTGGTCCTCCAAATTTTATTTTTATATGTGCAATGACTTGAGGAAAGTGTTACACCCCGATTGTATAGCTACTATTGCATAGGGCAATTGATTGTAATGTTTGAATCATTGAGTTGAATAAAACATGTTTTTGTTATCAAATTGAATGTGTTCTATTTAAATGATTGTCTCATTTGATTGATACTTCTATCGATGTTATCCTTGAAGAATGTTGCATGCATAGTTATTGAGTTGTGAATATTCTAACTTAAGATGTTTTGTATACTGTTAATGTTGTGAACAAGTAACAGCCGAGATTGCATGTCTATGGGTGTAGGTACATGAAACATTCCTCCAGGCGGAGAGGAAACATCACTCGGGTGAGGGGCTTGGTCAGATAACCGGTAAAGTAAATCAATTGAGCATACACACACTTCACTAAAGGTTTAAGAGGAACTGAGTCAAATAGGTTGGTCTTGATAAGTCATCCATAGGCTTTAGGAGTTTGGGTTACTTCTTTGTGCTTTGTGAGTGGTGTTACTTTTAAACCTGACTTATTGTTCTGTGACCTTGGGTGTGTAACATGATTGGATATATGTACATAGGCAAGGTGTATATGTATACACATGTATCTCTCATATACATGTATCTATATGTATAGACATGGCGATACAAACATACGATCGGCAAACTGATATGCCATACGTATGTGTCGACATGGTATACATACATATACATGTACATGACAGTATAATTGGCTATATACATCTATATACATATACACACTACCTATTGTCTGTGATTATAATATTATCATATTCTGGAATTTGCATATACACATATATACATTAATAGGTATATTGAAACTATGTTGATTGGCGCGCAATACACGTATTTAATCAATTATTATGTAAATGTGTATATATGTATAAATGTAAATATATAATTATATATATATATATATATAATTATATTTTTACCAAAACAATATATATGTATATATATGCATATATACATTTTGAAGTATAATAAAACTATAATAAAATATATATCAATATAATACAATGTATATAAATATATATATATACATATATATTTGAAATAAAGAAGAAATTGAGACTTAACTTTATTAAGTTATTTGGTAATATCGATTATTGCATCATGGAGAATAAACTATGGAAATCGGTAGCAATGTTTTAAGTATTTTATGCACCACTGAGAAAATACGCCAACTTCATAAAATAGAAATATTTCATTGAACATTATAACAAACTTTTGAAATGGGTCAAATTTTGAAGAAAACTTCCTGTGAATGGTATGAGCTTCCAACGCAAGAAGAAATGGAAGTATGAATGATTCAAACGTAGTTATGAGATGAGTCAACTCAGCCAATAAATGAGCAAGGTGTTTGAAAGATAAACCATGACATTTTCTGCAAGATGGAAACCCACCATATTTCATAAATCGTGCCATTTATGGGGAGACACCTATAGGTGTCGACCCTCCATTTTATCATATGCAAGTTTGAAATATTCTCTAATTTGTTGGAAGTTGATTCACCTCTTTAAGCTATGAGTAAGTGTGGAAATTCGCCATATTTCATTTAGAAATATTCAAAGAGTAGTTTTGTCATTTTACATACCTGCAAGAGTGGAAATTGTTGGGCTGGGGGCTCTATAAATAGCCGCCCAGTTCATTCATCATGCATCACTTGCAAAACTCCGAATTCAATTGTTTTTCTTTTGAGTTTGTTTCCCAAATTCATTATCTGAAATCATAATCATTTCTAAGTGCTAGGAACAGAGGAATTACCAGTTTATTATTATCAAATTCTGAGTTTATCCCAATACAGGTGTATATTCATCAATTTAGGGTATAAATCTGGGTGATAATTCTATCAACATTGAGGGTTTATGCTAAGAGGAAGACTAAAATTGTGTCATTTGAAGGAAAACTTATAATCAAGCATGAAATATTCATCTTTCAATTTTGTTTCTGATTGATATATATGTGTTTCTTTGTGTTTGCTGTATGTGCAAAGGTAGAAGGTCATTTCTTGAATTGTATTTTAGAATGTAGAGAAAATGAGCTACTATGAGAAATGTTTACGTAGTTGTGCTTAAGAAGTGAACTTATGAGAAGGTTAAAAATGCATATTAGTGTGAAATTGCATAATTTGTATGGTCTCCATATAAGGAGAATATGTTTGAAGTAGATACTAGATACTAGGAATGAAATGAAGATAGTGGTCTAGCAAGGTCTTTTCAACTTAAGTTATAGGGATAACTGAGGTAAGCTAAAGTACTCCTAGGATAAAGATTTCCTAATTAGGAGGAATGGTATAAGACACTTGTAGACTGCTTCATTTCTAAGTAGATAGATTGATGTAGGATAGTTTGGGATGATAGACAATCCAATGAAGGACTAAAGCCTAAACGTAGTGTAAGATAGCCTTAAGTCAAATCGGCCTTGAGTGGTGTATATGATAGATGACCTTATTCAAAGTACTGAATGAGAATACTTTGCCAAAGTAGTGAAATGTATGACATCCACTTAGATGTGAGATAGTTGAGACTACACTGTCAGTTCATTGTGATCTTTCATGCTAGTTCGGGATTGTGAAATAGCAAGTTCTAGATGTATAGGACACAACACTATGCTCAGTTGGGTTGTCACAGCTGGATATTCTACCAATCTCTTCGTTCGAAGGGAGGGCCATCTATCGAATGATAGATGTGCAGGGGACCGCATTAATAGTCCGTGGTTGGCGGAAAAGCGCCCGAGTGATGTTTCTCCTCCATAGCAGGCGACAGATACACCAAGATTTGAAATTAAGGGAACCTGGACCGTCTTACTACTATTTGTGCAAAAGCTTACAAGCTATGTATGTAATTGTTTTACTTTTGTACTCTGATTTATATTTGCAATGAAAATGGAATTCATGTGGAAATATATATTGTAACTTGCATGTATTTATCAATGAAGAAAGGAAGAATTTTATAGTAATGTCTTTGTTACTTGATACTTTTATATGTTTGAAATGAAAAGTTGAATTTTTCTTAATTACCCAAGGTTGGGGTCGTTACAGAAAGAATAAAATATTAGCTCAACTCCTATCATATAGTTAAGTCTTTAGACATTGCACAAGTGAGATTATGATCCATCATGGTTTTGCATAACTAATAGTAGTGTCCCAACTTTTGCATCTTACCTAGACTATATGCTATTTGTGAAAATGGTAAAACATTTAACACATATACTACCAAATCCTTTATCTATGACACACCTATATATAGAGGTGTTTGGTGATTGAGGTAATGTAGAATCCAGCATTAAACCCCAATGGTCTTGCCTTGGTTGTAACATAAATATTTTATTTTCTTTAAAAAATACAAAACTAATTGTTTTCAAATCCTCTAGTTCGCTTGAAGAAACCACTGGTTGTGCCTAAGAATATTGACTTGAAATCCCACATTAATGAGCACTCTTTGAGACACCATGGTGAATGAGAATAGTAAGATGAACTAAATGCATGTGGATTATAGAGCTTGGAAATGCATGTTGCAAACCAATTCCAATGTTGTTGCCACTTTCCAATCACTCATTGTCTTTGTGGTGGGCACTGAAAGTATGTGATCAAAGACACCTCTCTCAAGCTGATTTCTTAGCTTTCTTGCTGCTCTTTTTCTCTTTAACTCCTCTAGACCTGCACTTACTTCTCCTCTAATTCCTTCTTGGCTTCATTTTTTCCATAGCTTTCCTAGAATACCCTCCTCTTTCCTCTATTGAAATTCCTCTATTCCTTATGCTTGATGGACTTGCATAAAATGTTCAAAGCTCTTTATTTGGCACCAAAAAGGAGGATGCCAAGAAAGGTTGCAGAATCTGGACTTTTACCTATCAATTGTGTTCACTTTAGAGTTTCTAAAACCATCTCTTTCAACAAATCCCTTTTGTGGATATCCTGCAGCCATTGTAGTCCACAAGGCCACATTTCCTTGAGGCATTTCATCCACCACTTGTGCCCTCTCCTTTTCCCTATGTCTGAAGATATTCTTCAGGCTTTGATGGGAATCTATAGCTTGTTGGAAAGCCCCCCTTTTAGTGCAAGAAAGGAGGATGCTACCCAAGGTTAGACAATTTGGCTTTTATGCCTCCTCCCCTAAAATTTCTGTATTTGTTATACTTTTATGGATGCCTATAACCTATTCATGAGCTCTAATTATAGCATAGGAAAGAAGGATGCAGTTAAAGGTTGTGAAGTCTAGCATTTACACTTGCCAAATGCATTAATGGACATCCATACTCTTTTCTCCTATGTGTCATGTCTTTTGTCCCTCCTTTACATGAAAATTGGATGAAAATTGTAGGGGTGCCATGCCTCATTAATAGCATGACACATCCTTCAACCTTGATAACCATTCCCTCACTAAATGCACAGTCTCCCCGTCCTCCATGAATGAAAGTTTAATCTTATTTGTTTATTGGTTTTCTCTGATAGTCATCCATAATTGGTTGATGTGGGGGATGTGACAAATGGATTCATCACAGTAAACAACATAAAATTTGTTCATGCATGTAAGAAAGGATTTGCAAATGATTTCACAATATCAACTTTCCTATTACCCTTAATGATTGGGCAGGAACATAACATCACCATAGACAAATTCTCTAAAGATATTTATCCACAACAAGTTCACCAGGCATTTGATAGAATTACAACAATGAATTTATATATAATTGGTAAACATCTAAACTACTAACATGCAACACTAAAGTGTGGTTTTCATTCTAAATTTTGAGTGGATAGGGATGTTGGAGAAGATAGGTGCCTAATCCTTGGGATTATAGAGTCTAAAACTTGATTCAATATAATATTCTAAAAACCTTCAATTTGTAGAGTTTACAAACAATATATCATTGCCTTACAATGATTTAAAATTTGAAACCCACATATTTGACTTGTTGAAAATGATTCTACTTACTAATCCTCTAGAAACAATGCACACCCCTATCATTGTCTGAAAAGACTTACCATCCTCAAAGATGAGCTAATCAAACTAGTGAATCTTCAACACATGTGCAAGCATAAATTTTCTATTTTTCTTGAAAATATACTTCTTTCACAGAACATACAATACTATGTATGAGACAACCACATTTAGAATTTTGTATTTATATCATTATTTTAGGCAAATTTATTACAATAAAATACTGGAACAAATACTTCAGATCTCTATTATCTTTAGAAAAAAGACTAAATTTTTTATTTAGTTTCTCTTTACAAGCATATTCTCTCCATAATCACCTAACCCTTTCAAAAGAAAAATCCTTTACATTATATAGAATCCCTTTCAAAAAATCAAGCCAACTATTACAATGTTTTGGAAAAATCAAACATTATATTACTCAAAATCTTCTACTTTTGTCCTCTTGATTTTGAAATTTGCTACCTTCCATTTTGCTTTTATGGGTATTTAAAACTCATAGCTGGAAATATTTGATGTGGCACAACTTCGGGGAGCCATAACTTTTGATCTTGGCTTTTGTTTGACCTCCCATTTTTTTTATACTAAAGAGCTTGAAGAGTTCTACTGCCCAAAATATCACTATGTCAATTTCAACTTTTTTTAGAGCCAAATTCCATTGTTTTAATCTTCAAAATTCAAATTAAGATTTTGTCTAAGACTTTTGATCTTTTGAAAGTTTAATAATTTCTTATCTACGTGCTATTTTTCGGTCAAAATTGGCTCTCAAGGTTGACTATGCATTCTTGGAGCTTTGGGTAAATTTTCAGATCCATATGTGCTTAAATGCCAACTTACTAAACATAATAATCCTACTATTTTTTGTTATTTTGATAATTTTGGGTATTCTAGACAATTTTACTCAACAAGTTTAAAATCACTGTCAAAGGCTAATGTCACTGATAGACAACATTTTTTTATCTCAACCAAATTTGGATAAAACTAAGACACCAAAGGGGGCACAAATTGGGATGATATCTTTATAAAATTAAAATAATTTTTGAGCCATAGACGTTGTTGATGTTTTGCAGCTACGGGCCTCATACCTTCCAGGTTTGAATCATTATGAAGGAATAAATTGAATATAGCCAATGGCTATTCAATTTATTTAAGTTCGATCTAAGTTAATGAGAAGGCGCCTCATTCATTTAATATTTAATAATTAACATTTAATTATTAAAGGGCCGACCTTCCTTGTAATTCGCAATTATTATTTGTAATTATATTTCTCTATTGTGGCCAACCTTGTCCTTGAAGAGGTGTGACCTCTCTCTTATTGTGTATTTATACAAGGTCATTCCCCCTTCATTTGATCATCAAGTTCATTCAGCAGCATTCGCATTCCTAGAGGAGTTCGCACTTGAGCAGCAGACCTTCAATTTGTAGCAGCAGATCATTTCTGTAGTAGCAGATCATCTTCCTGTAGCAGCAGATCATCTTCTGTAGCAGCAGATCGATTACAAGGAAAAACATATTCATTTGTATTGCATATAATCTAGAAGTGCTCTTATTCATGGTATTAAATTGGCACTATCTTGTGCCCGAGTTGTAAGCAAATTTCTGCTCTTATTCAATCAATATATAAGAGATATATTGGTTGGGTTTTTCTCCCTCAGGTTGGAGGGTTTTCCCAGGGTATCTTGTGGTGTTCATCGTCTCATGTGTTGCATTTTCTGACTACTTTCTTTTCTGATCCTAAAACTAACAGACATGAATTGGGAAATTAAACATAGGCTCCAACACAATGAAAGCATTTACCTTTCTTTTTCTTGGCTATTGTGTCTTTACTATTCTTTACAAAATTGTACTGGGAGGCCCAAGGTTTGTTTTCACTTCTTCTTTACCTTGGCCTTAGATCCTGTTGAAAATAGAGCTGTAGAATCCTCATCATTGAAACTCGCATCCTTCTGATTTCTTCTTGAAGTAAACTACTTGCCAACAGTCCTAATTAGCTTGAGCACTTAGAGCTACTACCAATCCAAGATATGATGTTGGAAAACTCCCAAGAAGGGTATAACAATGTCTTCATCTGAGATTTACTGAACCACATGCTACTGGATGATTTTTGAAAAACATAAAGCCAGTTTGTGTGGTTTGATTATTTTTGTGATTCCTACATTTTTAACTCAAAAAACCTTCTACATAGATATAGTCTTGTACTTACATCTTTTGATTCATATAACTTAATCAATTGTTTCCAAGCCTCTTTTGCTGTTTTTGACTCACTTACTTGCAAAATCACATTTCATTTAAACTTAAAGAGTATACAAGAATGAGCCCTACCTTCCTTTGCCTCTCACTGATCAAATCTGCATCCTATGTAGGTTTAGTCTAAGTGCCTTCAACTATTTTGAGCATGTCCTTGTCAGAAAAAGCATCTCCATTCTCAACTTCTAGAGATTGAATCCAGTACAATCAAATAAGTTTACAATCCTCAAAGGATCCCTTGCAATGAATGTGGCCATATCTCTATCTTACAACTTTTGATGCTAAAAACCTTGAAGCTTGCAGCTTCATTTGACCAGCAGCAACACTTACAATGCAGCAGCAGCAGCTCTCTTTGCTTGTTTCTGATTTTCTTTGCAACTGCACTTTCTCCAATCACAGTATTTGCAAACAAGGCTTCGCTCCAATCATTGTAATCCTTGTAAACAATAGTTGGCTTAGCGCACACTTGCAATCTCTTATGCTAGCACTCTTGGAAAGTTACTGCTAGCTCTGGTACCATGAACTGAAACTAAATATAAATGTGTGGAATAAAAATAGAGCTTTGCTCTTGTTATTTATCCTCAAAACTGAAAACAGAGTTGCATGCTTATGTACAAAAAATAGGGTAGGAGAGTCTTTCTAAAAGACTCAATCTAACTGTCATAAATTTATTCTCTAACTTACAGCTAACCTATTCCTAACAGCATTTGCACAGCTATTCAATATCCTGTCTCCTATTAAACTGAAAGATCTAAACATACACAACTAAAACCCTAAATATGTGTTTATTAATTTGCATCTCTAACAAAGCTTAAGGATAGGATTTTTCCTAAAGTGCAAGTTGAATTTTTTTGGTTATTTTATTTCACAAAAGAATTTATTACAAAATTGTTATTTCTAAATATATCTTTTTGTTGCAAGGGCATGCTTTTGTGATGACTCTAACTGTTAGTAAGGTCACTTTGGCCCCGATGCTGAATGCAAGAGTGTCCAGTTCTAAGCAGGGATAAGACTCTTGGTGCGACAATTCCTGCACAAAGCCTTTGCCCTATGAATGGCCTACTTTTCTGCCTAGATGAACTATTCCACCTTGGAACCCTTGGCAGGAAACAGCAGATGGCATTTTCTAGTACCTCTTTTCTTGGGAAAGAAAGAGAAAGTTGAGTCTGGGTGCATTGCATGTTTTCTTGACCATCTAATATGATTGTACAAACAAATAGTGGAGGAGATTGGAGGCTTAGAGTTTGGGTGTACACACATAGAGAGAGAGTGGGTAGGAATAGGGAGAGAGAGAGAGAGAGAGAGGGCTACTTAGGAGAGGAATAGAGAGCTGGGGAGGGAAAGGGAGATAGAGAGGAAGAGAGAGATTATGGGAGGGGAGCAAGTGGGAAAAGGGGGCAGTGAGAGGGAGAGAGAAGGAAGTGAAAAGGAGAGGAAGAGAGGGGGGGCAAGAGGGAGAGAGGGAAGGGGGAGAGAGGGGGAGTGTTACATCCCACCCTAGTTTGCAAAAAACTACTTTTCACTTTGAGTAATTAATGCTATGAATCTTGTACTCTTGAAAATCATTTATACTGTCATAGAGTTATGCAATTATATGACTATGTTTTTAATGGAATTATGACAGTATTTGATGCTATGAATTGGATGAAATGTTATGAAAGAAATTTCTTTTCTATAATAGCGGATGTTAATGTAAATGCAATGTGATGGATTTACTATAATGTTTTCCAAGCTAACTACCATTGTTTTTCCCTGAGTGATAATGCAGGAATGATTCGAGCACCTCCAAAGAGAAAGAGGGGAAATATTAGCTGGGAGAAGGGTGACGTTGTGGATTCTCTGGTTACACCATCCGAGCTAGTGACATATGGTTCGGTAAACCTAATAGGTCTAGGGGATGCTTCTTCCATGTATGAGGTAAGCCAACTTGTATCCGCTTGTTGTGTCACCCGTTTCACTATGAATGGTTGTTTTAGGGTTTCTTAGCCTTCTTGTTTCTATATATTTACATATGAGTGAATATACATATGGATATATTACTTGCGAGGAAAGTCAACATATGCATATATGGATTGCGTGTACGCATACATGGACGCATATGCATGTACGTAGACGGAACTAAATGCCTACATACGTGAATGTAATTTCACGTACGAATAAACCAATACATGCATGCATATGTATATTCGTGTCTATATTTGTGTTATTCGATAAATGTATTGTGTTGATGGGTGTTTTTGCACACTTTCTCAACACAGGTAATGCATAGGTGCATCACCTCTCTTGAAAGGAAATATCTAACAAGTTGCTGAAAATAACCCCAAGGTCTCTCGGGTGTCAGGTCATGACTTGCATAGGATACCACAGTCGATGTTTGATGTGATCTTGTTAATAATCATAGGGCGGACTTACAGAAGCTTAGCTGGAAAGGAGGTCGATCTGCGAATGAAGTTTTAAAGATTGAAAGTTACTGTACGTTTGTTGCAGGTTCAAACAACATTTCTAAATTCCATTTCTGACTTAAGATTTGGCTTTACAATATGCAATGAATGTAAGCACAGGCTACTTGTTAAAAAAGGAAAAAGAAGGAGAAGGGGGCGGGGAAGAGAGTAAATTCTTGGATCTGCAACTACTAATGAATAGTGATCATGGAGGTTTCTGCTGTGGACAGTTTCCTAAATACGGAATCTCAGTTAACCAGAAATATCACAGTGTCATGAAATTTGTGCTATCTTCTAAGGACTACTGATTTTTTTACCATTCATCCACCACATACATGTATGAACAAAGATAAAGATTTAAAGGCAGCTTCAAATTAGAGTCCAGACTAACTTTACGCAGCCATCTACCAGCAGCAAATAGCCAAAAGTATGGACAAGAAAGGCATCTACACAACAAAAATCTTAACAACCATGGAACAACATTACTAAATCTACTGCAGTTAAACTGAAAGGCAACTAAAACAACAAAGTAAATTCAACTAAATCATCTAACTGAGAGAGAAGAATCATGAAACATGAGAAGAAACTCAAAAATGCACCCAAGTCAATGTATTTCTATTGCAATTTCTGCAGCATGTCTTTACAACAACTCAACTCCTCCCAAATGAGAGGAGACCCCTATTTATAGTGTCCAAAAGGCAAAACATGTGGCCAAGATTTGATCTCATTGTGTGGCCAATATTCACTTACATTAGGGTTTCACCTACCCCCAAAATATATCACATTTTAAAATACACTTGTCCATATCCCTATTTTGGCCTCTAGTGACAACACTGTAGCATTTTGTCTTTTGCTGATTGCTCTTTTTTGTAGCTATTCTGGAAGTAACTCTTTGCCATCAATAGGCTTGCCCTCTTGCTTCTTCAAGGCTGCATATTCTATGAACTTTAGAATCACCAGTTGGAGCTTATCGAACTCTATGATGTCAGATTTCAGCACCTGGAAGCTCCACTCCTCAGAATTGTGAATGAGCTTCTCCCAATATTCATAATACTTGGCGATGTGATCCGTGAACAGCTCGGACTGGGTGAAGGCTCCGGCAACAAAACTCATGAAATTTGTGGTTATCTCGCCCGACATTCCATCTTCCATCCTCTTCTGGAAGTGAGGCTTCACTTTCTCTGAATTGATCTGGACAACGGGTACATCGCACCCTGTCATTAGTTTCAAATACTGGCTGCAATCCGACCAAACCTCCTTGGCCCAGTCGATATCTGAGTTTACCTTTTCAAGTACTTTCTCTAGCCTTTCCTTCCTATTATCGTAGTCTCTCTTCCAGATATCCATTAGCCAGTGATCATTCTTTTTAAATACAAATTCCTTCTCCTAGATCTCGCTTGGTAGCTTGAGGATAGCCTCAATCTTTGGGTAGACAAACCCATACTTCATTGGGAAGTTAGCACAAACCTTCCCCGTACCCTCAAAAGACTTTTGTATATCCGGGAATTTGTTCATTGTTCGAACAGCGTGATTGATGCTCACATTTCCAATGTCCAAGACCTGCCAGAACCAATTTTCCTTAGTCTTGTCCAAGTTTTTCCTCTTTTCTAGATTATCAATCTGCTCTTTTGATAGTAACTGCGGCGGGGCTGAGCATGTTGTAGGTTGTTCCTCTACAGACGACCATTGCTGGATGTAGGCTGTCAAATCAGCCACCTGTGCTTTAAGCTCTTCTTTGGAAATCTTGTCTTGCTAGATGAGATGCACTACCATAGCGACGGATTCTTGAAGGTGGACTACCGTTTGTTCCCGGGTGGCAACTCCCAAGTCAATGGTGGGAATATTGTAATTTATTCCTTGTTCGCCTGCCATCGGTGTAGCTACCTGCACCATCCTGGATCTCGAGGCATCCATTCTTACGTTTGATCTGATTTTCGAATTCTTCTCCTTCTTGGTGCCGATTTGGGCTCGGGCCAATATAGCCTCCAGCCTTGCTTTTGGGTCCTTAGGAGCAAGAGCTTTATTCTCAAGTTGCTTTTCCAACTGGTCAGGCATTGAGGACTTTCCCTTAAGTGACTCCTCCCTATCTTCTTTATTATATTTTCTGATTTCAATGGCCTTGTCATTGAGAGCTTCTTGTTCTGTCCTTGCATCCTCGTTCTCCTCATCGGAGTCTTGTACGAATACTATGCGTTTGATAGGGGATTCAGTGGGCAAGTGTTTATTGGGGTTTTCTTCCCCTTCAGCATCTTTTTGAGTGAGTACCTCTTCATTATGTCCAGGGGCACCATCATGCTCTCCCACCGGAAACCTATCATCTTTTGTTACAACGGCAGCGACCGTCTTCTCAATAGTAGGTTGCGCTTCAGCCTCCTTATCTTCAATCTCCTTGACTTGCTTAGCCAGCTCCGTGTCAACCCTGGGGTTGATGGTCTCCTGAATATTCCTTACATCTAGACCTTTTCCATAATCACTAGAGGATTCATAGGCAACGTCGTCAATTATTTTGTGCTCATATACAAGATGATCATGGTAGTCATCCGTCTCTTCCTCTAATCTTTTGACTACCTCCAATTGTTGTCTTTCCAATTCCTCAAAAATTTGTATTGTGGCTTCCATATTAGGTGGCTCAGTGGGGGGAGGAGGAACTGGGATATTGGTCATTGCTTGGGCCATGGTAGCCTGCACTGTCAGGTTTGCAAACATTCCCGAAAGCTCAGATGGTAGATTTTGCATATATTTCATGAAAGATTCCGAAAGAGAAAGGGCATGCATAGAGTGGCAATGGTAGGAGATGGGAGAGGAAAAGATGGAGACATGGAGGATAAGGAGACCGGTGAAGTAGTGACAGAGGATGAATCCACCAATATGACCTGCATGATGGGAGAAGTAGAGGCAAGGTGGACAGAGATATCCACTGCCGGCAGAGAGGGATCAACTACTGCACGTGGGATCGATGGGGGAGTGGTAATGGCAGTAGTAGGAGTAGATGAGAAAAGTGAAGATCTTGGCCGATCTGCCTCCATGTCTTCTCCCTCATGGAGTGGCTCTTCTTGAATAATTGGCATCTCAGTGGTGTTGCCTGATTTCTTGTGTCTCTTGGAAGACTCACCTTCTAAGGCCTTTCTTGTGTACACCTTAGGATCAAACTGCTGCTCGCCAGTCTCTTTTCTCTTTCTCGAGCGAATGGGTGGAGGGGACTTTGATGTTTCTTCAATTGATGCAGCAATTGCCCCACCCTCAAAACTACTTGGCTCACTTTCAAGTCCCTTCAAGTTCAGGACGACCCCCTGCTGTTTTAATCGGGCAACCTTCCCATCAATCCATGCTTTTGTTTGACCCTCAACAGACTTAGTGAGGATGTCAAGGTCGTCGACCTCTTGCCCATCCCAATCAATCATTGGCAGTGGTAGATTAGCGATGACGTTGCACCTGGAGTCTATCACAGTGTTTTCCTCCTCCTTCAATTGATGTGGTATTGGGAATGAGTTCACCCTTTTTACGAAGTATGCGGTCATCCGCATATAGTGCCTTATTCGCACCTTGAGATCATCTTTACAAATTGCCCAGAAATCTTCAACATTGTGAATGTGGGCATACTCCTGTCCAAGTGCCTTCCCAACATGGCCGTATGGATCTATCCATGGTCTGGCCGTGTGGGATTTGAGGTGGTACTCGGCCAATTCCTTCTCTGAATTGCCCACACACTGGGAAGTATGAAGCTCATACATCCCCTGGCCGAGTGTAAGGGGATAAGGGATCCTCGCTAGATGTTTGTTGCTCAAGACGACGTGAATGTGTCGCAGCTGCCGAGAGAGTTCTTACAATATCATCCGGCCATTAGGGTACCGGGGCAGCTTGTTTGGTTTCTCTGAGATTCCTTGGGCTCAAATGTAGGGGAAATTTGGATATTAGATGAACAAGAAGGCATATCGCTCGAGGAGAGTTCGAGCACTATGGGAAATTCTACTCTCAAAATCACCCCCGAGCAGCCTAATGATGTAAGCAATGAATGCATCATTCACCCTACGGTAGTCCTTCTTGAAGTTTCTGAATTGTAGTTGGGGGTACTTGTCGAAAGCCTTGAGTTCTCTGCCAGACTCTTTGTTGGGAGCTTTGAATAGTCCATTGTAGTGCTTCTGATTAGCCAATGAATATACTAGGTAAGAGGTCATATAGAATTTAGAGGCCTTTTTGACGTTCATGAATTGCTCATGAAAGCGGTCATTGATTATTCCTCCCAAGTAGAATGTGGTATCATTTCCACGGAGAATTTGCTCAATGAAATAGAACATCCATTCCTGAAAATATGTTGCACAAGGGAGGCCCATCACCCTGCTTAGCATGGTGACTAAATCATGGCAGTTCTTGAAGAAGTCACTGTGAAAGAGCTCCTAAGGAACCTTTGCAACACTGGCCCGCTTGTCTTTTAGCCAATACTGGTTTATGAGTTTCTTGCATCTTATGGGGTCTTCATCCCACATTTCTTTGCACTCTTTGATAGTAGGCAACTCCATCTTTCCAAAGATCGGAATACGGAAGGCTTTCATTATACCTTTTGGTGATATGTCGGCCAAAATGTTCCCATCCTTGTCAACAATAGTTCGTGTTTTTGGCTGATACGCCCCCTTGTAGGCCATCATCAACTCGAGGGCGATCAAAGCGGGAGGAAAACCTGCAACTTTAGCTATGCCATTGCTTCTGATCAACTTTGCATTCTCCATCTTGGGGTTTATTCTGACCCTTTGTATAAACTCATAAATGTTAACATGCCCGATATTGGTGTCAGAAATATCTTTCCAGTTGGTTGTGATTTTGGAGTGCAACGGCGCCCCTTGGAACTGATATTTTGTTTGATCCTTATCTTCCTTTCCTTGAGGAGCCTTGGCAACTCTTTTTCGTTTATCCTTCTTTATAGCTGCTTCGAAGGTTCCTGCAGTTGATTCCATATATTTTGCAAATGGAAGCAAAGTGAACACAATCAAGCATGAAGATGTGAATATTAGCCAAAATCCTCCCGAACATTGTTACACTGTGTAGTTAATCATTCGAAAATCTAACACTCAGTGAAATTTATCATTCCTAGTTTACTCGAGGGAATTTGGATGGTCTGGGCTCTGGACGCTGGACTTCCCCTGTCAGAATGTTGTTCTAAAGGGCGAACAAAGCAAGGAGTTCCGGATGCTTTCTGTCGATCTTGGATTTGGATAATGAAGAGTTCATGTGGGAGAAAGTCACATTTTAGCACATGGGTCATTGTTAGTTTTCGGATTGGAGGTCATTTAGGTCGCCATTAAGACATTTAAGACAACTTTGGAGAAACAACATTCAGGAGGCGGAGCTCTAGGGTCCAGAATCTGGGCGGCAAAAGGGCGCGGGTCAAAGCCTTGTGTCACTTTGGGTGTTTAAGTGCTTGGGACCCGGAGGCTGGAAGGTGATTGTCTGATGGCCATTCCAAACAACGGAATGGTAAAGGCGGCCTGCAGACGGAAGTCCTAGGACGGGGGCCCGAAGATCATTTGGAGGCATTTATTTTCATCAAAAGCCTCATGTCAATTGGTCAGCTAGAGTCCGAGGTATGGAACAACAGGGTGGAAACGACGCTCAAGATGGCGAATGGGAGACGACCCCTTGAAGGCGGAGCTCCGGAGACTGAAACCCGCAAGGTAATTCGTTGTTGCTTTGTAGTTTGAAGTTCATTTTGAAGGTCAAGACAATGAGAAGGGTCGGGCACAGGGTTGAATCCCTCCTTTATCAGATTCATTCAAATTTGGAATTCTTTATCCACAACTTAGGCGTGAAATCACAAAAAGTGTGACTGGGGGTCGGACAGTGAACTTACTTTGTGATCCCAATGAAGACCGGTGAAGTGGAGGCTCGGAGGCGAGGGCGATGAAGGTTGGGAGGCACTGCACTTCTCTGTTTCTCTTGACATGTGAAAATGACATGTCGAATCTAATATTTATATCCCTAAGTGCAATTAATGCCCTTAATGAATGCAACTATGGTGGTCGATGAAGTTGGTGCGATGGGAAGGCCACCCACATCACTCTTTACTCTTTTAGGGTGACTCTCCATACTTAGTAAGATTTTGCACCTACCGGAAGCAGAACTGAGAAAGAATCAGTACAGGAAGCCTCCTAAGGCAGATGAGATCATTTCAGAAGTAAGGTTGGAACCGGGTTCAACGGGAACAAGGTCGGACTCGGGCTCAGAACAGGGACCGGACTTAGAACTAACCAATGGTCCCAAGTTCATCCCCACTCCGACTCCGCAGGTTTTTCACCACTATCAAGCGAGCCATCAGGAAGATTCAAACACTCAAGAACAAGGTCCCCCAAGCACAAACAACATGACCAAAACAAACAAGAGGCGACAAAAGAAAGCAAAGAAAGATGGAGGCGTAACCGGGGCCAAAACCAAACTTGGACAAGAACACAACACAAAGGAGAAAAGCAGGGGCAGAGGTGGAATGAAAACGGAACCAAGAACATTGTGAATGTTCCAAGTTCAGTTTCATCCCGCAACCCGAACCCGCAAAGCAAAGAAAACAGTGTCCCAGGAGGAACCAAGATGGAAGCAAAGGTGAAGCCAGATGGTGGCGGAAGCGGAAACGGGGGCGGAACCGGAACCAAAACGGGAGCGGAACCTTTTGCAAAGTTTCGAGTTCAGTTCCCATCCCGGTTCCGATTCCGGCGAAAGCAAGGAAAAGGAAAACCAAAGAAAACCTAAGGGAGGAAACCAACCCAAAGGCCGAACACAAGCAAAACAACAAAGAAAAAGCAAAGACAAGACGCAGAACCGGAACCGGGACGAAAACAGAACTGGGAACCTTGTGAAGGTTCCAAGTTCGATTTCATCCCAATTTCACCTCTGACAAAAGGAAAGCAAACGAAGGAAAAAGAAGACCAAAGCGGGGCCGAGATCGGAACGGAAATAGAACTAGGAATTGTGTGAAGGTTCCAAGTTCAGTTTCATCCCGATTTCGCCTGCAAAACAAAAGAAAAAAGGTCTGAGGAGGAAAAGAACAACTCCAAAGACCCAGGCAAAACATCAAGGACAAACAAAAGGCAAGGGGAACCCACTCACTAAGATGACATCCTAAAGACTCTTTGACCACTTGGGACTCAAAATAGGGGCATGCAAAACGAGGTGGCAACAAAATGACTTGGCAAGGCAAAAGAAAGAGAGGGTCCCCGTTCCGAACAGGGTGTATGTTGAGGGCACAACAAATGGCGACTCTGCTGGGAGAACGCTCTAGCGTTCTAAAGATAAATATTCATTCCGGACCCAAAATCTCGTGTTACGCAAAGTAGAGGGCTAGTTTCCAAGGTTGAACTAGGAGACAATTTGAGGACAGGAGCCTAGATTGAATCATACTGCAACGTCATCATGAAAGTGTGTGCATGATGAGTTCATTTCCTTCCTTCAAAAATCGTGTGGACAACTACTGATCGGGAGGGACAAGCTACGTAGTTCATCTAACTCCAAAAGTAACTTGGACGTTGCTCCGTTGCCAGTCAGGCGTCCATAGACCCAACAGAGTTATTGTTGTGACCCCATGAACATAGCTCTACTGCCAACCAGGAGTGCATAGCCTCGGTAGAGATATTGGTACACCCATACGGCTGAATAATTTTATATTTTCTTTCGTTTTCTTTTTTGATATTGCTTTGAAGTACTTTCTTTCTTTTTCTCAACCGTCTAAGCATTGAAGCTCACTATGGGTTTGGAAATCATAGTGGTCATTGGAGTAGACTTTAGATTTTTCACTCATTTAACCCTCCTAGCAATTACCACACAATTCTTCAAAAACTTTTAAAGTGCGTTTTGTGCATGATCCATGATTAGTGTAGCAGATTCAAGCAAGGATGCAATCCTACATCAATCCAGAGTTCGAAAGAGGAAACCGATGCCTAGGGCTTTCAGAGATCAGAAGTGGGGAATGAAGGGTTATCTAGAGAACAGACACGAGCGGGCAACAAAGTGAACTGTTCGTCAAGCCGATCATGACCACCACAACAGAAACATGGAGAGATCCTCACCAAAACAAAACCGCTGGGAAGTGAGCAAAACAAGACAAAGCAGGAAAGCAAAAAAAGGAAACCTACCCTAACCTATGCACAAGTATTCACAGGAACAACTTTGAAAGAGCTTAGGCTTTGAAGTAATGGTTAAGGTGTTGCCCGTTGATAGGCAACATGACGTCCTCACTAACTAAGGTCTTTAAGCGGAAAGCATTATCTCCCAAAATTTCAGCTATCTGAAAGGGGCCAAGATAGAGCTTGTCGAATTTGTTGTGTCCCCCTTTCTTTTCGTGGGCCTTGTCCCAATATAGAACTAGATCAGAAATTCAGAAGGCAATGATCTTGGCTCGACGATCGAATCATCTCTAGACAACGCCCTGATGTTTGGCAAAATTTTCTATTGCACGGTCTTGTACTTCTTCTAAATGTAGTAACTCAGCTAGGCGAGCTTCTCTACGATCCCTTCCTTTGTAAAAATCATTGAAGAATTGGAGGGTAGGGATTTTCAAGTGTATGGGAAAGACAGGCTCTAGGCCGTAAACGAGGTGGTAAGGGGAATCACCAAGGGCAACTTTATGGCAGGTGTGATCTGCTTAGAGGGCAAAAGGGAGCTAGGTATGCTAGTCCTTGGGGTTTCTATCAAGCAGTGTTTTAATCACTGTGATCAAGTTCTTATTGGTGGATTCGGCAAGGCTGTTGCCTTGAGGGTAGTAATTGGATGAGAACTTGAGGGCAATCCCATAGTCAATGGCTCAACTAGAAAATTTCAAAGAAGCAAAGGCGGGGCCATTATCACATACCAATGCATAAGGACAACCGAAATGATTTAAAATAAAACTTTCCAGAAAATTTGTCACTACCTCCGTTGTGCATTGCCTACATGCAATTGCCTTTTTCCATCTAGTGCAATAATCGGAAGCAGTTAGAATGTACCTGTGTCCTGCAGATGATGGAGGGCTTATAGACCAATGAAGTCAAGACCCCATTGCACGAACGGTCTTACCTCCAAGATTGGTTGCAATGGGACAGTGGCGTTCCTTTCTCTGGCTACAGTGGTTTGGCATACATGGCAAGAGTAGACGTGACTATGAGCCTCCTTGAAGATCGTCGGCCAATAATATCCGACTCTCAGTATTTGATGTGTGGTAGATAAGCTAGATCCGTGACCAATACCAAACTTGTCATGAAACTCCTTCAGGACTCGGTCGGCTTCTTCTTTCCCCAAGCATCTCAAATAGATACCTTCATGATTTTTCTTGTACAATATGGCCCCTTGTAACATGTAATTGCTGCTCTTCAATCTAAGTGCTTGCCTTTGGACTCCCTGTAAGTGGGGTGGACATTTGTGATTCAGAAGATAGTAAACAACATCTTCGTACCAATCCCCTAGTGACACGTCTTCAAGCTGATATTATTGCACCGTAAGTTCAGGGCCTACATTTGCCACTACTTCAACAATCGTACAGGTAAGCGCCTGTCCTCTCACCAATTTCATTGGGTGAATTTCCATATCATATTCTTGCAACAATGTAATCCACTTTGCCCTTCGTTCGCCCAACTCATTTTGCATAAGCAGTGTCTTTATGGCTAGGTCAGGAACTATGAAAAACACTTTATTGCGTAGAATATAATGCCTGGACTTCTTTACTCTTTTAATAAGAGCATACACTTGCTTTTCCACGTTGTAGTAATGCAGCTCGGCATCTTTCAAAGGGGCACTCATGAAGGCGATTGGGTGCTCGTTCCCCTCGTTATCCTTTTGGGTCAAGATGCTAGCACATGAATGATTTGAAGTGAATGAATAGATGTAGAAAGGCTTCAGATAGTTTGGACTAACTAGCACCAGTGCTTCAACAATTACTTGTTTAATTTCTTTAAAGGCTTGCTTCGCCTCAAGAGTCCACTTGATCTTGGCATCTTGCTTTAACGTAGCATTGAGCGGTTTGACGATTTCAGCAAAGCTTGTGATGAACTTGCAGACAAAGTTGATCTTTCCGAAGAAAGATTTTAACTCCTTGTTGCCTGGCAGTTGAATCTTCATGATGGGTTGGATGCGCTCGGGGTCAATGGAAATCCCCTTTTTTGATACGACGTGCCCTAATAGCTTTTCCTCGGTGATCCCCAAGATACATTTCTTCGGATTGAGAGAAACCCCAAATTCATGGCACCTCTGAAAACTTTGCACAAATCAGCAACATGACTGCCTCATTGCTTTGAGAATACGGTTAAATCATCCATGTAGATGATTATACACTTTCCAATCAGATCATTGAATGCAATGTCCATGGCGCGTTGAAAGGTGGCGCCGACATTGATGAGTGCAAATGGCATTCGTTTGTAGGCAAAGGTGCCCCACTTGGTGGTGAATGTCATTTTATGTCGGTCTTTGTACTGCACCATAAGTTGGTTGTACCCTGAATACCCATCCAAGAAAGACATCAACTGAGAACCATTTACTATCTGCAGTACCTCATCCAATGATGACACAAGATAGTTGTCCTTTTCTGAAGCTCTATTCAAATTGCGGAACTCAACACACAATTTGATCTCTCCATTCTTTTTTCTAACTGGGACCAAGTTGGCAACCCATGTGGAGTGCCAAACTAGAAAGATAATCTTGGCAGACAACAACTTCTGCACTTCCATAAATATGATTGGCTTGAGTAAAGCGTTGACAGGGCGTTGCCGTTGCTAGAATGGCCTCACATCTGGTCTAAGGGGGATTGTGTGCATGATTATTGAGGTGTCATATGTTTTTAGATCCTCGTAGCTCCAGGCAATGACATCGTGGTACCTCCGCAAAGCATCCACTATGCCCTTTCTTTCCTTGAGTGTGCACAACTTGCTAATAAATACATTCTTTGCAATCTTAGTCGTTCCGAGGTTATAGGTGTCACACTGGTCACCGATGGCGTCTTTCTTTGCCTGCTGATCTTGATCCCTGATTTGATCTAGATCAAATATTTGCTCAAGTTGGACCATCCACCATGGGATAGTGTTGGTTTTGAGGTTGATCACCCCTTCTACATCTGGTCTGAGGGGGATGGTGTGCATGATTATTGAGGTGTCATATGTTTTCAGATCCTCATAGCTCCAGGGAATGACATCGTGGTACCTTCGCAAAGCATCCACTATGCCCTTTCTTTCCTCGAGTGTGCACACCTTGCTAATAAATACATTCTTTGCATCCTCAGTCATTCCGAGGTTATAGGTGTCACACTGGCCACCGATGGCGTCTTTCTTTGCCTGTTGATCTTGATCCCTGATTTGATCTAGATCAAATATTCGCTCAAGTTGGACCATCCCCCATGGGATAGTGTTGGTTTTGGGGTTGATCACCCCTTCTATATCAAGTTCAGCCTCCTCAGGCTCGGCCTCATCAATTATTTGGGCAGAAAACACATCGAAGATGGTAATGAATTCCAAGATGTGTTTATCATCATCGAATACTTGGAAATTTGAGACATTGTCTGGCACAAACGGAATAGATGTAAGCTCCACGGTAAACCTTTTAAGGCCGGACAATGATAGCGGTTGCAAGGAGCTAGCCACTTGTGCTAAGGCATTGGCAGTATAGTTTTGAGAGCGAGGGATCAACTGTATGTTGAATGCATCCAGTCCTTCTAGTAGATCCCACACCCTATGTCGGTAATTAGTTAGTCTTCGATCATAACAAGAGTAAAGCTTTCTCACCTGCTTTATGACCAACTCTGAGTTCTCGAAGACTTGTAACATTTTGACCCCTTTTCTAAGTGCCATGAGGAGGCCAAGGACTAGAGCCTCATATTCCACTACGTTATTAGTGCAGTAAAATTGAAGTCTGTGAGTAGTGAAGTATGACTTACCTTTGGGGCTAATCAGCTCGAAGCCCACTCCGGCTCCATGCTTGGATTTGGATCCGTCGAAGCGCAACGTCCAAAACTCAGGAGAGTCCTTGGTCTTGGGATTAACAGATCTAGCTTCTCTGAAAGGCTGCCTTATTTCAACAACCTTAGGAGGTGGCGTGGATTCTTCGTTGCTTTGATTTGGTAGTGGTGGCCGAGCTTCTAGCTTAGGAGTGACCTTCCCTTTGATATGTTCAATCGTTGTTTGGCATAAACAACACTCAAATTTTGAGTGAGCAGCATTGTGTACCTTGCATCGACTAGGCAACAAGAGCTCCTAGAAATTCATTCTAGCTCCCAAATTGAGTTGATCCTACATGCACTTTTCTATGAAGTCTTGAAAGCCATCTAGCAATCTGAGGCGGCCTTCCTCGCAGGAGTCTTCGTTATCTGATTCGATCCACATTTCAGTACTCTGAGGAGTGTGAGCCAAACCACCAGGCGGGCTGCACAAAACAAGAAGTACCTCCCTAGCTGTCTTCTCTCCAAAGCATTCCTGTCCATCCGAGTATGCCACGGGACAGTAATTTCCCAATTCCGTTTCAGCAAACAACACCTCATTTGTGTTGTTGTATTCAGTGATCATAAACTTCATACGTGGCTCCCAGTCTATTCGAATTTGATTCGGCATCCCCTTCCATGGTAACCAAAGGTGGGAATAGTCCGTTGCAGCATACCCATTCAGCGCTCTCATGAAATCCTTGCCCAAAATTAGGCCATAAGTATCTGGGATGTTAGCAACTTGGATGTCGATAGTTTGTTGTATCCGTGGGTCAGCAACTATTTGCATAGGTATTTTGTTAATCTCACCCACTATGCTGATCTCGATTTTATCAAACTGTGTCACCTTGCGTCGGGGAAGGGGTTAGAACTATTCCCATAGCCTTGCACACGCTCAAGGGCATGATGTTGGTGGAAGCTCCTGAGTCGAGTAGGCAGTTATGGAGGTTTTTCCCAAATATTCTGATAGTAGCCAGGAAGGGAGGAGTTTCCAACTTCCCTTGAAATAATCCTCCGGAAACATCCACTTGGGCAACTTGGCCCTTATCCTTATCATTTCCCTTGTTTTGGACTTGTGTTTGATTTGTTTCCTTGGTGGGCTATTTGTTTGCTTGCTGATTTGTAGGCGGATCAACCTTTCCTGTTGAAAACTTGTCTGATGACCGGCTCACTTTGTTGATCCTCGAAGGAAACCCTTTTAGCGGGAGTTTCCTGAGTTGATCTAGATGAAGGAGCCCCATTTATCATTCTAAAGAAGGCATTTCTCACAGTCGGGACCTTGAGTAGCTCAAAGGCGGACACACTTAGCTTAACCTTCTTATATTCTTCCGCAATGTATTCTCCCATTTGTTCAACTTCTTCATCATAAGCGATATTTTGGGAAGAGCTAGTGGTATTTTGGAAGGAGCTAGTAGGCTGATTTTGGCTTTGATCTTGCTGTCTGTTCTTGTTAAAGTACCGCGTGGGTACATGGGGGTAACCTGGATTGTTGCTAGCATTCGGGTCAAGAGGGGTGCGGAAATTGGTAGGTGGAGTGGAGGTAGTGAAAGGGCCACCAGCATGCCCACCAACCTGCCTATTCCTAAGGTCGTAAGGGTAGTCCTGGACTTTATCTTCCTTAGGTTCTTCCTCGTCCTTAGGACCATTATCTACTAAATTGAAAAGTTGAGTCAAAGGGCTTTCAGAACTCACCTCCTCGACCTTGTTACTTATAGCGATCTCCTCCTTCTCCGGTACATTGCTCTCAGCCTTAGTGAAAGGAGCTCGATTGACCACCAACACCGAAGAGTCATAAGGCTCAGAAGAGACGAGGTTCTTGCACCCCGAGCTATCAACAGCATTCTAGACTTCAACTTGGAAAATTTCAGCAACCGTCTGGAATTCTGGACAATCCAATTCGGAATGTTGACTTGTTTTGTGTATGCGGCACCAACCAGATAGAGCAGCCTCTGCCAAGGAGACTCCACTTGTAGTCTTGTCATTGTTGTTGGGTTGATCGAGAGGTGTGGGGACACCACCGTTATTGGGCTTCGTATTCCATGTCTGATTCTGCCTTTCGGAGGGCCTTCTGTCGAAGTTTTGCCCCGAATTCTTATTCCTATCATAGTTCTGTCTGGACAATGTGCCGGTGTCACAGTTATCCCGGTTATCATGATTGTCACGAATGTCGCTGTTGATGTTGGCATGAATGTTTCTCTGTGAGGCCTGGAGCTGATTGTTTTGATTTCTAAAGTGTGTCATCTTCGTGGACATTTTCTTGATCATCTCTATTAGTTCATCGATCCGATCTTTCTCTGCGTTGTTTGGCGATAGAGCTACATTTTGGAGGAACACCGGCTGATTTTGGTGAGTAGGCGGGAACTTAGAAGTTTGAAGATATGCTGGGACTTGGGGCAGCTGAGCATGGACCTATTGTTGCTGGGGCAGCAAATAGTGAGGAATCGGAGGTGCTTGGTTCATTGGTTGTCCCGGATGAGGCACTATGGGCAATTGCGATACTAGATTCATGAGGGGCATTTGTTATTGAAGGGCTTGAGTAAGCCCCTGAATTTGCACGGGATGAGCAACTTGTCCCAAAGAAGGTAGTGGACCAGAAATATTTTGTCCCAAGTCTGTGCTGGCAATGACAGCCTCTGCATACGCATCTACCAATCTGGTAGGCGGCGGTAGCATCCTCTTTACTAATGTTGCAGTAATATTATCCAATGCTGCATAATAGACAAGCAAAACTGTAGCATCATTGAACACGTACGGGTCCTGTAACTGAGTATATGCTATGTGGAAGCGATTATTAAAAGAGCTGATTGGTTCATTGATATCCCTTTGGACCGACATAAAATGCCGGTATGATTCGACGGGGCTGATTGGGGTTTTGAACTTCTACAAGAAAGCATTCTTCAAAAGGTCCCACGTGTTGATAGTTCCTACAGGAAAATTGATGTACCAATAGAAGGCCTCCTCTCCCAAGGAGTAGGGAAAGAGCCGGCAAGCCACATCCTCATGTATAATTTGCATAGTCTTCAAGACAATCTCAAAAATCCTAACATGCTCCTTTGTTGTGCTTTGCGGATCTCTAGGCTTGAACTTCGAGCAAAAGCTTTTAGGCTTCTTTAGCATGTCATGATAGAGGTTGAAGGCCAAAGGGGATGGATTGTTGCCCAACCATGCCATCAGAGGGGGCAGTGGAGGTGGGTGCACCAGATTGACTTGTGACTGCAAAGGTGCAGCAACGGTTGACAAAACAGCTCTCGGAAGTGGGACTGTGTTGGGCTAGAAGGCAGCGTCTAGCCCATAGGAAGCAAAAACTTGGAAGGCTATTTCAAGCGGATGAGTAGGAGAATGTGTTGTCAAGGATGAAGGAGAGGACAGTGGCGAGTGGATAGAAGAGGAGGGTGATGGTGAAAGCGAAGTGGGTTGATCGGATACGTTGGAGGCGGATGCTTCCCCTCTCTCAGCTCTCTTAGCTCGGGTACGGGGCGGTAGCTCTTGGAATTCCCCTTTGTTTGGCGTAGACCTTCGTACTCTGTAAAATCTCTTAGGGGAGAAAGACCCGATTCGATCCAGCTTAGCTCCAAAGGGCCCTCCTTCTAGCACCTATTATGTTGGTGGGTGTTTTTGCACACTTTCTCAACATAGGTAATGCATAGGTGCATCACCTCTCTTGAAAGGAAATATCCAACAAGTTGCTGAAAATAACCCCAAGGTCTTTCAGTTGTTAGGTCATGACTTAAATAGGATACCTCAGTTGATGTTTGATGTGATCTTGTTGGTAATCACAAGGCGGACTTACGGAAGCTTAGTTGGAAAGGAGGTTGATCTACGAATAAAGTTTTAAAGATTGAAAGTTACTGTACGTTTGCTGCAGGTTCAAACAACATTTCTGAACTCCATTTCCGACTTAAGATTTGGCCTTACAATATGCAATGAACCTTAGCATAGGCTACTTGTTAAAAAAGGAAAAAGAAGGAGAAGGGGGTAGGGAAGAGAGTAAATTCCTAGATCTGCAACTACTAATGAACAGTGATCATGGAGGTTTCTGTTGTGGACAGCTTCCTAATATACGAAATCTCACTTAACCAAAAATCTCACAGTGTCATGAAATTTGTGCTATCTTCTAAGGACTGCAGATTTTTTTGCCATTCATCAACCACATACATGTATGAACAAAGATAAAGATTTAAAGGCAGCTTCAAATTAGAGTCTAGTCTCACTTTACACAATCATGTACCATCAATAAATAGCCAAAAGTATGGACAAGAAAGGCATCTACACAATAGAAATCTTCACAACCATGGAACAACATTACTAAATCTACTGCAGTTAACTGAAAGGCAACTAAAACAACAAAGTAAATTCATTCCTATTAGCGTAGCCTTTCCTTCCTATTATCGTAGTCTCTCTTCCAGATATCCATTAGCCAGTGATCATTCTTTTTAAATGCAAATTCCTTCTCCCAGAGCTTGCTTGGTAGCTTGAGGATAGCCTCAATCTTTGGGTAGACAGACCCATACTTCATTGGGAAGTTAGCACAAACCTTCTCTATACCCTCAAGAGAGTTTTGTATATCCCGGAATTTGTTCGTTGTTTGGACAGCGTGATTGGTGCTCACATTTCCAATGTCCAAGACCTGTTGGAACCAATTTTCCGTAGTCTTGTCCAAGTATTTCCTCTTTTCTAGCTTACCAATCTGCTCTTTTGATAGTAACTGTGGCAGGGCCGAGGATGTTGTAGGTTGTTCCTCTGTGGATGACCATTGTTGGATGTAGGCTGTCAAATCTGCCACCTATGTTTTAAGCTCTTCTTTGGAAATCTTGTCTTGCTAGATGAGATGCACTACCGTAGTGACGGATTCTTGAAGGTGGTCTACCCTTTGCTCCTGGGTGGCGACTCCCAAGTCGATGGTGGAAATATTGTAATTTATTCCTTGTTCGCCCACCATCGGTGTAGCTACCTACACCATCTTGGATCCCGAGGCATCCATTCTTGCCTTTGATCTGATTTTGGGCTTCTTCTCCTTTTTGGTGCCAATTTGGGCTCAAGCCAACATAGCCTCCAGCCCTGCTTTTGTGTCCTTAGGAGCAGGAGCTTTATTCTCGAGTTGCTTTTCCAACTAGTTAGGCATTGAGGACTTTCCGTTAGGTAACTCATGCCTATCTTCTTTATCATCTTTTTTGATTTCAATGGCCTTTTCATTGAGAGCTTCTTGTTCTCTCCTTGCATCCTCATTCTCCTCATCGGAGTCTTGTACGAGAAACTATGTGTTTGAGAGGGGATTCAATGGGCAAGTGTTTATTGGGGTTGTCTTCCCCTTCAACATCTTTTTAAGTGAGTACCTCTTCATTACATCTAGGCACACGGTCATGCTCTCCCACCGAAAACCTATCATCTTCCATTACCGCGACAGCGACCCTCTTCTCAATAGTAGGCTACGTTTCAGCCACCTTATCTTCAATCTTTTTGACTTGTTTAGCCAGCTCTGTGTCAAGCTTGGGGTTGACGGTCTCCTGAATATTCCTTACGTCTAGACCTTTTCCATCATCACTAGAGGATTCATAGGCAACCTCGTCAATTATTCTGTGTTCATATACTAGATGTTCGTGGTAGTCATCCGTCTCTTCCTCTAATCATTTGGCTACCTCCAATTGTTGTCTTTCGAATTCCTCAGAAATTAGCATCGTGGCTTCCATATTAGGTGGCTCAGTGGGGGGAGGAGGAACTGGGACACTGGTCATTGCTTGGGCCATGGCAGCCTGCACTATCGGATTTGCAAACATTACCGAAAGCTCGGATGGCACATTTTTCATATATTTCACAAAATATTCCAGAAGAGCAAGGGCAGGCATAGTAGTGGCAGTGGTAGTAGTTGCGAGATGAAAAGATGTAGACATGGAGGAGAAGGAGACCGGTGAAGTAGTGACGGAGGATGAATCCACTGATATGACCTGCACGATGGGAGAAGTAGAGGCTAGGTGGACAGAGATATCCACTGCCGGCAAAGAGGAATCAACTACCGCACGTGGGATCAATGGGGGAGTGGCAATGGCAGTAGTAGTAGCAAATGAGATAAGTGGAGATCCTGGCCGATTTGCCTCCATGTCTTCTGCCTCGTGGAATGGCTCTTCTTGAATTACTAGTATCTCGGTGGCGTTACCTGATTTCTTGTGTCTCTTGGAAGACTCGCCTTCTGAGGCTTTTCTTGCGTACACCTTAGGATCAAACTGCTGCTCGCCAGTCTCCTTTCTCTTTTCTGAGCGAGTGGGTGGAGGGGACTTTGATGTTTCTTCAATTGATGCAGCAGCTGCCCCACCCTCAAAACTACTTGGCTCACTTTCAAGTCCCTTAAAGGTCAGGACGACCCCCTGTTGTTTTAATCGGACAACTTGCCCATCAATACATGCTTTTGTTCAAGCCTCAACAGGCTTGGTGAGGATGTCAAGGTCGTTGACCTCTTGCCCGTCCCAATCAATCATTGGTAGTGGTAGATTAGCAATAGCATTGCACCTAGGGTCTATCACATTGTTTTCCTCTTCCTTCAGCTCATCTGGTATTGGGAACAAGTTCACTCTTTTTATGAAGTATGCGGTTATCAGCATATAGTGCTTTATTCACACCTTGAGATCATCTCTACAATTTGTCCAGAAATCTTCAACATTGTGAATGTGGGCATACTCTTGTCCAAGTGCCTTCCAGAGATGGCCGTATGGATCCTCCCATGGTCTGGCCGTGTGGGATTTGAGGTGGTACTCGGCCAATTCCTTCTCTGAATTGTCCGCACACTGGGAATTATGAAGCTCATAAATCCCCTGGCTGAGTGTAAGGGATAAGGAATCCCCGCTAGATGTTTGTTCCTCAAGACGGCGTGAATGTGTCACAGCTGTCGAGAGAGTTCTAACAATATCATTCGGTCATTAGGGTACTGGGGCAGCTTGTTTGGTTCCATTTCCGGCTCCTGTCCATCCTTCCATTCCATCCATCCATCCGTCCATTCCATCCTCCTCCATTTCCATTCCTCCTCCGTCCATCCATCCATCCATCCATCCATCCATTTCCTTCCTCCATTCCTCCTTCCTTCCATCCATCCCTCCGTCCATCCTCTCCATTCCATCCATTCCATTCCATTCCATTCCATCCATCCATCCATTCATCCGCTCCATCCATTCCTTCCATCCATCCTCCTTCCTTCCATTCCATCCATTCGGCTCCGTCCATTCCTCCTTCCTTTCCTTCCTTCCATCGTCCATTCCATTCCGTCCATTCCTCCATCCATCCATCCATTTCCATCCATCCATCCTTCTTCCTTTCCTTTCCTCCTCCATCCGTCCTCCATCCATTTCCATTCCTTCCATCCATTCCATTCCATTCCATTCCGTTCCATTCCATCCGTCCGGCTCCTTTCCTTCCATCCATTCCATGGCTCCATTCCATTTCTTTTCATCCATCCTTTCATTCCGTCCGTCCATTCCGGTCCATCCTTTCCATTCCTTCCTTCCATTTCCATTTCCGGCTCCATTCCGTCCATTCCTCCGTCCATTCCTTCCTCCATTCCTTCCTTCCATCCGTCTTTCCTTCCATGTCCACTCTTCCATCCGTCCGTCCATTCCGTCGTCCTTTCCTCCATTCCATCCATCCTCCTCCATTCCGTCCTCCGTCCGGTCCGGTCTCCTCCTCCGTCCCTCCATCCATTCCGTCCTCCTTCCATCCTTCCATTCCTCCTTCCATTCCGTCCGTCTCCTCATCCATTCCGTCCTCCATCCATCCGTCCGTCCGGTCCTCTTTTAGCCATTGTTGTAATCGTGAGAGATGGTGGCTATTCTCCCTGGAAACTGATTTTAATAACTACTCTTTAAACCATTTCTTGCTGACCTTATTGGGTAAATCCGTGGGATTTATGAGAAAAACATCTTGAAGCAACCATTTGGGTAACTATCATGGCTCGATCAAATCTGAACTTATAAATACACCAATTGAAGATGGGCGAGGGGTTGGCTAAAGTAAGGATAGAGGAAGCTATTCCGAGTCAAGTCGACTCTTTTAAGTGCAGAAGAAAGGAAACGATTTGATACAACAAATAGTATTATTGTTCTTAGTAAAAGATATTGGGAGTAGATCGAGTAAGTTGAGTACAACTGGATTTCTTAGCTACTACAATTGCAATGTAGTTGTGGGTGGAAGAAGAAGCCACCTAAGGAAATCTTCATCGGTTTGTGCATTCAATCAGCACTCTACGCTCCTTTGAACTTATAAGCAGGCAAGTGGTGCACTATTATTCCATCTGATTTCTCCATAGCAATACAAGATTTAGAATGGTCTTTTCTTGTGTGCACAGTGAAAGCAAAATAACTACGTAGCTTTGTGAATGAATTCTTGTATGTTGTTGAATTGGATAAACTCAGTCTTGGTGTTTTTCTTTGAGAATCCTTGGAATGGCTGAAACTCACTTTTAAAGAAAACTAAATCTTGTGAATACTTTTTCTGAATGTTTCCTTGTTTTGGAAGATCTTGAATGTCTCTTAGAGATTTCAAGAATTACTTCTTTTGGTAACAAAAATAGATTGTGGATCATGAGTGTTTGAGAATAGTTTAAATGGTGAACACTAGTTAAGCTCTCACTTGGGTAGACAAAGAACACTAAGCTGAATTCTCGGTTGCAAAAGTTGAGTCATGTATAAAGAATGTGGGGTGTACAATTAATGAGCACTATCAGGTGCCATAATTACAAGATTGTCTAAGAGGCTATATAATATAATCCTTGATCTCTTGTAATAAATAAAATGTGCATTAAATTGTTTTGATATTAGATTCCTGACCCTTATAGGGTTTCATATTAAGTACAATAACACCCAATAGAGGGTTGCTGAAAAGAAAGTTCTTTATAATCTATGACCATTTAGGTCATGATAGTAGTTTGATAAAGGAATGACTAGTAACCTGCTATGTGGGTAAAAACCCTTGTATTTTATTACCTTGAACCAATGGCAGGAGCCAAGACCTGAAGGTTACGCCATGTAACACAGGGGTTCGGGAATGGGTTAATACCTTATCACTCAGCTGAGTTATATTTAGTGTGACAATTTATGTCATGTTACAAGCTATTGTGATTGTTTACTCGGTGGAACAGTAGTTCCAATATACCCTAGCTCAGGAGAGGTTTTCCAAGTCAAGTAGGGTGGGTGAACAAACGACTTCGCTCTTAGTAGGATTGTCTCTTTGATACAAATACTATGGCCATAGTGGGTTTAGTTGTCTCTGTATGCACTTGTCAGTTCACTGTGACCCAGATGCTTAGCTAGTCAGAGATGTCGTACATAGTTGGAAGAAGTCCATAGTTGTGTGGCGGCATTAGTTAAGTAGGACACAGCACGAGAGCTCAGATGGCAGACTAAGAGGGTTCTTGACTAATCCCTTCGTTGAAGGGTAGGGCCATTTCCAGTTAGGAAGGTGTTTGGGGGACCGCTTAAGTCCACGGTTGGAGGTAAAGCACCCAAGCGATGCTCTCCCTCTTGCAGATGACATGCCGAGTCTTGGAAGACAATAAGAACCAAATATGGATCTTTGACCTTATTTACTTTAAGTTATTGTTTATAGCTCACTTAATTGAAATCATTGAATTATGCTACAAAAGGAAATGATGTTAATCTTTTCAGTTGGAAAAGTAGTTATGGATGTTTTGAACTTTCTAAATGGAGATAGAAAGAAGTAGCATGTTTCTTATTTTGAAAAAAAAAGTATCTCTTTTTTACCTTGAATGTTAATTGTTAACCATTTCGTGAATAACTCATGGTAAATCTTTTGTAAGATGGAGATGGTTGTTATAGGAAGAGAGAGAGAGAGAGAGAGAGAGAGAGGGGTGGGGGGGGCAGAGGGGGAAAGGGTGCTCTAATTCAATCTGCTCAAAAGCAAAAGTTATACCACTTATGTATTACTAATAAGAATATTAATGCCAAATGTTTCTCAAGATAAGATAAACTGTATCTAGTTTACAGTGATGACCTGATTACACATGTTTTGTGTTTTTATAAAGATTTCCTCTAACAGTACAGCCAGTTGTTGAAATATCCTTATCTTGATTTCAGGTGTATTGAAAAGACCTTAATTAGCTGATTAGCTTTTCCAGAATAGAATCCAAAATGGAAACATCAGGGGAGAACCCTCTGAATTCCCAACCAACGAGAGGAATTGCCGAGGGAAGAACAAGATAAATTGATATACATAAACTATTGGATGTAAAATAGATGCATCTAAATAAACTTTCTGTTACAAAGTTAGGGTGAGATCTGGGGTGATATATTATTGAGAGAGTAATGAAAGCTGTGCTAAGACAATAATGCCCGCCCACTACTATACATAAACTATTGGATGTAAAGTAGATGCATCTAAATAAACCAAAGATCTTTTCTGTTACAAAGTTAGGGTGAGATCTGAGGGAATATATTATTGAGAGAGTTGCCCACTACTATATTTACCACAATGCCCAAACTTGAAATTGTGTATAAAAAATAAGAAATGTTATTTAACTATTTTTTCTCGATTACATATAACTCATTTATTCTTCTACAGGGTTTTTGTGGATCTCTTCAAAAAAAATTAATAGGCTCTTTCAATCTTAGGCAGTTGCTGTTTCAAGGTACTTAAATTTAAAAAGTGATTCCCTTATCATTCTACAAGCATTCAAGATGTATTCCTATGTGTGCATCTGTCCAGAGAGAGATGAGCATAGAGGCCTAAAATGGATCTTAGTTTTATTTCATTTTCATGATAACTATACATGATGCGGAGGAAGACGGATAAGGAAGTAGATTTCATACAAACCTGGCAGCTTCAGGGGAGTAACCAATCACATAGTATGTTGTTGAGGTCCAAATAAATGAGTCCAACAATGAGAGTGGAATCTTCAAAACAAATCCTGGAAGTGTGTATGCCCATGCTGGATAGAAGTAAAGATCCCTTTGTTTGAAAAATATTGGAAGCCGATACAATGTCATGTACATCTCCGCAAAACCATTGAACATTAGGAAGAGAAGCGAGAAAAAGAGAACTCCTAGATAATAATTTCCATGCTCCAGGTCAACTTTCATTTGTGTCCGAAGGAAGACTGTCATTGTGATAAATGCAACTACAAGAAGCTGCAATGGAGGATTGCTTCAGAAATGAATTAGCTGTTCAATCTAGGCTATATGCAAGGTTACAAAATATGGTGGATTTCATCAAATTCATTGTATTTTTCCACATATTTTAACCTTCCATATAAAAGCTCATTGAAACTGTAATAAAAATCCTAAAAGTGGGAGTTTAAAAATCTATAATCTACTCTATTAAATCATTATAAATAAGTCATTGAAATCTTATGGTAGTCCAGCAGCATGAAATGTGGGTTCTGAGATTTTTGACTATATTTTGAAATATTGTGAATGACTTATGATATATAATAGATACATCTTCAAACTCATTGTCATGTCTAAGCTATAAAACGCTCCATAAGAAGTGGCTACCTTGGCTATAAGCTAGAAGATCAGGTGTGGAGAACCTACTTGTACTGCCTTGAATATATAAACAAATGAGTTTCGCTTCATAAGTAGCCATTCTCGGTTGAAGCATGCCTTGAATATTTCCCATTTCCTATTTGAGTATTTGCTGAAAGACAAAGCATCCTTGTGGCTTTTGGACTTATCATAAGGTTGCAACAATTCTTTTGACAACCCTTGTCCAACATGGAACTGTTTGAATCTCTTAGAAAACTGCTCGACTGTAAAGTATACATATGGCTTATCCCTGTTATAAAAATACTGCTCTTGATCCTTTCGAGAGGTAACCTGCAGTTTCATACAATAGATTTGAATGACTGGTATGATGATAAATCAGGAGAATAGCATGCAGATAAGATATATATTTACCTCCTGGAGAAAATCTGCAGTATCCTTGCGTTCGGGGCACTTGAAGCCACAGCTCTCAAAGAACTCTAATGCATGATCACGGGGCCCATGGTACACTATCTGCCCTTCTGACATTAAGATTATGTCATCAAAGAGATTAAATGTCTCTGGTGCTGGTTGGAGGAGTGATATCAATATAGTTGCCTCCATAATGTGGGCAGAGTGTTGAAGGCACTTTACAATCTGAAATGTAGTGGAGCTATCCAAGCCACTTGATATCTCATCCATGAAGAGAGTTTTTATTGGAGATACAATCATTTCCCCTGGACATGTAATGGATCACAATCAATTTTAGACACTAATAAACTATGAAATGAGTTTGAAAAGACTAATTGTGACACCCATTACCAGTTGTTACCCTTTTTCTCTGCCCTCCGGAAATTCCTCTTATCATGGCATTACCAATCTTGATGTCTGAACAGATATCCAAACCAAGGATCTAAAAAGTAAAATGCAGGTTGTAAAACACCAGAACTGGAATAGAAAGGATAACATTTCAAGGAGTACCACTATGGCTGAAAGGATCATGTCATAATCATATATAGTAAATATCAATATCAGACCAAACAAAATGCTTTTTTTTAAGGTTTTCACTATTCAATGTTGGAGAAATGAACTGTTCCTGAACGGTAATCAGGAGCCTACCAAAAATCCCCTGGTCACAAAGAGGACCAGTAGCTCAGTGGTAGATCATCCTAGCATCATAAACATCGGAGCTCCTAGAGTCCTAGCTGATCCATGGGAAATAACATTGAATAATATCTCCTGAACATGAGACATTTATAAAAGAAACAAAATCCTCACCTTCAAAACATAATCTGTTTGAAGATTTTCTTTCAACCCCTCAACTGAAACCGCCTGAAAACAGTAAAGGATCATTTCAATAATTGAATTTATAGAAAATAAAATTTTGCAAACTCACTTATAGTCTCTCAACATTGAAAATATAAGTGTCATTGGCCACTCACTTTCATATATATGTCTATGTCTGCCTCCGGGAGAATCCCAACTTCTTTTTCTCTTTTTCCAAGTTCCAAGAGAAGTTCTACATTACAAAAACTAATAAGCCTTCAGACCTATTCGTTATTTTAGCTCAGTGATGATCGTGCTAGGTACAACCATTGACATTGAAATAACTAGAAAAATGGAATCCAAATGAAGACAATTTATACCAGGCCTGCTACCCACTCCTTGGCAACGAGCTGAGAAATCAAATGTCTCTCTAACAGTCATTTCTGGAATATGCAGATCATATTGGCTGATGTAAGCAGATGTCTTTCCAGGGACAAATTCATTGAATTGGAATCCATTATATGATATATGGCCTCTCATCTGTCACAATATGCATTACAAGAAGGGTGAAAATCTTTGAATTAAATATAGAGTTATTAATTCCACAAATGTAACCATTAAACATGTTAAGTATATTTGGGTCAGTCCCTCACGAAGCCTTAAAGCCTAAAATATAGGAATATCATAATAATAATAACCTTCAATTTTGGGTCCAATTTCCCTGCAAGAGCTCGGAGCAAGGTTGTCTTTCCACACCCTGGTGGACCTAACAGAAGAGTCAACCTGCATCAGATTTTAAATAAGTCAAAAGTTAGAAACTGATCGCACTATCTTATGCAAGCAGCTATAGTTGATGCAACAAAATTTTTTTCTGCAATAGATGAATAAATTACATACAAAAGTTGCTATTATAAAGAGTTACGTAAAAAGAAAATATTCATCCGAACTTTAAGAGTCAACCTAAAGAAGTAAAAAGAAGAAAGTAGAAGAATTGAAATAGACATCATCTTGAACACTATTTGGCATATGTTATGGTTCATTTATACAAAATTGCCTCCTTAATTTGGAATACAAGATCAGGAATGGAGATTGCTTGTTATTTACTATAATATTTCACGTTCTTACTTTTATCCCTTGTTATCAGAAACGCAATAAAAAAGTATCCCCTATTTTGTTCCTGGAAATGTTTCACGTACAGAATAATCCATAAAACATTGTGTTAACATTTATAATGGTTTTTCTGCTTCTTGAAACTGCTGGATATTTTTGGCCATTTCTGTAGTCGAGAAAGCTGAGGAAGAATGGGTATATGGTATGGGTTTCTAGGTGTCTCAACATTCAAAGCACACAATTCGTCCTCTTTGTATTTTCTACTAGTATTCTTTAGTGACTTTGCTTTGGTTTATCCCTTTGATCCCTCTAACATGAACTACTTGTTTGTCACATATTGTCCTGGTGTTCTTACTTGTCCTTTCAAGCATGTATGTTCATCACGAAAAAAGGATCGATTTATTCATAACACAGTTAACTAATGCGCTCCGATCTTCAATCATAAGGTTTGAAAATTTAAAAACTACCTATTTTGTGGTCTTCCAATGAGAAATTCCTACTGGAGTATTTGCATTTTCAGAAAACACACTAGTCCAATTTATATCTAAATTTGTGTTGGGATTAATATTTTCATCTCTGAGCTATGATACTCCAATTGCATATAGCCTTTAGTTCTCTGTATGACATCATAAATTCACTAAAATAATGTGCACTCCCATCAAGATAAAAAATTAGTCACTCTCATTAATGTTTTGTTTCAATAAGGGTTAAAAAAGAGT
Organism: Sequoiadendron giganteum; assembly: GCA_007115665.2. Lineage (NCBI taxonomy): Eukaryota > Viridiplantae > Streptophyta > Pinopsida > Cupressales > Cupressaceae > Sequoiadendron > Sequoiadendron giganteum. The sequence continues at coordinate 624,581,061 of CM021107.1, forward strand.
TTTTGAAAGGGCCCAAACTCTTTCACAAAAGAAAGTATAGATAGAACATTGAAGCCCAACAAAGCGAAAATACAAATACAACAAGAAGCAGCAACTAGGCTGCAAACCAAAAGCTAACAATACAACACAAGCAGCAACTCTAAACCTAACAGAACAGATCCAACGGCCCAGAAAGAGACTAGCTAGGTGGCTTAAAACCATAGAACTCAAGAGACTTATGAATACATATTGGAGTTCTAACCACCAAATTACTGAAGCAGAGATCTAGTCTCTCTTTTTTGACTGTCAAATCAAGCTTTTTAGATTTCAAAGGAACACTTAAGGTTCTTAAGCCCGAGTGACTAAGAGAACTTGAAACCTATATTTTTCTTTTTTCTTTGAACTCTCATTATTAATTTTCATTATAAGGTGTACATTTTTTTGCAAATCAATGGCATCAAAACAGCTGCTTTCATCTTGAAACCACACAATCATTTATTACATCCTTTACAAGCTTTACAACCTAGCCAATAATCCTCAAACAAAAATAGTATTTCCTTGTTTCGTCCTCTTCTCTATGGGTCGGCATGTTATCTGCACTAGTTCTTTGTTCTTACTAATTTCAAAATATTAGTAGAACCATTTATTAATTGCTTGTTCTTTCTTGGATCAAGGTACATGAGGTGGTTTATTACTGTCTCCAATAGGGCACAGCTACTTTCACTCTACTGCCTCCCTAATTATTTAAGCATACTGCTGAAAAGAAAATATTGCATTTCACTGTTCATGCTCTGGTCTTGTTCTGCAAATGATCAGATTTACTCTCTGCAATCTTTTCTCATCTGTTTATTCAACCAGTTGAGAAAAATATTCCACATCGTGATTGATAACCATGTCGAGTGGGGTTGTGGATACAATCTACAAGGTCTTATACTTCAATTACTTGTCTTTAGCTTGTTGTCCTACTCGAAATAAAGCAATTTCCTATGCGTCAATTGGTTTCTGTTCAATGTGTCTGGGTCCTATTGTCGCAGGGGGTGATGCTTCCACTGTGGAACTAGATAGGTTACACTTTTGGGGTATAATATCTATGGTATGTTCCACCATGTTTATCTATCAAACTTAACATAGTTGTCTCCATATTTTTGTATGCTTCTTTCTCCTTTTATCAGCTTTTTGTAAGGAAGAAGAAGCATGGGAAACATGTACAATAGTAGTACATATACAAGCTGAAATAAAAAACAGAATAATAAAAAGAAAAACCAATCCACAGTATTTTCACCTTGAAAAATCTTTTTGGATAGAAAACTTAGTATAGTAAAAAAATTCACTATTGCAAAAACTCAACCATTCTTCAATACAATAATAATTCTCTTACTGCATTCTTAAGCATGTGTAGATATAAATAAGAACATTGAAACCTGTATTACACATTGTATGAAATTATGCAAAAATAAACATAAGTGCTTTAGTACATGGGAGAAAATAGAAAATACACAAAATAACACCCAATTTTCTTTTTCAAAATTACAGAAAATTACTTGTGAGGTTGATACCATCCAAATTATTAAATAAAGAAAGTATACTACACTCTATTAGATAAAGAAAGTATACTACACTTATCCACAATTTTCTTCTTCAACTTTCTATCCAGCCAAATTTTCTACAGCTAACCTCACACAAATTTCCTTATCTCCACTGCATAATCCCAGGACTTAACCATCTTTTTTTTCTCTAGCATCTCTGTTTTCTCTAGCTTCTCTTACAGACGTTCTCATTCTCTCTCTGACATAATTTCCTACATCTATCTGACCACTCAAAACATTCACTTTTTCGTACATCTTCCTGACTACTTGCACAGTCCATCTTCGCCTGCCACATCCAATTTGTCACCATGCCTTGCTGACTAGCTCAATATTTTCCCATCATAGAAGACATGCATCCTCAACACGCCTAGCATAAGTTGGGCATCCAACATAGATATGACTTACCGTGAAGGCTTGATTAAACCATTAACATCTTTTAGAATGGTAAATTTTGCTTTCTCGGCTGGAGAAAGATGCGCCATGCCCAGAATACCCTAAATTCAAACAAATATACCTAACATTAGCATTCCCAGACATCATTGAACAATTATAAACTGCAGTACTTAACAATACTTTGTTTAAATTAAGCTCCAAAGTTATTGATTAGAGCTTCGAAGTCAATTCCCTTTAAAAAACTATTAACAGTGCAAAGTTCTTCAATGAAAAAAAAAGCTGAACTGAGTGGTTTCACACCTCAAAACCATTTCTCACAACATTCCAAAGTGTTGGAAGACCTCTACGACCAACGAGGCAATGTGCATCAACAGTCAAGTTTTGATATCTTACTTCAACGGTTGGCATCTCTATGCCCACTCTGCAAAACGTGCAGATAAAACATGATAAATTGATTTTTCATGCCAAACATTCAAATCTAGAAAATAACATATGACAATGTGGCACTGTGCCCCAGAACTTCAAAGATTCAAAGAAGATCGTAATGTGTAAATGCTATGAAAAATATTAAAAAACTTCAAATCTTCGAAAAATGGACACGAAACCTAGCGTTTGCGAATTCATTATAAAGAAAAAATGACTTTCATGCATCTATGCTAAAATATCTCTCGGTGCCATGAAAAATTCGTCCAACCAAAGTCAGACGGTTCCATGTTAAGATTTTCCGGCTGCTCTAATTTTTTTTTTGGTTATATCAGTTGACAGCAGCTTATCTTTCACACAAGTTTGCATTTATTTGCCCAAGCGGTAAAGTTATTTTCCAAATAACTGCAAATTTAGATGAAAGATAAGCTCTTCCTAAAGTTATCCGAATGGAAAGAACACTTGCTACTTACTTGTCTATTCTGTCTCTGAGCTTCTTAAGCAACTTTTTATTGTCTTTCTCTATGTCCTTGATCAATTTCTCAATGAGAAGATGCCTCTGCAGAGGCTTGAGATGCTTGACATCCACAATATGCCTGTCTGTGACTATGCCACCTTCATCATATTCCTTGAGGATAGAAGCTCTGATTCTGTCATAGGTTGGAAGTTTTTCTATGGCTGCCCAGTGTAGGGCCTCCTCATCATCTAAAACATCTTCTCCATCATCGAATTGGGAAGAGGATGCTTGACTGAAGACGCCACTGTTCCTTTTGCTTCTGAAGCTCGGACTATTATTACTTATCAGTCTCATGCTCCTTCCAACTTCAGCCAATTCCTCTCTGAATGACTCTATGTCATCTGTTGATACAGGATGGGCCATTGTCCTAAACTATACCAAACTTGCAGTCCTATATAGCCTCTTATACCATTGTTCTTTTATAAGAGGAAGCCAACCTCCAAGCAAATATTTCATACCGAAGTTCTCTCTATGACGTTCTATGACGTTCCGGCCATTGTTGGCGACTTGTCTTTCATTCATATAAGAGGTTAGGAAGTTGCCACCTTGTGGGATAATGTTTCGTTGACTTTAGACTGTTGCATCATTTAAAAATTTATGATGGGTAGTTAATGTAGTTGGTTGACTGTAAATGAATAAACTAAAACAAAACTAAAAAACTTACTCAATTACGAAAACAATCTTCAACTAAATAAAAATGGAAATCTTATATCTCAAGGTATACAGAAGTGAATATATTGTCTAATTATCAATCCCTTTCATCTATTTAAAGGGAAAAAACTGAAAAACAGCACATTTTCGTAGTATTTTCCTCTTCTGATAACAAAACTAAAACCAACTGCAGGAATGCAAACCATCTATAAGATTTTTGGCTGTATTACAGACAGATAACAGTTACAGATGTACAGTTAAAAAACTATAAAATGGTATGGTTGGATAAATAATAGAATATACATTATTTATTGTCATGTCAATTTTCTTGTTTATTATATTGTCATTATATGATTGACCATATGTAATTCCTTCTGTATGCTTTCAATTGACTTTTGCAAGTTCCTTATCAATCCATGGTCGACCTCAATAAAATAAAGCATCTAGGTATCTTGCGAGTTACACTTCCATTTTTTTATATGGGAAAAATGGAGATTATGATAGTGTTACATAATAGTTTTCATTTAGTTTTGGTTTAGGTTGATGGAATGCTTTAATACTATCAATTGGATCCATTGTTTAATGGGTATTTAATAGTTTTTTATTATAATAATTTTTTTAAGATAATATTTTTTAATTTTGTGGAAGATTATATGTAATTTATGCAATTTTTTAAATCAGTTGTTTGTAGGATTGAAATCATCACAATAGTTTTATATTTTTTACAATTAAGTTATAAGAAAATTGTTTATGATTTATATATGCACTAAATTAATTGAATCTTTTTTTTCATTTTTATATAATCCCTTATAGAAACAAATGGAACCTTAGCAAAATAAAAAATCTATGTCAAAATTAAATATCTTATGCATGACCCATTGTACACCACTATAATCCAACAAAGGAATATTCTACTAAAGTTAATACAAACTCAAACTCCTAAAAATAAGGGGCATTCACCACATTTTCTCCATTTCTAAATGATTACTTGAATAGTTTGTTATAACTTATTACCATGACACCACTTAAAACTATCCTCTTCTTCGTCAAAATGCTTGTCTACATGACTGCTCTCTCTTTATCTATATCTATACGCAACCAATTATTTTCCTTGCCAAATATACTTAACCATGTATCAAACGTCATACCAATTACCAAATCTTATGGAATCAATTCAACAATTTCATTAAGTATTTACACGAAATAGTGCATGCCTACACTTTATAAAATAGACCAAATGTAAATTGACAAATTGCTAGTGTTTCTCAAATATTTAGGATTAAGAATGATTTTTGGGGATGGGGAATGGTATTTGAGATAATGTTTCAAGACTTTAAAAATTTATGGTATAACTATTATTATTTGTAAGAGAGGGGGACCAACCACTGCAAGGCTCTAGGTCACAAAAGGCCAAGAGTGAAAAGGATGCCCTAACTTACCTCAGTTTAAAGGATGGTTAGGATAGAAGGGATGAGAATGATGAGGATTATGTGTCTTTCGATCACTCTACAATCTCAAGAATTGAAGGGAGACTGGACGAGTCGCTTTCCAGAGTCAACTCCGCATCATAGGTAGCTCTCTATCAGAGGACAAAAGCGTGGTTTGGGATGCTAGCACGACGCCCTGGCATCTCACAGGTGCATTGGTGTCTGTACGACCAAAAAACCAAAGAAATGAGGTTGGAATCCAAGAAAGAACTGACAGTCTAGTCTAATAGTTTCGGGAACTGAAAAACAAGATCAATAAAAGAGAAAGGTAAATACAAATGTGATAAAAGAAGTATATTACTGTGAGGGTGACGAAGATGATTTCACAGAACAATCCTCTCACCAACTTATTTCGAGGTCTCTCTACCTGCACACAACAAAGAGGGAAAGTGTTGGGGTTGTTTAGGGGCCTGCCTCAGTCAAACCCTCGTCTTGGTGTTTCCACCTCCACGGATAGCCAAGTTTGCAATGATAGAAATAATAATAAAGGAAAGAAACATAAGCTATGTATGCAAGAAACACTACAAAACAGTATGTGCTTACTCAACCAAATACGATAGAGGAGATGAGAGGAGCTTACCATCTCCATCCAAAGAACTCAAGGCTTGTGGAGGAGTGAATGAGACGAACTCAAGCCTCTACTTTCATGGTGTTTATCCTACGTTCGTGCTATCAAAGTGATGGAGTGGTAGATTGCTGCAATGGAGTGAAGAATGTTGCTACAAAGCTTGAATGGATGTTTGAAAGAGTGGAAAAAATGTGAAGTGATGAACTCAAGATCTCACAAAACTTAAGAATGGATGGAATGGTCAAGAATATGAAGGAGAAGATGAAAAATGACCATATTCGGGTCGGACGGCCGAAGAGGGACGTTACTCTTCGACATCTAATCAAAAATTTAATGCCTCTGTAGTCTCCAGTCATAGGAATCTGCCAGGGATGTAAGCGCACCGCGTGGACGTTTGTGCGCCATGCGGGCATCCCTGACAGAAATGCCCCCATCGACACACAAACAGGATGCCAAGTGGAATGCAAACAACGAGCTTAAGTGGAATTAAACCTCCACTTTCGATTTTCTAAAGTATAAAGGGGTGAAAGGGGAATTTGTGTTAGGGGTGCAAATTCACGCTCATACATTTTTCCCCCACTTTAGCGAGCATGAGTATTGATGGGTGTTTTGGTAAAGTAGAGTAGTAGGAAAGTAACAGAGCAAAATATGTATACCTGAACCGACGAGGAAGCAGAGCACGGTCTGGTGAACCCGAAAGTGTAGGAGAGGACTTCATAGTTCCATGGAACCACAAAGCTGAAGTACGAAGATGCCCCACAAGCTCATAGTCCTACAAGGGGGGTATCCTTCAAGAACTCTCACATGAAGGAGACTAGGAAAATCACCTTATAGACCCGCAGACCTACAAGGAAGGTATCCCCCAAGAACTCTCACATGAGGGAGAGCAAGTAAAGGGGACTCCATAGAGTTAGAGATGGTGATATGTTTACCCACATATAGAACACATCAGGAAGTGTTCGCGCAGGCCAGTGAATGGACAATCGCGTAGACCATCACTAAGTTGTAAGACTTTCAAAGGGGTCCCTCGAGAACCCTTCGAAAGGAAGGAAGGTCCACTCAAGGGACACAACGTTTGAAAAGTGAAGTCTAGTCGAGCTGCCCCCAAGCTAGACGTAAGGATGTGAAGACAGTCTAGTTGGGCTGCCCTCAAACTAGATTTTGAGGTGTGAATTCGGTCTAGTCGGGCTGCCTCCAAGCTAGATGCCATAGAATCTGTTAAAGGTTTTCGAAGGGGTTCCTCGGGAACCTGACATGAAAAGAAGGGGTCCACTCAAGGGACACACTGTTCAAAATATTAACGTAGGACCTTCCTTCTCAAATCGATTCATCACCAAGGAATCCTTTCGAAAGATGTTCACTTCATCAAGGAATTCGAAAGGAAGGAGATGCGCCCATGCAAGGGGAAGACTAAGACCATTTCTGCTTCGAGGGAGAGTTTCCGAGTCCTTTCTTTACGAACCCATGATGAAGGAAACATTTTTCGTTGGGGTTTCAAGTTGAGAATGCAATTCTAACAAGGAAGTGTGTGAAGGGTCTTCGAGAAAAGATTCATTTGGCAAAAAATGTGTTTTCTAAAGACCAAGTGATGTAGAAGAGGTGTTGTCACACATGAAAGGGACAACTCAAGAAAAGAAGAGAGAAAGATAAAGGGAAATGTAAAAGAAAAGAGATTGCACATAAAGGGCACAGGGGGATCTGGTTTTGTAGGGTCAGATCTGCCTTTATTTATATATATTAGGTAATTGTGGTAAGAGGCGAAAGATCATCAATCCCCAACCAGATCAGGAAAATGCATGAAAGACAGTAAAATAAATAAAATTGGGTCAACATAGAAGGAGGCCTAAATGCCCCCGATGCTTTGCATCATCCCCAATTTACCAAAAGTCAATCACAAACATGGAAGAATGGAGATACACATAGAGGAAGGTCTACAATAAAAACACCACGCATGTATCCAAGCACCAACAGGGGTGATGAGGGTCATCCATGCACATATAGCATAGTCACGAGGGAACATGTCACAACATACGTGCACATCTAATCTAATGATCAAGCAGAGGGTCTCCCCCTAACACTAGTCGACCAAGAGGTTGTTAGCTTCCCACTCTAGATCATCGAAGCGGGAAGGATGATGAGCCTGCAATGGTGTAATGTTAAGGGGAGGAGCTTATGATCCTCCTAAAACAAGGGCCAAGGTAGAGGGACCTATAAGGTCTCTATCGCTCAACTTTTGTGGGTCCAAGGTCAACGACCTCTCAAAGATCACTGACAAGGTCGAAACTTCATCTACCAAGTAAAACATGCATTTAATGGGAGTGCATTGTTTCACCTCGACAGACGGAGGAATTTGCACCACAGGTTCACCGCTAGGCTCACCGAGAGACTCGAGAGTGGTGACGAACTTAGGGGAGGTTGGGACTGGTTTCGCTATTAGGACAAAACAAGTCAACTTGGGGCCACCTTTCAAAGAAGGTGGGCTCTTCTTACGTCCTCCATTGTTGGAGGGGCTACACTCTACCTTCTTCTTCGTCTGAGGAGGTGAACTCCCCACAGATGAAACAAGGAGGGTTGAGGGAGAAGAGGAAAGGACCACAAGGAACATGATCGAAGTGTTCACCATGTCCACGAGCTTTGGGAAAGGCAAGACATCCAAGACGAAAGTCAACAAAGGTGGCTTCACCGAAGGAGCGATGAACACTTGCACCCTTCCAAGCGCATGTGCGCTCACAACAAGAACTGAAAGAGATTAAAAGATGGAAGGAGGAAAAGAGGAGGATGCAATAGGAGGGGAAAACTTCTCCTCCTCCTTTTGTAAGGAGGCTTGCTCAACTAGGAGATCCTTTCACCGATGCTTGTGTTCATGTGCAAGGTAGTTTCTACGACTCTTCGAACCAGAAGCCGAGATTTACAAAGGGATGAAAGGATTTTGTTCAGCCATGGGAGTGTCCTCCATGACTATTTCCAATAGAATGGAAGACTCCTGAGTGGGAGAAGAAGGGGCAAGTTCAACAATGGTAGGAGGAGTTGACTTTAACGCCTCGGCGGCGGGCCTCTTCCCATTCACTATTTTGGGAACATGAATAGTAGGAGGTCGCAGAGGCCGAGACAAAGAGGACTCTCCATAGGGGAGCTTTTTGCCTTCCATACCGAACGAGCCTAGGTTCCATGGGTAAGACATGAAGCTCAAATGTAGGACACTTGGCCTTTTTCCAAGTGGGCCCCATAGGATTCTCTCGCAAACGCGAGACAGTAGTAGATGGTGTCGCGATAGGGCGAGAGGAAGCATCAGGCTGAACAATAGGAGAGGAAGAAGGAGGGTCTTGGGACCGCTTCTCTTCTTCTCTCCTATGTGCCTTAGTGGCATCATTGTTAGCCTTCAAACAAACTCTATGCGAAACAACATAAGGTGACGAAGGATATCTCACTTTCGGCCTAATGTGCCCCTTCTTATAGTTTTGATACGTGCAGTGTAGGAGGTCCTTCCTAGGTGGGAGAGGACCAAGGGATGTAAGCCAAAAGTAATCTATGGTATAGCTGCCACGTGCAACCAGTGGTCTATAACCGATGTCATGGACAACATGCCGAACCTCCATGAAGAAACTTCAGACACTTGTGTATAACCGAGGCGATTGCGTTCATAGCTACTAGCCAGGGGATACCTAGCTTCACTCTGAAGAGTTTAAACCTCAGAATGATGTCAAATTTAAGGCTTACAGATTTAGGTCCAACGAGGATCGATAGGATGATACTTCCTATAGGAGGTATGAAAATTTTGTTGTGTGTGGATGGTGCTCTCAGGTGCATCATACCCATCCTTATGCAGGAAGTTAATCAACATGATCTCCTCAGTTATGATAATCACTAGCAATGTTAGATCAATGAGAACACCTGCTACAATATTTCCATTTATCCTTGCAGGAATGTAAAGAGGAGATGGTTCCCTATTGAAGCCCATCAGCAAGTCCTGTGAGGTGAAAGTTATGCTCATACCGCTACTCACAGTCTGCGCAGAGGGAATAGGTTGATTTAAGAAAGAGGCCATCGTACACACCAACAATACTTCTACAGAGCCCCCTAAGGTTTGTGAGATAAGGTAGTGACCCAATTAAGGTTTCGGTACACAATACTTGGGAACCTTCCAACTACGCCTACTAGGGGTCGCAGATTGGGTTGCGAGGTGAAAGTCTCACAACACTCACACCTACAACACACCTAGGATATGAGGAAAAAAAATTTCAGTATCTTAAAACAGAACCAAAATGGTTCACGTCGAGTTCACCAAAAATGTAAAAGAGGGGGACCAACCACTGCAAGGCCCCAGGTCACAAAAGGCCAAGAGCGGAAAGGCTGCCCAAACTTACCTCAGTTTAAAGGATGGTTAGGATAGAAGGGATGATAATGATGAGGATTATGTGTCCTTCAATCACTTTGCAATCCCAAGAATTGAAGGGAGACTAGATGAGTCGCTTTTTAGAGTCAACTTTGCATCACAAGTAGCTCTTTATCCGAGGACAAAAGTGCGGTTTTGGGATGACAGCATGACGCTTTGGCATCTCACAGGTGCATTGGCGTTTGTACAACTAGAAAAATAGAGAAACAAGGTTGGAATCTGAGAAAGAACTGACAGTCTAGTCTAGCAGTTTCGGGAAGTGAAAAATAAGATCAAGAAAAGAGAAAGGTAAATGTGGATGTGATAAAAAAGTATATTAATGCGAGGGTGACGAAGATGATTTCGCAGAATAATCCTCTCGCTAGCTTGTTTTGAGGCCTCTCCACCTGCACACAACAAAGAGGGAAAGTGTTGGGACTATTTAGGGGCCTGCCTCAGTCAGACCCCCATCTTGGTGTTTCCAACTCCACAGACAACCAAGTTTGCAATGATAGAAATAACGATAAAGGAATGAAATACAAGCTACGTATGCAAGAAACACTACAAAACAATATGTGCTTACTCAACCGAATACGATAGAGGAGATGAGAGGAGCTGACCACCTCCGTCCAAAGTGCTCCAATCTTGTGGAGGAGTGAATGAGAGGAACTCAATCCTCTGCTATCGTGGTGTTTGTCTTGCGCTCGCACTATCAGAGTGATGGAGTGGTAGATTTTTGCAATGGAGTGAAGAATTTTGCTACAAAGCTTGAATGGATGTTTGAAAGAGTTGAGAAAATGTGAAGTGATGAACTCAAGATCTCGCAAAACTTGAAGGAGAAGATGAAAAATGACCCTATTCGGGTCGACCAGCCGAAGAGGGACGTTACTCTTTGACTTCCAATCGAAAATGTAACACCTCTGCAATCTCCAGCCACAAGAATCTGCTAGGGACATAAGCACGCAATGAGGATATCTACACGTCGTGTGGGTGTCCCTGACAGAAATGCCCCCACCGACACACAAACAGGGAGCCAAGTGGAATGCAAACAATGGGCTTAAGTGGAATTAAACCTCCGCTTTCGGTTTTCTAAAGTGTGAAGGGGTGAAAGGGGAATTTGCATTAGGGGTGCAAATTCATGCTCATACATTATCAAATTCTTCCCCACATTTGTAGATGTCAATTTCACTAGGTTTGTAGAAGAAAAAATTCACCAATTTAATGTTGTAATAACAACCCCTAGTTACTACCATTTATTTAACCTTGCCAAACCATAGCAAGAATGGTAGCTCTCTACCATAATTGCACAATCTTTCCCTAAATAAGATTAGCTCACATAACAAGATAGATTCATAAACCCAGAACTAATCCTCAAGGGTTCTTTCAAGATGGCCTTGCTTACATATTTATTTATAGGAATAAGAGGCATTCTAGTTCACATTAAAAAATATAAGACTTTATCCACACAAACATCATAGGGACCAACTTATACATACATCACATACATACACGTTGAATGACTAGTAGAAAGGGAATTTGTTGCAACCTTATTACAAGAATATTCCGACTTACCTAGTTCACTAGCACATAATCATTTAGTACCTCTAAACAAAAAAGAGGAATGCCAAAGATTCTCATATTACATCATGGGTCCCATCCTTTTTCTAATTCATTGTTAGCTCTATTATAATGAAGTAAGCATCCTATACTAATTTCATCACCAAAAAGAACATAATTATAAAAACACAACACAAGTATTCATTAATAAGATTTAAAAGCCTATTAATCTTTTGCTTCATCATACAATTGGATAAGTTGCATAATCACGGTCTTACCATAAACCCAAGACTAGTTCCTATATACTATCAATCACCTAGACTAATTTAACAATCAAAATCATGAAAACTATATCTTAGGAAGAAACAACATAGGAGGCACACACTTTTTATTGATACACTAGTGCCAATACTAAAATCTTGAGATAGGTAGCCTTTAACATATGTCACATTCATGCTATTAGAAAAAACCTATCTAAACACTATGGTATTGAGTAGATATTGGCATCTATCACCTACATGGTATTGGTGAAAGCTAGCTAATCCTATGATATGGTCGAATAATTTGTGAGGAAGAACGCACTTCCTAGATCATGTTATGCTAGAGCAATGATGAGCTTATTTCTACATAGGTTATAAGTTTTACAATTTTGCTAATCACCTCAAGCTAAGTAGGACAAGCTATGCTAAGAGAAAAAATATCATATGTATGCCCTTGTAGAGTCCTTATCTCAAGGTTAATTATGATGCTAAGAAGGAAACTCTTGTATAGATCCTTGTTTAATATTGCAACATTTATAAGTACAAAAAAATTGATCTAAACATAATATCCTAGGAGTTTACTCCCTAGGCTAGCTAATTAAGTTACAATACCCTAAGAGATACATTAAACTATATAATGGTCCTATAAGTCTTGGGGTCAATTTATTAACACATAAATAACACAATAAAACCCACATGAGCTAGCCTCTATCTAAAAATACATAAATTAATTTACAAAATCATAAATAAATTACATTTCATTCACTTCATTCAATTGTTATTAAAAATACATTATTTATTAGATAGAAATTGTAGAGTTGAAAATTGTTGCCCTTGAAAATTTCACACTATGTTTTGCTCCCCCTTAATTTATTGGACCTAATTGACCCCCTAATTTCCTAAGTTATGCATTCTAAGGTCCATTTTTACTAGTTTTTTGATAAATTGCAAGCATTGAACAAATGCATTTATTTAATGCCTTTCTCTTGGTACCTAAATCCCTAGAAAATAGGGCCAAGAAAAGGATTCCTTTGGGCAGCTCTGTCCTATTTTTTCGAGCTCAAAATTCACATGTCTATGTTGGAATTTTATCATTTTCAATTCAAGTTGCAAATGTCAACTATTAGGATTTAATTTGTGGAAGTTTGCATAATTGAATATAAATACCTAGTTATTGCATCATTTCAAATCTAACATAAAATATTGAGTAAACCTTATTGTCAAGAGCATTATCAAGCAACTCAAGAGAAACATTTTAGATCTTTTTTGCAACAATTCAAGATCCAAACATCATGTCAAATCCTATGTGACTTTATGCATGTTATCATTGTTTGTGAAGGCTAACTCTTATATAGGTCTACAAGCAATTCAAGGAAGCAAGATCCAAGACCTTGAGGTGATGTACATGACTTCAGTCCTTCAAGGAAACCATTGAAGGGTGGTGAGTTGCAACACTTTGTTGATTCAACATTCCTTCCTATCATTTATCATTTCATCATTCCTTCCTATCATTTATCATTTCATCATTGACATTGTCATTGTTGAAGTGGAAACACTAACACGGGTTTTGACTAAGGCAAGCCCCTAAATGACACAACCCTTTTTCTCTCTTTGAATGTGTAGGTTTTAGATATGGAGAGGATTGAAGGAAGTTTGAAGATCATTTATCCATTGTTGCATTCAAAACCCTACACCTTGCCAACTCATGGAATCTCACCTGCAGAATTATCCGATAGTGATTTGACAAGTTTGTAGGTGGGAATCAAGAACTCAAATTCGACATTAGAATATTGCAAAACATATTTGTAATAGCCCTATAAGGACAAGTATGACCTTGTGCAACTATGTCCTCCTATAGTGACTGAATTCAAATTTACAAGGCAGGTGCATAACATTTTGCCCTTCTCAGATCTATCTACAAATCTTTATTACAGTGTATCAATTGCCAGAACCTTGCATTTTTCATATTAGGGAACATAGTCTAATTAGGTTAATCAAGGAAAATTAATTCCAATTAATTTCTAAGGCCCACAAAAATATAGATCCAGGTTTGATTGACTCACCTTCAAGGTTGAAATTCAATATAATCACCTTGTTGATTTTCATCTCAAATGAAATCTTAGGAAAAAGAGGCCTTAATCTTAGTGTTCTATTGCATTTAGACCTAGACACCCCCATCCCTCTTTTCCAACATTTCATTTTGGTGAACCTGACCTGTTAGCATCATATGTACATTTTAAAATTCGCTCTAGATCTAAGTTTTGCATTGCACATTGTTTTGTATTTCTCATCTTAGGGTTTCATTTTTACATCATAAAAAGATATAAATTTTTTTTAAAAAATTGCATATCATATTGCATCATAGGTTGCAATAGGATTAGTTTCAATCATTTATGTCAAATCTACATTCAACATTGCATTCACAATTGCCATTTGTTGTTCAAGTGTTGTTACCCATTTGAATTTGAGTTACATATTCTTAAATTGAGAAAACTCTAGAAAAATACTCAATTTCAGACCTACTTGCACACAAATGGAGAGTCCTTAAAAAGCCTAATAAATAGTCAAATTTCAGATTTTTGAAACCCTGTCTAGGATGGGGACACCCTTGGGCAGATTTGTATTGCTATTCTTGTCTCAACTAAATTTTTCCCATATCTCCATTTCTATGTCTTTAGTCTATTTCTGCTTGTTGATTTTTGCTTTGAAATTCTTAACTACATTCATTTGGGAATCTTTCATTTAGCTTAAAAAGGTAAAAAAATTACATTATTTTGTTTCAAAATTGCATCAAAATTATCATTTTCAGATTGTGGCATATTAGAATCAGTTATTTTTTGCATTTTAGATCTAAAAATTACACTCAAAATTGACATTAATTTTTCAAACATTTTCAGCACTTGCATTTTGAATCACATTAGCATAAATTGAGCAAATTCTAAAAAAGTATTCACTTTTAGACTTGTTTGCAAATAGACCCAGAAACCTTAAACAATAACATACACAATCAAACTTTGAATTTCTTGAAACCCAGTCCAAGATATAGACGCCCTTGGGTGGCTCTATCCTGATACTTTTGACTTGGACAAATTTTTCCTAGGTTTATTATTTTGTGTTCTTTGTCTGCTTCTGTTATCTGATTTTTTTCTGCTTGTTTTGCTATGATTATTTAACTATTTAGTGTTCATCTTGGGTACACTTAGTGTTTTGAAGCTTACATGAGCTTCATGAACTGGTGCCATATTGTCAATATTTCAATGAAACATAGTTGTAGACTTATGACATCCCATGTTGATGTTACATCTGATGTGGATTATGAGTCTTCCATCTCTTTCATGCAAAGTATTGTCAATAGTCAAACCATTTTGGACTATATCCCTAATGCTACCATACCAATGACAACTTTATAATCAACCATTTACACAAATGTTGAAACTACTATTGTCCATGTTCCCGAAGACAAACTAAAAAAATTAGACAAAGATCTAGAGAGACTTCAAGACTATTTGAGCACTCAATCTCTAGTAGGTGTAATAGTTCCTATAGTGGATAACTTGAGGAAACTGGTTAATGATGCTCAAGGATTAGAGGTTTTGCGTAGCCTAGCCCATATAGTTGAGGCTAATATACCTACGATGGCTAGTTACACTCAATCTTTGGGATACAGTCAAAGCCAAGGAGGAAGTAAAATCTCCCTCCCTATTATAGCCTCTATTCCCACATACACAAATCCAACTATTGCTTCAACAATATAACAAAACATTGGCATAACTCCAACCTTGGGCCTTTCCACTAGGAATCCTTACGATTTTGGGTCCTCACATGTTACACCTCAAATTTCATCCACTCTCATAAATTTGCAACATAGTAGTCCACCAAGCACATACACAATCCCACCATATTCACCACATTTTGAAAACATTTCAAGCAATGATATGTCATAAACCAAATTTTACAAAACATAACCTCACTTCAACAACAAATCTCCACATTGAACCAAAACCAAAATTGACAACCATTACAATATGTCAAGAGAATCATATTGTCACTTAAAATATTGAAAACACTAATGCCACAAAACATAGAGATACCTCGGTTTGACACTTGTACAATGGTAAAGGAGACCCTAACGATCATATATCAACATATACTGCCTTGTGTAGTGACTTCATTTTTGAAGATAAACTCCTAGCTAAACTCCTTCCTAGGCCATTGAAAGACATGGATTTGGAAAGTTTTTTTCATTTCTAAATAACTCAATCCACTCTTTCAATGAGCTTGTTGATGCATTCCTTCAACATTTCAAAGAAAAAAATGGACCTAAAATGACACTAACTGATTTAGTGTGATGCAAGGGTAAAAACACAAAGTTGTGTCACACTTTCAGCCAAATAAATAGTTTTGAGCAAAATGTTTTTGACCATAAAAGTTTCAGCCAAATAGGTTTCAATTGAAACCACGTGGCCTATACGTGGCACACATGGTTTCAGTCGAATAGGTTTCGACTGAATCCAAAAAAAAAAAAAATTATCCTTTGCCACTTTGAAATTAGCTTATTTTATGTGTGGGGTTTCTATAGAAAGGGTTTCGGTCAAAACCCTTTCTACCGAAACTATCTATGTGGCATCCTAGTTGGTAGCCAACTCAGCCTTTTTCAAAATTTTCTGAAACTTTCAACTTCAACTAAGTATTTCTTTAGTCAAAATGATGTTTCTAAAAAAATTAAAAATACCCTTTTGTAGAGCTCGGAGTGGTGAATCCAAATATGTAATTTTTTCATATTTTGATTAGTTTTAATATAATTTATTTTTTAAATAATGCAAGTAGGTTGTTAAATTTTAAAAAGAAGCTGATTAAAAATTAAAAAATAGTAAAACATATTAAAAAACTTAAAAAATATATGGAGCACTAGAGGAGAGAGTCATTTTCAAAAGGGTATAATTTTTTTTTTTTAAATGATTAAAAAAATAGACAATAGTTGACATCCCATGAAAATTGTCAAATTCTGACAAGTTTGATTTTAAAATGTTATTACGAGAAAAATATACATCAAAATTTTTATTTTTTTTCCATGCACTAGATATTGAAGTTATCTATTTGGAGAAAACAAAATTAGGTAGAAATGAAGTTTTTTTCAATTTGTTTCTTGATAGCTCGTGAAGTCACTTTTTTCTAAAATTTTCAGCTTTCCAAAATCTGTTCTTAAATTGATAAAAAACCAATCAAAACATTTTTAAAAAGATCTAAAAAATTATATAAATAAAATTCATCAAAATTTATACATTTCATTAGTTTACATCAATTTGAAATTCAAAACATAACGACCACTTTTATGTGGTCGAAGTTCATTATGTTTTTTGTTGTAGGTTGATTCCTTTATAAAGTGTGACATAGGTTTTTTCTTTTACCTGCAAATAAAGGAAAAATGAAAAGGTGACAAACTTTATAGGGTTCTATCAGTTGCTTTATTCACAAATCAATCTTACTCTATCTTCAATGTGTATGTTCAAAGAGTGTTCATTGAAAACTTGCAACTAGGAATAAGGGTTAAAATCCTATTGATGAAATATCCATCCTTTATACACTTGTGTGCGACCCTACAAGATTATCATAATTCAGTTAGTTAGTGTGAAGAGATTCTTCATTGAATCCTACTGAAAAAAATCAAATTTGTACTTCAAAACAACTATCAACCATTCAAGAAGAAAAACAAGAACTTTATCAAGATAAGTACACCTCAAACAACCAACCACATTGAACCACAAGTTGCAGCCATAAGTTCAAATCCATACCAATTTAGATTGAGAAATAGATAATTTACCCAACTTCTTGACTCCCTTCATTCCATCATGTTACAAATTTTGAACAAGAACTTAATCCAATTGCATCTGATTAGACCCATGGACACAACCAAACCTATACCTCCAAGTTTGAATCCAAAATCTTTTTGTCAATATCATCACACAAATGGACATGATACAGAATGATGCATGCATCTTAACATGAAATTCAAGACCTCATTGATTCTAATCACATTCAGTTGGTTGGTCTTAGTGATCAAGGTAATAAGTTTGGTGCTCTACCTAACCAAAATTTTCAATTTTTTACCAATCTAATGCCAAACCATTCATCCAATTTTGTGCAAGCTTGTGATGTCAAGAATGATGAGATGAATGTTGATAATATTGATGACATGAATAATGCCAAGGATGATGAGGATGGTCTCCAAGATATGGTCACTCTCATTGATTTTCAACCTTATACTTGGGCCAAACCACCTTATTACCCATCATCACTTTCACCCATTTTGATGCATCTGTACATGTGCCCAATAGTCCTCTCTATATTGGAAGATGTATTAATGACAAGGCTACAAATCGGATACTCATTTATCTCGTGTATGTAAAGAATGTGATCATTGAGGAATTCTCGTTTGTGCATGAACTTTATCAAGAATCTTATGAAAAATTGAAAGCATTGTTGAAAACTCATGATGGTTTTGTTCATCCTATGATAGGTTTGATCACTCTCCCTCTTAAAGTTGGACCAAAATGATTAGATGTATCATTATCCATCATCCCAACATTGGACCAAATCTATGTGAAGCTAGGCTATCCATGGCTATACTCCATAAATACCATCCCATCGATTACCCACAAGTGTATAAAATTCCCATTTGAAAACCAAATTTTTTCAATGCATCATAGTGGGTTTAATATTTTTTCCTCCCATGGAAACTTTTAATTGGATATCTTTTGGCCTCAACCTATGGAACCTACTAAGCCTCGTGAAAATTTATTTTTTAGGCCATATCAAAAGTTTAAGACAAAGTGTATAACAAATTTTATCCCTTGGCGATATCCCACCCAAGGATGATAGGTTTGTGGTTGTTCCTCCCACCCCACCAATCATGGATGAACCTATTCCTGAAGCAAAGACCCTTAGAAGTAACCAATATAAATATGTCGTAGTTCATCTGTGCCCATATCATATAAAAGACCAAGAGACAATTGCATAATTCCTTTTGTACCTATGAAGGTAAAACAAGTGTATAGACCTAAAGAGACAGTGGTTTCCCAACCCCCAATGGTTCCTTCAATTTCCCCCTTAAGGGAAGAAAAAAGACCAATGTTTGAGAAACCCACTCTCACCCCATCACAAATTGAAAACCATGCAAGAAGAAACAAAAATGCCAAAGAGCATAGGCATATATGTGTTATTGCTCATTAGTTGGAAGAAAAGAATAAAACAATACCTAACAATCAAACACTTATGCAAACAAATCAAGAAGAGTTACAAATTTCACCAAAAAAAGACATGGAACCAAAACAAGAAGTGAAACTAGAACACAAAACTGACATTGTCATAAAACCTCCCATGGTGATAAATTTGGATGATGAAGATGAAATTTCTAAAATTGATGAACAAGTGCATAATGAGCTTAATTTATTGTGTACAAAGTCTACTGATTCAAATGGGGGCAACCATGATGATCCTCCTGATGAGAGTGACCCACCACGTGTTGAACTTGGTGATGCTCCTAGTACAACATTTGTTGTAGACCCTTTAGCTAGTTATTCACTTTCTATATATGATGAGCAAGATTGGGATGCAAATGACCTGCTTTAGGTCAGCTTGCGTGTGCAATACTCGTTGTGTTTGCTTTATGTGTTCTTTGTGTTTCCTTACATGTGATGTAATC
The DNA here is from genome assembly GCA_007115665.2 of Sequoiadendron giganteum. Lineage (NCBI taxonomy): Eukaryota > Viridiplantae > Streptophyta > Pinopsida > Cupressales > Cupressaceae > Sequoiadendron > Sequoiadendron giganteum. The sequence goes on from CM021107.1 coordinate 624,600,556, forward strand.
TCTCATGTTGTGCTACTTGGAGTGTTTTTGTGTTTGTGATTTTTCTTTGGATGACCCTTATTGCTTTATTGGCATGGGGATATAAGCGAAACAAATCTATTGTGACATTGTTTTATTTGTATCTTCAATCTTCTATATATTGTAAACTTTATATTTCATTTTTTTGTCTTGTTTTTTCCTTTTGGGGACGATGTAAAGCATTGAGACATTTAGGTATCTTCCATGTCGACTCAAAATATTGTTTGTTTTCTCTCTATGTCCCATTTTTCCATTGTGTCCATTGTTCCACAAGTATTTGGGGAATGATGTCAGTTTTGAGCTCTATTAAATATCATTGTAGAAAAGACATATACTGATCTTGGATCCATGGACCCCTTATGTGTTAAAATTTTATTTGTGGCATTGCATTTGAGGGAAACCCCTTGTCATGAGGCAACTTTATTTGGAGACATATAATTGGAATATGGATTTCCAAATAAGCTCTCATATCCTTATCATTTTAATTTATCATTTTTCTATCTTAAAGCAATTGCTCACATCATGGTTTTTTACAATTTCTTAAGGTAGAGGCATACATTGGTATTTTTGCTTCACTTTTTTCACATGTGTTGGAATTAGTGGTGCATTGGAATTTTTGCTTCACTTTGTTCATATGTGTTGGACTTAGTGGTGCATTCACATTGGAATTCTTGCTTCACTTTGTTCACACACACATTGGACTTAGTGGTGCATTGGCATTGGAATTTTTTTACTTCACTTTGTTAGCACATATTGAACTTAGTGTTGCATTGACATAACATTTCAAGCATTTTTGTAGCACCTTATCAGATTTATCAAGTAGTATAAATCTTGGTATGGTTGCCAATGGGTATGCAACTAGTGAATATCAGACTTCACTAGACCTTGTGTGTTTCTCATTTTTCTACTTTGTCTTGGGGGCTCACCTAGTTAATATCAAACTTCACTAGACCACGGTGCCTTTGGTTTGTGATTCACCTAGAAAATATCATAATTTTCTATTGTGTGAGTCATGAACGTCTTTGGCATGGATCCTAGCATAATGCAACTTGTTAGTCCATACCCTCCTTTCGCATTTCATTTTGACATCGTGTATGTTTGTGTATATTGTCTTGTTGCATTTCATACATGTGTGTTCCTTTGTGCTTATGCTAGTGTTCCATGGGATATTGGATCATGGGAGCTTCCATGCTCCCCCTAGATCATTTTTCATCCCATCTCTTCAATATTTGGATAGTCAAACCCCTCTTGACATAGATTTTCTACTTTAGTGTGAGTCTGAGAATAAGTTCATACTCTCACTAAAGTGGGGGTTAAATGTTGCATCGAAAATTGTCACCCTTGATAATTTTGCACTATGTTTTTCTCCCCCTTAATTTATTGGATCTGATTAAACCCCTAATTTCCTAAATTATTCATTATGAGGCCCATTTTTAGAGTTTTCCAACAAACTACAAGCATAGAACAAATGCATTTATTTAATGCATTTCCCTTGGCACTTAAATCTTTGAAAAATAGGGCCAAGATAGGGATTCCCTTAGCTAGATTTGTCCCCCTATTTCATTGGGATCAATATTCAAATATGTCGATGTTGACATTTTATCATTTCCAATTCAAGTTGCAAATATCAACATTGGAATTTAATGTGGAAATTAGCATAATTTCATATAAATACTTAGGTATTGCATCATTTCAAATCCAACGGAAAATATCAAGAGCAAAGATTATTGTTAAGAGAATTGTCAAGAAAGGTAAGAGCAACATTTTAAAGCTTTATTACAACAATTCAATATCCAAACATCTTGTCAAAAGGAATGTGATTTTATGCATGTTATCATTGTTTGTAAAGGATAAAATTTTTGTAGGTCTCCAAGAAAATAAAAAAATCAAGCAAGAAAGATCCAAGACCTTGAGGTGATGTGAATGAATTAAACGAACTTCAAAGAAGCTATTGGAGGATGGTGAGTTGCAACACTTTGTTGATTCATCATTCCTTCCTATCATTTATCATTTCATCATTGACATTGTCATTATGGAAGTGGAAACACAAACACGGGGTTTTGTAAGATTTTCTAAATAGTCTACCCAAGATATAAATGACTAAAGGAAAGAAAATATAAAAATAAGAGATGAGAAAAAATAAATTGTATTCTTCTCAAGAGAATGCAAAGCTTCTATGAGCTTGAAAATTGGAATGAATGGCGTAAGATTACAAAGGGAGCCCCTTGGTTATATATGCCAAGGTGAAGGATAAGATATGATAAGATTATGACAAGTGTCTTATTCTTCTTAAATGAGACATAAAGTGGATAAGTATCATAATATTGTGATAAGTGTCTTAATCTTATGATATGAGACATAAAATGATAAATATCCCATGTGGACCCTAATTAAACTAAAGTAAAATGGTGTGAAAAGAATATAAGTGGATAACTAGCTAGTAAATGAATTGGTTAGATAAAGTACCCCTTTCACACCAACACCCCCCTTAAGTGCAACTCAGGGAGAATTATACAATGAAAATATTCAAATATGGGTCCTAATTACTAGGCTTGATGAGGTACCCATGTACATAGAAATATCTCATAAAGAGAAAAAATGAGAAAACCTAGTGGGACAAAAGTCCTTTCCAAAAGAGAGGAAAAATAGTGTAAATGCTCTCAATAGAATGTGAAGGACAACCCCATGTGAGGAAAAAATCCCCCCATAAGAGAGAATGAGAAAAGAAGATCAAGTGAACCCCCCTTGAATATACAATATCTTGTGCTGATGGTGGATAAAATTTTGAAGATGGTTCAAGATCATTGAAAAACATTCCTACTCTTAGAAAGAAAATTATACATGTAGGATATATTGCCATTCCTAAAAGGAATAAGTCTTTGGATTTGGCTCAAATATCACAATGTTAGGAGTCCCAATCTTAACTGAAGAAAGTGACAATGTAGAACAATGTGAAGACTAATGTAGAGCATTGACCAAAAATGATGACAAGTCCTCCAAATGCTACTCCAAAAGATGCCAAATGATGACAAGCATTGATATAAAGAATCAAGTACCATTGCAGAAGATGTCAACATGAATGGAGACTGAGTTGAAACTATCAATTCATGAGTATCTGTAGAATTTGTCACTGTGAAAGAATATGAAGGTGGAGGAGAAAACTAATCTAATGTACCCATTTACAAATAGATGGGAAAGAATAAATCTCATTGGGAATTAAACCATTAACCACTGATATCTAAACTCTAAAAAATAGATGAAGTTGTATCTACCGATGAAGAACTGCTAATGAATCCCACATTGCAACAAGAATAAGATCAGAATCAAAGAGACCACTACATGAGTATCAACTAGATACTCTGGAATGCTCAAAATTACAGATTTGGCATAGAGTCTTTATGGGTATCATTGATTTTAGACACTGCTCAACTAAATATTAGTTGAAAACATAGGTACCAAGTCTCTGGATGTAGAACTCGACCCTCTGAATACAAGAAAATTGCTTCCATAACAAGAGTGTCTATATGGTGTCTAGTCCATCACACTAAAATGCATGGGTAACTAGCTGTTACGTTCACTATGTACATAGGAATTGGCACTTGATACATAGATCAATCCTAAGAAGCTTGCAATATGAAAGATTTGGCAGATTACACTAAAGTGACAATATTGTGACACTTTATTTTAGTGCATTTACATATTTTACATACAAGAGTTATTTGGATAACATCAATAATGCAAATATGGGAACTTTGATGAAGAAGCCAAACAAAAATCAACTTTAAAGTTGACAACTAGATGTGGCTGGTAAATGTGGCCTCCAATTAGGATGTCACCATAATATTGAGAACAACTGGCCTTTGTTGGTTGTCGGATAGAGGAACACCACAAAGGTACAATACAAAGCTTGGTGGTCAATCAAAAAAAAGTTTTCCAATTTTACTTATTAATTAGAAATTTTATTTTAAAAAAAATTATTTAAAAAAAACATGTTTGAAAATTTTTATTAAAATTAATTAATAAAGAAAATTCATTTTAAAAAATTATTTTAAATTTTTTATTAAAATAATTCACAAAGTTATATTTACAAAAAATTTTTAAAAGTTTTATCTAATTAAAAGTTTGATCAAAAGCCCATATTTAAAAAAATAAACAATAAAAACATATTTTAAAAAACTTTAATTAAAAAATTACTTCATTGAAAATATTTTTTTTATAACTTTATAATAAAGTGGGGGGTCGTAGCCTCCCCCACACCCCATGTGCATTAAATATAAAATTTTATTGATGTTAAATGTGAGGCTTTAAATAAAGAAAAGTTTGCTTTATAATAAATGGATTTTTTTTTAAAAAGTTTTATGGTTGGTCAAATAAAGGTGTAAGGCCTCATGGGTCCGCACCTTTATGGGGTGTGGAACCTAATGTGAATACTCGCATATTCAAAGTTTATTTCGTTTTTGCTTGTAAATAATGATTTAAAAAAAAAAAAAAGCTTGGATTTAAAAAAAAGGCAAACTCAAAAGAATTGACAAATTAATAGTCAATTTTAGCTTTCTCAGACCTTTTGAACGTGGTGTCAGGGTCAAATTTGACCCAAAATGCTTTGAAATGGCTGTTTGTTGTTGGATTTGACAATGAACCTTTCACTTCAAATTATTGCAGATCTAGCCTCCAATGTTCAATTCAGATGGAATAAAGGGAAGATATGACTTTCTCCACTGCTCTAGACTCAATGGTGAGCTCAAAATTTCTCTAGGAAACTTTAGAAAACCTTAAACTAAAAAGTCAATGTATGAACCCCCAAGAAAATGATATTTTCTCCACAAATTTTTTATTCTCAGATCATCCAAGGATGTAAGAGAATAACATATTTAGTGTTTTGAAAAAAATAGCTCTACACTCCTAGATTTTTTAAAATATTGCTAATCCACAACTCCTTCTTACTTTGATACCATTTAAGATTTACTAAATAACCTATCCAAGATACAAACGACCGAAGGAAAGAAAATACATAAATAAAAGATTAGAAAGAATAAAATGTATTCTTCTCAAGAGAATGCAAAGCTTCTCTAAGCTTGAGAATTAGAATGAATGGTGTAAGATTACAAAGGGAACCCTTTGGTTAAATAGGCCAAAGTGAGGGATAAGATATCATAAGATTATGACAAGTTTCTTAACTTTATGATATGAGACATAAAATGGATAAGTATCATAAAATTGTGATAAGTGTCTTATCTTATGATATGAGACATAAAGTGATAAATATCACATGTGGACCCTAAGTAAGCTTAAGTAATAAGGACTAAAAATAATCTAAATGGATAACTAGGTACTAAATGAATTAGTTAGATAAAGTAACCCTTTCACACCCCCAGCCCTTAAGTGCAACTTAGAGAGAAATATACAATACAAAAATGCAAATATGGGTCCTAGCTACTAGGCCTGATGAGTCACCCATATACATAGAAATCTCTCATAAATAGAGAAAAGGAGAAAATCTAGTGGGATAAAAATCCTTTCCAAAAGAGAAAAAATAGTGAAAATTCTCTCAATAGAATGTGAAGGACAAAACCCCAAGTGAGGAAAAAGTCCCCCCCATAAGAGAGAATGAACAAAAAAGGTCAAGTGAACCCTCCCTAAATATACAATATCCTATGCTAATGGTGGATAAAACTTTGAAGATGGTCCAAGATCATCTAACAAAATTCCTACCCTTAGGATATATTCTCATTCCAAAAAGGAATAAGTCTCTGGAATTGGTTCAAATGCCACAATATCAGGAGTCCCAATCTTAATTGAAAAAAGTGACAATGTAGAACAATGTGAAGATTGATGTAAAACATTGACCAAAGATGATGATAAGTCTTCCAAATGTTACTCCAAAAGATTCCAAATGATGACAAGCACTGATATAAATAATCAAGTACCACTGTAGAAGATGTCAAGATGAATGGAGACAAAGTAGAAACTGTCAACTCATGAGTATCTGCATAATTTGTCACTATGAAAGAATATGAATGTGAAGAAAAAATTGATCTAATGCACCCATTTACAAATAGATGGGAAAGGAGAAATCCCTTTGGGAATAAAACTCTTAACCATTGATATCCAAACTCTAAAAAATATATGAAGAAGTTGCATTTGTTGATGAAGAATTTCTAATGAATCCCACACTACAACAAGAATGAGATCAAAATCGAAGAGACCACTACATGAGTATCAATTGGATACTCTCAAATGCTCGAAATTATAGATTTTGTATATCTAGTCTACGTGAATATCATTGATATTGGATATTGCTTAATTAATTATTAGTTGAAAATATAGGTACCAAGTCTCTGGATGTAGAACTCGACTAATTTCTTCCATAACAAGAGTGTCTATATGATATCTAGTTCATCTCATCGAAATGTATGGGTAACCAGCCACTGCATTCATTGTGTATATAGGAACTAACACTTGATACATAGATCAATCCTAAGAAGCTTGCAATATGAAAGATTTGGCAAATTACACTAAAGTGACAACATTGTGACACTTTATTTTAGTGCATTTACATCTTTTACATACATGAGTTATTTGGATAACATCAATAATGTAAATCTGGAAACTCTAATGAAGAAGCCAAGAAAAAATCAACTTTGAAGTTGACAACTAAATGTGAGTGTTAAATGAGCCCTTTAATTAGGATGTTGTCATAATGTCAAGAACAATTGACCCTTGTTGGCTACTGAATGGAGGAACACCACGAAGGTACAATACAAAACTTTGCATTCAATCAGAATTTATTTTTTTCCAATCTTACTCATTAATGAGAAATTTGTTTCTAAAAAGATTTAATTAAAAATATTATTGAATTTTTTTATTAAGATAAATTAATAAAAAAAATTTATTTTTTAAATCTTGTTTTAAATACTTTATTAAAAATTAATAAAATTTTATGAAATAAAACTCTAATATAAAATTATAAAAAAAAAATTAAAGTTTTATTTCATTAAAAGTTTAATACCTTATTAAAAAATAATAATGAAAACATTTAAAAAGATTTAATTAAAAAAACACTTTATTAAAAAGAACTTTTTAAAAAGTTTATAATAAAAGTTTTAAAAAATTTATAATAAAGTGGAGGGGTTGTAACCTCCCTCACACCCATGTGCATTAAATATAAAGCTTTTGAAAAGCTTTATTGAAGCTAAATGTGGGGCTTTAAATAAAGAAAAGTTATAAATGGAAAGTGTTTTTAAAAGCTTTATTGATAGCCAAATAAAGGTGTGAGGTCCCATGGGTTTGCTCTTTTATGGGGTGCAGGATCTTATGTGGTTACTCGCATATTCATAGCTTTTTTTTGGTTTTGTTTTAAAACAATGATTTTTTTTTTTTAAATAAAGTTTCAATTAAAAATATGCAAACTCAATTTAAATTGATAAATTAATAGTCAATTTTCGCTTTTGCGGATCTTCTGAATACGATGGCAGGGTCAAATTTGGCCTAGAATGTTCTAAAATAGCAATTTTTCGTTGGATTTGATAATAAACCTTTTGCTTCAAATTCCTATAGATCTAGCCTCTAGTGTCTGATTTAGATAGAATAAAGGGTAGATCTAACTTTGTTGGTTGCTCTAGACTCAATGGTGAGCTCAAAATTTCTTTATGAAGCTTTAGAAAACCTACAATTGACAATTCAATGTATGAACCCCCCAAAAAATGATATTTTCTCCACACATTTCTGATTCTCTAGATCATCTAAGGATGCAAGAGAATAACATACATATTGTTTAAAAAAAATAGCTCTACACTCCTAGATTGTTGAAAATATTGCTAATCCACAACCCATTCTTATTCTGATACCATGTAAGATTTGCTAAATAGCCTACCCAAAATACAAATGATTAAAAAAAAACAAATACAAAAATAAGAGATGAGAAAGTTTCTAATAAACTTTATTCTTCTCAATAGAATACAAAGCTTGTATGAACTTGAGTATTTGAATGAATAGTGTAAGATTACAAAAGGAACCCTTTGGTTATATAGGCCAAGGTGAGGAATAAGATATCATAAGATTATGACAAATGTACATTATTCTTATGATATGAGATATAAAGTGGATAAGTATCATAAGATTGTGATAAGTGTCTTAATCTTATGATATGAGACATAAAGTGATAAATATCCCATGTGTGGACCTTAAATAAACTTAAGTAATAAGGTGTGAAAATAATCTAAGTGGATAACTAGCTACTAAATGAACTAGTTAGATAAAGTACCCCTTTCACACCAACACCCCCCTTAAGTGCAACTTAGGGAAAATTATACAATGCAAATATGCAAATATGGGTTATGACTATTAGGCCTGATGAGGTTTTCATGTACATAGAAATCTCTCATAAATAGAGAAAAAGAGAAAACCTATTGAGACAAAACTCCTCTTTGATGAAAGAGGAGTTCTCAATAACCCTCTTTTCTAAAAATAGACACTCAAACAAACTCAACAATACATTCAAATCAACCACAAGGGTTCACAAAATTAATTGAGGGTTTCAACAAAAAAAACTTCTCATTATGAAAAAACTGATTACACAATATATTTTAGTCATCAAATAACTGAAAGGAAGCAACATATTCCCTTTACATAATTTGAAAATGAAATTAAAAAAACTACAACAAAAGAGAATCAAAATATTTGCTTCACGAGCACCTCCAAATCTACACTTTTTCTCTTGCAACAATCACCTGCAACTCTTCCATTCTCTATAATGGTGTCTTCAACCTTCAATGGTTTCAATAACCTTTTCAACCTACAACAAATCACTTCAAAAACCTCTTGAGAAATTCCACTCCCAAATCTCCCACCTCCAAACCCTGCAGTGAAGAATGAAAACCAATACTTTCCACAAAACCCTTCACCAAAAATCCAAAAAAATCAGATTTTTTCCCTCCTCTTGGAAAAATAATGACCATATCCTTTGAATGAGTTGTTTCCACAATAGAAAAAACAATAGATGAATTTTAATTCCATTTTGTTACTCCACTACCCAATGCCTAAAATTGTTTTTTCAGTTCTTTTTTAAAATACAATTACACCTCCATAAACCCATCTACCAACTTGCATAAAAACCATAATATTTATTTAATTAAATATAATTATGCTCACTAATTCAAATTATCCTCATAACATGAAATTATCCCCCTAACATGAAATGCAAATGTAAATTTAAAATTTGAATTTCTTTTGATGATGTTGATTACACTATCACCAAGGATGCTCTTGCATCAGGCACCCCAGGTAGAAGGAAATGTTTCATGAGTTGCACTCATAAAAATTTGTAGACCTTGTGTATATTTTGGATCCACCTCATTTCCTTGTCTAGTGGAATATTTTTTTGCACCACATTTTGCAAACTTACAAAATTACCATGTTTCATCTTTCCTCTACTACACATCATGTAATTCAAAGCATCAAATCTATTTTCCCACCAATATATTTCATCAAAATTAGAACTAAAAATTAAACTTATAACTCTTCCTTCATAAAAAAATGTATTTATTTGTCTCATTTGTTGCTCTACCTTTTCCATATTTTTCCACCATGTCCCCTTCATGAAATTCCATTGTTTCAATGCCTTCTAAAAGACATGACACAACTGCAACCTATTTTTCTTCACTCAAAACATCACAACTCAATTTCCACATTACCTAACAAGTAATCATGATCACTAATCAAAACACTTTCACCTCCGCTATTCTCAAACAATGATTCTTCAAAAAGCTCTTCGTTAACCTTGACACCTCACTCTTCCAATTCAACTTTATCAAAATTAGTTTTTGTTGCAACAAATTTATCTATTCCTTCACTCTATTTCTCATTAAAAGAAACAATAAAATCATATTTTACCTTACCTCTCCTACTACCTTCATTTCACTTGAGATACCTACTTTAATCTGAGTGAAAAAACACCTTTCTCATCTTCAACATGGTTAGTGTTAATAAAGCCAACACATTCATTCTTCATACCATCTAAAAGTCTGATTTTATCAACCAAAAAAGAACTTGCATTGCTACAAACCTTACCCATTTATTCTTTTAATGGCTTCAATTTGTGTTTCACTCCATCCTTCATCAATGTGTATGTGTTGGCATAACTATCATGCATCGCCTTCCTATAAAATTCCCAAGGCCTTCCTAACAAAATATGACAAACAATCGTAGGAATAATATCACATAAAATTTCATCTCTATAACCTCCTATATAAATATTTACCAAACTTTGTTTTCTGATAAAAAATTTCCTATCATGTAGCCATGCTATCCTATACGGATGTGGATGCCTTCTTCTCTCTAGCTGCAATTTTCTCACCATCTCTTCAGAAACAAGATTTTCTATGCTACCTCCATCTATGATGATATTACATACCCTATTCTATCACTTGCATCTTGTTCAAAACAAACTTTTCTTTGAATGGATTTATCATCTTTATTTAACAGGGTTCTCTTGGGCATTAAAGTTTCACCATCTTTTGCTTCTTTAGAATACGATGATCTTGCATCTTCTCTATTCACGTTTCTTTCTCTATTATGATTTTATGGTCTTCTTCTCAACATTTCCTCTTCATGAGGATAATAATATGCTCTATGACCCTCTTATCCACACTTAAAACATGTTACTTTGAAGGTTTCTCTTCCAAAACCTCTATCCAATCTTCCTCTACCTCTTGAATTTTGATCTCTAGAACCATATGAATCTTTATATCTTTGATGTTTTTTGCTACCTTGGTCTTCTTTTTTCTGATTAATATCTTCTCCATATGATTTTCCTTCAACCTCCTCATAATGACCTCTTCCTCTTTGCTTACTTTCATACATTTTTTTCATTCTTTCCTCAATTTTCAAGGTAATCTGATAGGCATTTTCCATTGTGAAAAATCTCACCAAAATCATCTCCTCTTATATGCTTGGTATCACACCATCAATGTATATTAAAACATTCTTATTAGTTTCTTTTTCATGTCCCATTTTAATTAGGATCCTATGAAACTTCTCTATGTACTCTTTCATTGTTTTGGTCCCTTGTTTTAACCCTTGCATTTTTTTTAGCAAATCAAGCTCATAGTCCACTAGAATGAACTGTCTTTCCATTTTCTCCACCATTTTGTCCCACTTTGTGATTTAATTACTGAGGAAGAAGAAAAGAATTTACATACTGATATTGATGCTATCCATTAAAATCAAGAGAAAAATATGCAATGCCTCGAGGTCATCACCAATTATAGAAAAGAAACTGTGAAGAACACTACCCTCACTCTTCAGGTTTTTCAAGATGAATTAAGGAAGTGCCAGGGAAAATGAGTTGTGGATGGTCTGAAGGATGGTCATATGTTCCGAAGGATGGTCATATGCAAAAAAAGAAGGGAAAAATGGTTGACACCTCATCTTGTGATGTCACGGTGAATACCCAAGCCATTCAACAGGGCCTTGTTACTTTTGAAAAGAAGCTCCAATTTATGTCTTAGGAATAGAATGAAATCATTAAAAAATAAGTTGTTGGGAGACCTGTAGGTGTCCTGTGGTTTTATGTTGTTCTCACTTTTGTGTTCTTTCTATGTTTTTTTTTCTGGTCAAATTGTTTAAGCTTTAGTTTTTTGGGTTTCTCACTTCTTGTGAGTTCCTCAGTTGCCTCTATGGATGTTTTATAAAGGGTACTAGCCCTTCCAGTTTTAATCTAATAAAAAAATTTGACCATTCACTAAAATCCATAAAAATCTCCTTCTCACAACTATCTTCAAGTGTAACTAGATTCTTTAGAAAATGGACCATTATTTTTAATAATTTCACATATCAAAAATCACATTTAAAATAAAATACACTCTCCTATCTCTAGCAATTTATAGTAAAATTTTTTTTAATCTTCCTCTTACAAGACTATATAGTCTTTTCACTTCTTCTCATTAGATCAAGTATGTAGGAGTTGAGATATAGCTCATAGAACATGTCTAAGTCACTCAAGGACTCAAGCCTCCAAGATCATCTACAAAAACCAACAACAACCTTTCACAAGAGGGAAAAGAAAGAACAAAAAATTACAATAATGGATGCAAGATGTGACCAATATGCAATACTCAAGATTGCAATAATATATTGGACTTACACAACACTCAACTGAGCTTTGGATGAATGAAATGTACATATGAAGCCTTGCTTATATAGGCAAGGAGAAAGATAGGATTATACAAGGTCATGAAAAATGTCTTAATCCTATCACATGAGACAATTGAGTCATAACAACCTCAATGCAAATATTAAATACATGGGATAATTATTAAATGCCTCTATGAGATATGGTCCCATTAAATACTAGTTTCTAGAATGCAACCTAGGAAACTAACCTTAGTAAACTTATTAATGATGTGAATCGGTCCTCACTAATATCTAGTTAGGAAATATCCTCATTCACACTGACAACCCCCATAAGTGCAACTTAAGGAGTGTAGTTATTATGCAAATGATGTAAGGATGGTTCCTAGCTATGAGGCCATGTTAGGTATCCATGTACAAATGCAATGCAAAAAAATCTCTCACAAATGAAGAAAAGGAGAAAACCTAGTGGGACAAAAATCATCTCCAAAAGAGAATGTTTGAAATGCACAAGACAACTAAGAGGGGGGATGAATCCATTGTATCAAAAAATTTCTTATAAACTTAATCTTTTCACCTTAAAGTCAATTTTTTATTAAGTGTAATCATTAAATGCAAATAAAAGAAAGAAAACACCAAAGACACGAGATTTACATGGAAAACCCAATGAGGGAAAAACCACGGTGAGGATTAACTCACAATATAGTAGAATGGAAAACTGGATACACACACTCACTACTTGAGGGCTCACTTCCCAAATACAAAGGATCACTACCTATATTAAGGGCTCACTTCCTGAGGACTCAATGTCTAGAAAGAGAGGCTCACTACCTACAAAGATTACAAAGAGCTAGATAAAAGATCTGCCACTAGGACTCACAACTTGATCAGAAGATTGATACAATAAAGTATTGTTGCCTTGATTCAATCTTCCACACTCTGATTTTCACACTTGTTCACACACTCTGCACTTTCTTGAGTCGAATGATGGATGGATGATCAATTCACTACAACTTGACTTGCTTTTATACCATCATCAACCTTAGAAACATTCACAAAGGTCGACTATACAGTTTAAAATTACAAATTCAAACTAGGTCGGCTACTCAACATTCTCGTGGTGGATAAGAATGTGAGAGGACCAATTTCATATTTAATTTAGGACCCAAACAACATCTTGGATCATGCACACACTTTCTCAAATCAATGCAAAAACTTTATGGAACATGTAAACACTAGGTCATTCAAACCTAATGAAAACACCAAAAATATTTGAAGTACACACATCACCAGTAAGATAACCTCACACAGATAGCTGAACACGCTTCACCAATCATTTCACCATCTCGGGGAACACCTCAGATACATCTGCAACAACTTCAACAAACTTTATTCTTAGAGAACTCATCACCAGTCTAACTGGATCAACCAATAAAGATACCGAAGCCCTAGAGAAGGTCTTCCAGAGTGCCAAACCACAAGAAAATTTGTCATAACCCATAAAATACCATAATTAGTCTTCTCCTAGATCCGCAAGATCTAAAACCACATATTAGAGACGATGAAGCCAAAAAATTTCTCCCAATCCACAAATAAATAATTCTGATAAACCCATTCACACACCGATGAACATAACTTTTATTCTTCATCAGCCTAGAAGCTAAAAATTAGGATATAATATCCATTGAAGCTCATGAATATACTTATAGATCCACATAGACATAGGATTAACACAAGGGAAATGCAAAACACAATACCATATCACACTCAGAACACTCTTCAACACAACTTTCATCATTTCTCAAATTTTCTCAGAAGAACTTGGCAAAAACTCAACTTACTCAACCTGTACTATGTTGACATCAATGAAAACATAAATGAAAACACCACCAAACACATCCATAATTGCAACAATCTCCGCCTTTGTCATTGATGACATCACGATGTGAAAAACCATCAAAGATAGCATACATGATTTTTAGAAGCAACAACCTGCCAAACATATAAATTTCCAATGATCTCTCCCCCCCTTTGACATCAATGGAAAATGAAATTATTTCCATAGAAACCTTTTTGCACTCCCCCTTAGGAGTATACCCACATCACATACTACAACAATGCACTTCTCTACTTCCCTTGAGGAGTAGACCTCAAACATCAGTCCAAAACAAAAATAAATGTGAATCCACTGGACTGATGAGCCTTCATGTGCACTAGGTTCATAGGAGGGGCATAAACCCTTAACTTCCCTCTGAGATACTCAAAAGTATCTTTAGAAGGGAATTAGTGAATATGTCTACAACTTGTTCCTTAGTAGGTACATATTCAAGTATAACTTCATTCTGCAATACCTTCTCCCTCAAGAAGTGATATTTGATAGATATGTGCTTTGTTCTAGAATGCATCATTGGATTCTTTGAGATGTTTATAAAACTTGTATTGTCACAGAATATAGAGATAGGTTCATCACTTTCCACACCTATGTCTGAGTACATTGCAACATCACTGGATTCTTTGAGATGTTTATAGAAATTCTATTGTCAAAAAATATAGAGATAGGTTCATCACTTTCCACACCTATGTCTATTAGGGTTTGCTTCATCCACAATATCTATGTACAATAGGATGTTGCTGCAATGCAATTTTCTTTTGTAGTGGACAAAGAAACTAAATCTTGTTTCTTACTCAACCATGAAACTAGTCTTCCTCCAAGAAAGAATGCACCACCATTTGTACTATTTCGGTCATCAACACAATTAGCCCAATCTGCATCAGTATAGGAATTTAAAGTGAAATCATCATCCTTCAGATACCATAGCCCATAATATGGAGTTCCTTTAAGATATCTGAATATCCTTTTTCACAGCTATAACATGTGCTTCCTTCGGTTCTGATTAAAATCTTGCAACCAAACATACTGCATGCATAATGTCAGGTCTAGTAGCAGTGAGATACAATATTCCACCAATCATGGATTTGTACATCCTCTGATCAACTTTAGAAGATTCATCTTCCTTACTCAGCTTACATCCAGTTACCATAGGGGTACAAACCGGTTTGGAGTCACCCATTCCAAACTTTTTCAACAATTCCTTAACATACTTAGATTGTGAAATGAATATCCCTTTTTCAGTTTGTTTGAATTGAAGTCCAAGGAATAAATTATGTTCACCAATCATAGACATTTCAAATTATTTTTGCATCTCTTTAGCAAACTTCTTACACATACCTTCATTTCCACCAAAGATGATGTCATCAACATATACCACAATTATCAACATTTTGTCTTTCTCAACCTTGAAGTAAAGATTGATGTCTGCAGACCATTTTTTGAATCCTTGCTTTGTCAAGTATCTATCCAATCTAGCATAACAAGCTCTAGGAGATTTCTTTAGTCCATATAATGCCTTCTTTAACTTACAAACCATGTCTGTTTTGTCTGATAGTGAAAAACCTTATGGTTTCTCCATATATACTTCTTCTTCCAGTTCTCCATTCAGAAATGCTGACTTGACATCCATATGATATAATTTGAAGTCTTTATGAGCTGAAAATGCTAAGAAAATATGAATGGCCTCCATTCTTGCTATAGGTGCAAAATTTTCTTCAAAATATATTCCTTCAACATGTGAGTATCCTTTGCATACCAGTTCTGCTTTGTTCCTTACCACTTCACCATCTTCATTCAACTTGTTTATGAATACCCATTTTGAACCAATTAAATTCTTGTTTGTAGGTCTAGGGACTAGTTCCCATGTTTCATTCTTCTCTATCTATTGTAGTTCTTCTTTCATTTCTTTCATCCAACTTTCATCATTACATGCTTCATTTATAGTTTTAGGTTCAATCTTAGAAAGTAAACATAAATTTACCTCAACCACTTCGCTTCTTGTCTTCACTCCTTCACTTTTGTCTCCAATTGTCTATTCCTCTGGATGATTTCTCTGACCATATTTAGGAGTCTTGGGTGTAGGTTATGAAATCTCTTCTTCTTCTTCACTCTGTTCTTTCTCTTCCTTTTCTTCTTGCATGCAGATAAGATCATCAGGTTCAAATTCAGTTATTTCCACTAGTCTATACATGGCTTCATCAACCTTCACATTAGTACTTTCAATTATTTTTCTCAGTCTCTTGTTAAAAAATCTGTAAGCTTTGCTATTATTTGAATATACAAGGAAAATTCCTTCATCACATCTAGCATGAAACTTTCCAAGATTTTCTTCATCTCTTCTAATGTAACATCTACTAACAAATACCTTAAATTTTTTCATAGTAGGAGTCTTACCAGTCCACAACTCATAAGGAGTCTTAGTTCTATTATCTCTCATTTGAACTCTATTAAGAATGTAAACAACAATATGAATAGCTTATCTCCAATACACATTAGGAACATTTGATTCTTTCATCATAGTTTTGGCAACTTCTTGAACAATCTTGTTCTTTCTTTCCACAACTCTATTTTGTTGAGGGGTTCTAGGAGCAGAAAAATGTTTTTTTATTCCACGCTCTTCATAGAATGCATTGAACTCGCCAGAGGTAAACTCTCCACCTCTATTATACCTTAAGCATTTGATTCTCAGGTTTTCCTCATTTTCTATTCTTTCCTTACACCTTGAATCTATCAAGAGCTTGATCCTTTTCTCTAAGAAATGTAACCCATGCCATCCTAGAATAATCATCAATCAAGAGCATAAAGTAACTATCACCATTTAGGATTCTTGTTCTCGTAGGACCACAAAGGTCTATATGGATTAATTCTAGCATTCCGGTAGAAGATTGATCTTTTCCTTTAAAACTGGTTCTTGTCTACTTTCCCATTTGACAACTTTTGCAGATTGAATTTGAAGGCTTTGTGATTCTAGGTAGATCTCTCACAACTTCCCTAGAACTGATCCTAACTAGATTATCAAAATTCACATGTCCCATCCTTTGGTGCTAGAGCCAACTTTCACTAATCCGAGAAACAAAACACTGACCATCACCACCTTTAAGTTGATATATGTTTCCATGAGTTCTTCTTCCAACTGCTACCACAGTTCCGTATCCTTTTCTGATCTCACAAGTGTTATCCTGAAACACAAGCTTAAAACCTTTGTTGCACATTTGTCCAACACTTAAGAGATTATGCCTTAAACCCTTTACATAGTAAAAATCTCCATTATTGTGTTTTCCATCAAATCTAATTGTTCCTTTACCAACAATCTTAGTACCAGAGTCATCTCCAAACATGACTATACCTCCATCATACTTCTCAAGTTTAGTAAACTTACTATTATCTCCAGCCATATGATTTGAACATTTGCTGTCAATTACCCAAAATTCTTCATCCTATCTAGCATGAAAAGAAGTTACCAAAGTAACTTTTGCTTCATCCTTCTTGCTCTCCAGATCAGATTCCTTTGCACATTTCTTTTCCAGGGCTAGAAACAAACATTCATCTTTATCTTCCTCAAGGCCAGATTCATCATCATAAATTCCCGCATCTTCCTTGACATAGTACAACTTCTTGAACTTCTTATCCTTCCTATATTTCTAATTATTGTTATTGTCTTTATTCTTCTTTTGTGTAGCTCTATTAGGACATGTTAATGCATAATGACCAATATTTCCACAACTGAAACACTTAAAGGGAAACTTACCTTTGTATTTACCAATACCTTTCTTCAATCTCCTTGTGAAATTTTCTTCCAGATCTTTTGTATCATCATCATCCAGATCATCTTCTATATACATTGTTTTCAAGGATGTTTCAGTCTTCTCCTTATCTATTGCAAATTTTCTCATCTCGAATGCAGTCAAGACTCCAAATAGATGCTCCTTAGTAAATGTCTTTGGATCATATTGTTCTTCAAGAGCAGATAATTTGTCACTGTAATTGTCTGGTAAGGTCATCAAGATCTTTTCAATTATATCTTCATCCTTCATGGTATCACCTTGATTCTTGATTTCAGTTGCTATAGTTTGAACTCTCTGATAATAGCTTGTAATGTCTTCTCCTTCTTCCATTCTCAAGTTCTCAAATTTTCTCTTAGCAGTTAGTTTCCTAGATAACTTTAGTCTCTCATTCCCTTCATAAATGTCTTTCAATTTTGTCCATACTTCATTAGCTGCAGGTACAAAGATGACTTATGTTCTTTCATTTTTAGATAAAGCACTAAAGAGGGCATACCTTGCTCTTTAATTCTCTTCAAAATTTGTAACCTCATCGACAAAGGAAGCACTGGCTGTTGGTATCACATACTTTGTCTCCAAAACTTTCTAGGTATTGAAACTAAATGAAATCAGATAACTCCTCATCTGTTCTTTCCAATCACTGTAATCAGCTCCATCAAAAATAGGAAGCTACAACTTGTGTGCCATATGATCTACCTGAAGTGATTAAGCTTTTTACCAAGGGACCAGAGCTCTGATACCAATTGTTTGAAATGAACAAGATAATTGAGAGGGGGAGTGAATCAATTATATCAAAACTTTTCTTATAAACTTAATATTTTCACCTTAAAGTCAATCTGTTATTAAGTGTAATCATGAAATGCAAATAACAAAAAGAAAACACCAAACACACCAGATTTACATAGAAAACCCAATGAGGGAAAAACCATGGTGAGGATTAACTCACAATATAGTAGAATGAAAAAATCAATACATAGGCTCACTACCTAAGGGCTCACTACCGAGATATAAAGGCTCACTACCTAGATTAAGGGCTCACTGCCTTAGGACTCACTGTCAATAAAGAGAGGCTCATTGCCTACAAAGATTATAAAGAGATAGATAAAAGATCCATCACTAGGAGTCACAACTTGATCAGAAGATTGATACAATAAAGTACTGAGCTGCCTTGATTCACTCTTCGACACTTTTCTTTTTGCACTTGTTCGCACACTCTACACTTTCTCGAGTCAAATGATGGATGGATGATCAATTCACTACAACTTGACTTGCTTTTATACCATCATCAACATTAGAAATATTCACAAAGGTCGACTATACAATTTCAAATTACAAATTCAAACTAGGTCAGATACTCAACATTCCCGCGATGGATAAGAATGTGAGAGGACCAATTTCATATTTAATTTAGGACCCAAACAACATCTTGGATCACACACACTTTCGCAAATCAATGCAAAAGCTTTATGTAACGTGTAAACACCAGGTCAGCCCAACCTAATGAAAACACCAACAATCTTTGAAGTACATGTATCACTAGCAAGATAATCTCACATAGATAGCTCTAAATGATTCACTAGTCATTTCACCATCGCTAGGAACACCTCAAATACATATGCAACAACTTCAACAAACTTTATTCTTAGAGAACTAATCACCAGTCCACTTGGATCAACCAGTAAAGACACCGAAGCTTTGGAGCAGGTCTTCTAGAGCGCCAAACCACAAGAAAATTTGTCATAACCCATAAACTACCAAAATTAGTCTTCTCACAGATCCGCAAGATCTGAAACCACATATTAGAAGACTGTGGAGCCAAAAAATTTCTCCTAATCCACAAACAAATAATTTTGATAAACCCGTTCACACCGATGAAAAAAACTTATATTCTTCATAAGCCCATAAGCTAAAACTCAGGATATAAGATCCATTGAAGCTTGTGAATATACTTACATATCCACATAGGCACATGATCAACACAGAGGAAATGCAGACCACAATACTAGATCACACTCAAAATACTCTTCAACATAACTTTCATTATTTCTCAAATTTTCACAAAAGAACTTGGCAAAAACTCAACTTACTCAACCTGTACTATGTTGACATCAATGTAAACATAAATGAAAACACCAGCAAACACATCCATACTTGCAACAAAGAGATGAAATACAAAACAAAATTCTCTCAATGAACATTGAGAAGGAAAAAACCCCATGCGAGGAAAATGTTCTCCCCATAAGAGAGAAGTAGAAGAGAGACAATGCAATCCCCCTTAAAGACGAGTCTCCTGTAATGATGGTAGAAGCATGAAATTGAATGCTAAAGATGATCCAATCTCGCTAAACAATATTCCTCCCCGTAGGAAGAAACACAACAAAGATGGTATGCCAGATATCAGGAAGATGGATGATAGAGGATGTCTCTAAAGAATGCTCAAGTGTCTCCATATCAATGGAAAAAGGTGTCACACTCCAAACAAGCATTCTAGGCCACACTAGGATGAAGAAGACAATCAAGAATCACCTATAAATGATTGTAGAAAAAAATCCAAACAAAATCCAAAGACAAGTATACCTCCTCCAAATTTTGTCCAAAAGAATCCACACTCATGTCAATCTGCAAAGAATGATCATGTAGAGAATGAACGAGAGGGTCAGAGAATTCCCTTGCAACAACTAAAGAAGAATCATCTCCATCAAAGAGAAGATGAATGAAATCGATGATGTCTCCCAAATTTGAAATATGAGACTCAACAAACAACCCACCAATGTCTATCAAGTATGCATCCCAAATGGATGTAGCTGGAAGATGATGTAGATCCTACTACATTGAATCACAAGAGGCCAAACTTGTGCCAATATGAGCATCATCAAATGTAACATCAGATGGAGGAGATGAAATACAAGGCTCCAAAATAGGATCAAAAGTGATAACACCCAAGTTCAAGAAGCCAAATGTCTCCTCTAAAGCGTGGTTCACACTAGAAGTTTGATAAAAAACTGAAGGAACAATGTCACCATCAAGAGAAAAATCTGCAAAGGTATACAACCGAGATGAATGATCAACCATCCTAGTAGCAATAATCTCCCTACTCTCCAAGTATCGAATGATAACTAAATCAGAAGTGAACTCCATAGTCCTCCCATCTCCACCATGTGTAATTTGATACATGGAAAGAAGATTGTTTGTCAAATGAGGAACACACAAAACATGTTGAAAGGTGTTTTCCCCAAAGCTAATAGAACCCTTCCCAAGTACACTAATGTATATATTTTTTCCCATCAAAATAGGAGACATAGTACATGGCTCAAAAGAAGAGAACATAGATTGTGAAGATGCCATATGATGAGAAGATCTCGAATCTAGAAGCCAACTCCTTGATCTCAAACCTAAAAAAGCACAAAGAGCTTTCCCTTTATTTCTTGATGTAGTAGCCAACTCAGCATGACCTTTTACCTTATTAGACTATTTTGAAGATGACGATGAAGAAGTTGGAGACTCAAGAATTCTAGAAGGAAAATAAAAATGATTTTTGTAAGAAGATGCTTCAACTCATCAATATCCTTCTTGTAACAAGAATGTTCATAATTCCCGAGCTTCTTGCAATACGAACAAGTAGACTTCTCCTTCTTATATGACTTATCCAAGGAAGAGGATTTATCCCTTGGTTGATCGGAATGTGGCTTGTTCTTTGAATTCTTCCGCTTCTTATCAGTAGTATTTCATTCTTTCACTTGGCTATCCAACAATGCCTGAGATTTAGAAGACTTGATGAAACCCATCGAGATAAGCTTTTATTGCTCATGTATCAACATCTCATAAAATGATGCAAATAATGGTGTAGTATATGTAGACCCCTTAGTCAACCCATGAGTATGAAATCTAGAAACAAAAATAACATAATAAAAAAAAGTTTGTTTAATGAACTATAGACCAACTCAATGTATTTCTTATCAATACCACATGCTTTGCATTGCTCCCTTAGATCATTAACCTTAGTGATGTAGTCTTGAATGTTTCCAATTTTTTTAGGATCAAGGCTCATCAATTCATTATCAAGTTGATAGCCTCTAACTTCATTTGTAGAACCATATAATATTTTCAATTTGTCCCAAGCCTCATGAGAATTATTGCATGATTCAATTTGGAATAAAAAATCTCGAGAAACTAGTTTACTAAGATATCCAAGAGCTTTAGTATGCTCAATCATCCATTTAATTTTTTTCTCATCATTAGTAGGTTTAGGGACCTTATTCTTAACATATAGAGAGTGAACCTCATTCATTAGAATACTCCATTCATATTGATGCCATGTTGAATAGTTATATGATGTCAACAAAGGAACCTTAGAATGATCCATGAAAAATGAAGAGAGCACAAGCAAACAAATCAAAGAAATACACCAAGAGACCCCCCAAATCACTCAATCAAATAAAACCCCAAGAAAATATGATTTGTGTCACTTTATAATTAGTGCGATTATAGGTGCCACTTGCCAAAAAATATCGAAGTGGACTTGATCTTAGTGCATACAAATTATCAAATTTGGCCTTTAGCTCAAAGTATTTTTTTTTACAAAGAATGAGATCAAACTGATCACACCATTGGAAAGTACACAAAAAATTATGCACTTTCAAAAACAAAATTACTCAAAAATGTTATAGTACTAAGCAAAAAATAGAGCCTCAAAAGTTCTAAAAATGAGAACTTGGCAACAACTATATGAGAATTTGTAATTTTTAAAAAACCCAAGCATCAAAATCAAAAACCAACTACACCACTACGTAGAGGGCAAAATTATACCCCAAATAAAAAAGAATTGCTTGAAAAAATGAGTTAGCATGACCAAGATATGAGCCTTCGAAGTTTGCCTCCAAAATGAAAACTCCCAATGGAGAAGGGGTCCAATTTGAGTGACCTGGTGATGACCGTTTGACCATCAAATTTAAGACAGTAAATTCTAATGATCGACTAATTGTCAAATTTAACACAGTGTTAGATGATGGTCATTTGGTTGTCAAATTTAACACAATGTTTTCTGATGGTCATTTGGCCATCAAATTTAAGATAGTTACATGAAAAATCTAATAATTTTCCCTGCACAAAAATATGCAGTATTATATATGAAAATGGTTTGGGCCTTCTAGATGCAACTGCGAGGTTTTTTTTTTCCCAACATGCACCCAACAAAAGCTCAAGCTTGAATCAACCTCTGATCAAAGAAGGGGTTTTGCAACTCTGAGCTCTGATACCATGTAGGATTTGAGATATAGCTCATAGAACATGTCTGAGTCACTCAAGGACTCATGCCTCCAAGATCATCTATAAAATCCAACAACAACCTTCCACAAGAAGGAAACACAAGTTTAAGAAATTGCAACAATGGATGCAAGATGTGGCCAATATGCAATACTCAACATTGCAATAATATATTGGACTTACACAATGCTCAACTAAGCTTTGGATGAATGAAATATACATATGAAGCCTTGCTAATATAGGCAAGGAGAAAGATAGGATTAGACAAGAGCATGAAAAGTGTCTTGATCCTATCACATGAGACATCTAAGTCATAACAACTTCAATGCAAATATTAAATGCATGAGAAAATTATTAAATGTCTAGATAACTGCATGCCTATTAATGAGATATGGTCCCATTAAATACTAGTTTCTAGAATTCCACCTAGGAAACTAACTCTTAAGTAAACTTGTTAATGATGTGAATAGGTCCTTGCTAATATCTAGTTAGGAAATATCCCCATTCACACTAACAAAGTACACAAAAATAAATTTTAAAATGATAAGAGGAACACACACTTCCTTAGGAGTGTGCTATCTTCTTTCATTTTTTGTTCAGGGTGGGTTGAGTGGGTCATGAGCCATGTGCCATTTTTTCCTTCTTTTTTCTTATTAATGGTATCCGATCTTTTATTTTTTAGATTTAAGAGGGTTGCAAAAAGATGACCCCTCTCCCAAGATTATCTTTTTATTCTTATGGATGAAGTTTTGGGAAGGTTTCTTAACAATTAGAGAGTAATGGTAGCATTCAAAGTTGGAAGATGGCTAGAGATATTGATCCTTATTCCAATCTTCAATTTTTGGATGATACTACCTTATTTGGCGTTGTTAAAATTCAAGAGGATGTTAGTTTTATGAGCATATTTGATACTCGTTTGGCTATCCAATGGATAATTACTATTATTTTTCACTTTAAAATATGACTTCACTTGGATTATCTTGGTATTCCCTCATTGGTTAGTCTTCCTAAAATATATTAGTGGAAGAGGATTCTTGGTAGATTCAAAATGTAAGTTGATCACTATACTTTCTAATGGTTGAAATATGTGGGTTGTCTTATCATTCTAAAATATGTGGTGAAAATTCCTCCCATCTATAGAGTTTTGCTGCTCTCTATGCCTAGATTTTTTCTAAAGGATTTTGATTCTCTTTCTAAGAAATTTCTTTAGGTAGGGAAACTAGACTCCCAAGAATGGAGTCTAATTAGTTAGGACCAAGTTTGCAGGGCTAAGAAAAATAGTTGTCTTGGTATTACGTAGTCTAAGTTTAATAGCCAAGTGCATTAGCTACTAAATTGTATTGGAGAATGACACAAGCAAAAACATCAGCATTGGTTAAAACTTCTTAGCTATTAATATTTACATGGTGTTGATGTTAATAAGGTTTTAAGAATGGATTTGATGTCGAAAGGATCCATGGTTTGGAATACCATAAATAAGGGTGCTTCAATTGTTGAAAATGACTCTTTTGGATTATCAATTCTTTCCATAGAGCTCTATTTTGGATTGAATATTGGGAACTCCATCCTTTGATTCATCTTCTGCCCCCATCCCCTCCCTTTGAGTGAAGTATTTTTAGAAGTTGGTTGCTCTAAAATTTATGATTTTAAACGCTCTCAATTGGAGGGTAAATCTCTAGGAATCTTGCATCTATCACTAAAACAATCCAAGTAATTTGATTTTGGGGGGAGACCTGGATATTTGGCCTACTCTTTCTTCTAATCTAGCTAATTATCCTTATTATTCCCTTGAGGATATAGATGTTCTTGATTGGGGCTATGATCCTGAAGCGAGGTTTTTAGTTTCTCCTTGGTATTAGACCTTAGAACAATTAAATAATGGATTCAAGGATTTCCCTTGGTGGAAGAAAATCTAGAACACATATTATTGGCCTAAGTATAATTTATGTATATGGTTGTTTTTTCAAAATAAATGTATCACCTAGGACAGTTTCAGAAAAAAATACTTTCAAGGACCTTTAAAAATGTATTCTTTGTGGTGCTAATGGGGAATGTGCTGCTTATATTTTATTTTAACACCCCTTTTCTATATGTCTTTGGAGGCAATAATTACAAATTTGGAACTATTCCCTTGTCCATGCTACTTCTTTGCCTAGTCTTTTGGCTACTTTGAGACATCCTCTTGCTCTTGCTTCTTTCCTTTTTGTGGCCTAGGATTAGTCCCATATTTATCCTTTGGTAAATTTGGTTGGAACATAATCACCAAATCTTCCAACATTACAAAAATCCTATTGGGAATGCTTGGAAAAAGATTTTGGACTCAATTAAAGAAACTTTGGAAACTAAGAATCCTTTCTAGATGAAATCACATATCTTTCAAATATTCAACTCTTGAGGTGATTATATTTTTTCAATTTGGTTAGTTTCTTAGTCCATTTTGGTTCTAAGATTCAAATTTATAGTAAGGTGAATAGAGCAAGTAAATGGTCTCCTCCCACACTTGGGTTTCTTTCAAAATTAATATCGAGACTCTTCTTTGCAAGACAATTTAGGTGCTAATAAGATTCATGAGTTTGGATGTGATAGTGATGGTTTTGTTCATTTCTTTTTTACTTCTATTATGGGATTTGACACTAATAATTAGGAGGCCTAGGTTGTCCTTGTGGCTCTTGAAAAATATTGTGATCTAGGTTGAAAAATATTGTCTGTGAGATGGAATTCATGATCTTGATCTCTTTTTTGAATTAAAAAAAGCTTCATGGGTCTTCTTGGAGGTTGGCATCACTAGTGAAGCATATTCTCTACCTTACTCTAAAATTTGATTCTATTTATTTTGTTCATATGATCCTAAGGAATGTAATACTATTGTGGAATACTTGGTCAAATGGGCCTCTAATATTAATTGCAATTGGAATGTCATGAAATGAAAGTCTTTATCTACTGAACTTCTTCATAACGACTTGTGTTGATCTTTCTTGATTTTCTTCTTTGGGATTATTTGTTTTGCTAGGTTCTTTATTTTCTAGTGAAAATGGTTGGAATGTTGGAAAACCTCCTTGGATTTTCATTCTTAATGCTTTATTGATGGATATTGCTATTTTAAAATCTTTTTGTTGTATTTTTTCTTAACTCCTAAGAGTAAATACATTTATCCACTTTTGAAGAAAAATCTATCAAATACTCGTTAATAACTAAAAGTCAACCAAACTATTAGCTGCAAATAATTAAATTAATGTTCACAAATGCATAACCAAAAACTAACACTTCAAATCATAAACATAAGACCTTTTTAATTTAATATTAAACTACCACAATTAAATTAACACAATATTAATACATAACTACAAACTAATACTTTAAGCCTAACACCCTTTTCAATACATAATAATATTTTAATTATAACTAAGTAAAAAATCTATGTAGAAATAGGTGGTTATAGAAGGAAGTTAATGGATATGTTCTTTTTTATCAAAATTATACCATTAGATTTGGCATTGGACATTGGACATGCTATAGGGGTGATCCCACAATAGTGGTTTACAATTTTTGGCCAAACTAGACACTGAAATTATTATTTTTAACTAAATCTTCACATTTGGACACCTATAGCGGCTAAACTGTGAGGAATTTGAAGATGATACAAACTAGAGTCTCATCACATTTTGTCTGTAGATTCTAAAAATATTTTTTTCAAATTTTTTGGAATCAGATTGCACTTCTTTTTCCATCTCCCATGAAAACTGGTTTTTTTTCAAAAATAATTTTTTGAAAAAAGTGACACACACCGTATAATGCATAACTTTTTTTCCATGGAGGATAAAATTCTTATTCTTTCAAATTTAGAGTTATAACTCTGACATCTAGTGCTTCCACTTGGTTAGATATTTTTTTATTGAATATTTTTTCTTTAATCAAGTTTCAAAGTCAAACCAATTACAATTTAGACATAGCGCGACCATATAAGGCGTAATGTTTTTTGTATCTATCGAATTTTTTTTTTTTTTTGTTGGATCAAGGACTTCAATATCTGGTGCACTCATACTTTTCAATTTTTTTTGATAATTTGCTATTTTTCCACATGTGCAGAACAAACACCTTAATTTTCGGTGAAAAACCTATATTTAATAAAACTATAAAAACAAATACATAATAAAACCAAAACATATCAAAATTATATTTGTTGGATAGCTTGTTCTGAGGACTACTTACATTTTTCAAATTTTTTTTGATAATTTGCTATTTTTCCACATGTGTAGAACAAAGACCTTCATTTTCGGTGAAAAAACTATATTTCATAAAAATATTAAAAAAAATACATAATAAAACCAAAACATATCAAAATTATATTCATTGGATAGCTTGTTCTAAGGACTACTTGATTCCGATTGGGTTTATGAAGTCTCCACCATTTTCATGTTCAAACCGAGTTTCGAAGTGAAAAAATTTAGGTTTTTGTTTTTGTGTCTAAGGGGGAGAATGAGGGATAAGGGGGGTTCGTACGAACCCCTACAGGTTCAAGAAAAACATCTCACATAATGCATTTTTATTTGGTTTTTGGGTGGGCAAATAAGGAATGGGTTCACTCGAACCGGTAGGTTCGTACAAACACCCAAAATCACATTTTTTGGCATGGGGTCATTTTTTGTGAGTTTTCCTTCCTCACTGGAATTGTAAACCACTATTGTGGCTTCACCCATAGACAATATAAAGAAAAAATGTTTATTTTTTCTAACTACAAGATGACTGGCACTTACATAGACACTATCAGTTACACAATTAGCTATAATTAAATTATAGATGGACTTTTCATGCTGTAGGTTGATAGCTTAGTGGTGGATCCTAGCAAGAAATGGGTGGTCTTCATTATTAATGATTTTAAAAATAACTATAATTTCATAGATTTTTTCAAATTATGCTTCATATATATTATTTTTGAGCTTTGTTAGTTGGTTTAGAATAGCCTATGCCAGTGCTTTGTAATGTCCCCTTTTTGGATAATGAGCTAAATCTTGCCCTAGAATCATAAATATAATGTAGATAGGGTTTTTAACTCACCGATTAAATGCCTTTAGATCCCATAATTAGGCTAGATTCCATTGTAATATACTTCATATGATCAACATTAATGACTTATCTATTTAAATCATGTAGATACATAACTATTTCAAAACTATCTACACATTATCCATGATGCATAGTGGAAGTATTAATCATCATAGAATTTGGATCTAAAACATAATACGTCCACCTGAAACCATCCATACCAAGCCCAAGAGCATGAGCGTCCAAACTAAGACAACCCACCCCTTAGCCCAAGCGACAAGAACATCCAAACTAAGACAATTCCACCCTTGGGGTGGCGTACTTGGCAGATCAAATATTATTTGCTTTCTCTATCCATAATAACTTATCCACACCTCTTATGATTGAAACTCCTTGAATCCATCCTAACAACCAGTCATAGTTTGACTTGATAGGAAAGCCTGGAAAAGGGTGCTTGTAAACTACTCAACCCATCTAAGCCCAAGAGCACGAGAACCCAAACTAAGACAACCCACCCCTTGGCCCCAAGTGGCAGGAACATCCAAACTAAGACATTTCCACCCTTGGGGTGGCCTACTTAACATGGGAGAGTTCGTAAACTGCATCTCCCTTACTTGCTTCCTTCAACCTTACGCTTGACTGATAAAAGACAACAATAAATATATCACAATAATCATGATAGAGCATACAAAATCCTATATTTTTCTTTTCTTTTTAAACAAGTAATCCCAATCATTGTAATAATGGTTCTTCTCTACTCATCCTCCAATTAAGCAAACAAGGCGCCACTTCTTTATTTAATAGATGAAGATTTTTGTTATGAATTGCTTGTTTTCCCCTTGCTCTTATCTTTTTTCAAACATTCTCTTATCATAGTTATAAATTTTGCAGTTGCCCATGCTCTATGGTAGAGGCCTTTATTTATGAAACAATGTATGTTTTGTAAAATAATGTTATATTATCATGTACGATGAGAGCATTGAAAAAATGATACTCTATTTTTGTGTATTATTTTTTTTTTGTATACGAGCAACAACTCTGTTTTTTCTTGTATTTAACTCTATTAGCTTTACTTACTATTTGTATTGCACTATTTAATTTCTCTGAGTATGTAAGGGAAAGATTTGAAAATTTATATTGATCAATTGAATCTGTGTTTGAATAATTTTTATATATTGTCTTTTTTTTCATTTGATATCAGAGTCAAACAATGACATCTTATTCTATGATAACTCTTACAAATCTCAGATTCTTCAGTTTAATGGTAAAATTTATGAATATTAGTAAATCATAATGAACAAATTGTTTAACTTTCAAAATAAATGGGAGCTTGTGGAAAATGGGATCCATGAACTTGCAGATGTAACAACATACAATGTATTAACTAAAGCAAAGAAGGATTTTCTCAAGGATAATAAGAAAAACAAATTCAAGGTTCTCTTCTACATCTTTCAAGAAGTGGATGAAAGCATCTTCCTAAGGGTTGCAATAGAAACACAATCAAAGGACATATGGGACATCTTTCGAATTGCATATCAAGGAATGGTTAACGCAAAAATTACAAAGTTGCAAATGTTGAGAAGAGATTTTGAAACTATATTCTATGAAAGAATTTGAATCTATAGATTTATGTTTTACTCAAGCTATTAGATTAGCTAATCAAATTATATCTCATGATGAGATTCTTGAAGATAGGAGAATAGTAAAAAAGATTCTCAAAATCCTACCCATAAAGTTTGAATGTATTGTTGTGGCTATAGAAGAAACCGAAAACCTTTCACAGTTTTCTATAGATGACATCTAGGCCTCTAATTTTTCATGAGCACAAGCTTAGTTGTTCTTCTAACTCTTTTTTGGTGCACTTTTAAGTCACAAGTTTTAGTTAGTCACGATAGAGGTAGGGGGAGATCTAGCTTTAGAGGTAGAGAAAAAAATTCACACAAAGATGAAAGAACCATTCCAACAAACTCAAGTGAAATAAGTAGTAGCCAAAACTAGATTTAAAATCAATCTCATGGCCAAAGATATGACAACTCTCAAATCCAATGCCATTACTATAAAAAGTATGGTCATAATGCAAATGAATTTAAAAAAAATAGTTCGATTTCAACAAAGTATAAAGAAAATCACAATTAGGGTAGTCTATTTCTAGCATGGGATGTTGCTTAGGAGAGTCCAAACGATGCTTGATTTCTAGATTCAAGTTGTAGCAATCACATGATAACAATTTGGGAATGTTTTCCATTTTGGATAAAGTCTTTACAATTATATGTTACTATGGACAATGATAATAGAGTTTCAATCATTGGGAAAATGCAATATCAATATTCTAACTAATACGAAGAGGAAAAGATTACTTCAAATGGTTACTTTGTTACTAGTTTAAAACATAACTTGATGAACATTGGGCAACTTGTTCAAAAAGAGTGTAGAGTGTTTCAAAAACAAAGAATGTGTGATTTAGAACCAATTTACAAGAAATTGGCTAATAACAAAAATTCAAATGACCAACAATAAAATGTTTCCTTTGAAGTTAACACTAGATTTGAGGATTGAATTTGCTCAAGCAATCTCACAATTAGCCCAACAAAATATCATTCAAGCCTTCAATGAAACAATACCACAAGTAGATTTTGAATAATAAAAGATAAAAATTGGCTTTGGTATTGACAATTTGGACACTTCAATTTTGGAGACCTAAATTTGCTACAAAAATCAAAAGAGTATGTGAAGGGAGTATTTTGAGAAAGTGACATAGTGAGTCATTCCCAATTGACAAGTTAGTTAGAGAAAATACACTATTAGAAATTGTTCACTCTGATTTGTATGGACCAATGCAAACACCTTCAATTGGTGGATATTTTTACCTTTTGATGCTCATTGATGACTACACCAAAAAGACATGGGTACATTTCTTGAAGCATAAGTCTGATTATTTTTTAGATATTTTGTCAATTTTTTTTTTAAGCAAAAGACTAGAAGCTTGTATTTATATTAATATTATAAGTAGACAATTGCATGTCAATTTAAAAAATTTAGTTGAGAAGAAAAGTGGATATTATATCAAGTTTTAAGAGTAGATAGAGATCGTGAATGCACATCAAATGCATTTCTAAATTTCTGCAAGGATCATGGAGTGAAGAAGTAGTTTACTACCCAGTTCACTCCACAAAAAAATGGTGTCACAAAAAGAAAGAATAGAACAATTATGGACATGGCCAGAAGTTTGTTGAAGACTAAACATTTGTCAAATGACTATTGGGAAAAAGCTATAGTATGTGTAGTTTACATAATGAATAGATGCCCAACAAAAGGTGTCAAGAATATAATTCCAAAGGAAACATGGAGTGGAAGAAAGTGTAGCTTTTCTCATATGAGAGTGTTTGGATGTATGGCATATGCACATGTCCCAAATGAATTGAGAAATAAATTGGGTAACGAGGGAGAAAAATGCATATTCAAGAATATATTGAGGACATAAAAGTTTACAAGTTGTATAATCTTATAGTTGAAAAAGTGATAATTTGTAGAGATGTGTAGTTCACAAAAGAAGAAACATGGGATGAAAGTTTGGAGAAAAAAGTGAATATTTCAGTAATTTTCCACAAAAGAATAGAGAACTATTAATTTTAGTAGGTAATCCTTCTATGGTAACTCTTTCCACACCCACTCAAGCTCATCAAAGTGGTCCACAAGCGACACCATCAAGTACAAGGGTGGTTTAACACATTTAGACTAGTACTCCTTCAAATGGACAATAAACACCATCTACAACAAACATTCTTGGTGTAAAATTATCAAGTCCAGATTCTTCATGATCAACTTCAAGTGATATGTCAAATCCAACATTAGTAAGCTTAAGGAGACAAAAAAGTTTAAAAGAGATATCTATGATCAAAATGAAGGTGAAGATAATATTAGTTTACTTTCATTTTTTATCTTATTTTCACAAGTAGATGATCCAATTCACTTTGAAGATGCAATTAAATATTTAAATTGGGCACAAGCCATGGATGAAGAAATTGATGCTATAGATAAAAATAATACATGGGATTTACTGGATCTTCTATAAGGAAAAGAAGCAATAAGAGTAAAGTGGGTTTACAAGAGAAAGATAAATGCACAGGGAGATGTGTGGAAGCATAAGGCAAGACTTGTAGCAAAGGGTTATTCACAACAATCTGGAGCTGACTACAATGAAATATTTGCTCCAATAAATCATTTACATAGTGAGAACAATATTGGCAATTGCAACTTAGAAGAAATGATCGGTATATCAAATGGATGTCAAATTTGTATTTTTAAATGGCTTTTTAAAAGAAGTATATGTGGAGCAGCCACTAGGATATGAAATTTTAGGCCATGAAGACAAGGTCTACAAACTCAAAAAACACTCTATGGACTCAAAAAAAATCCTAGAGCGTGGTACAAAAGAATTGATTCTTACCTCCTATAGAATGGCTTCAATAGGTGCAACAATGAGCCTACATTATATGGAGAGATGAATGAACAAGGTAAAATTATAATTGTATGTTTGTATGTTGATGATTTGACATTCATAGGTGATTTATCAATTGACTTATTCAAAGGAGCAATGAAGAAAAAACTTGAGATGACTATTTGGGTTTTATGAAATATTTTCATGGCATTGAGATGAATCAAAAATACAAATGGCATATCCATTTCACAAGCCAAATATGCCAATAATTTATTTGAAAATGTTCAATATGATAAAGCTAGTACCAACACCAACTATGATAGGTTCAAAGTTAAGAAAATGTGACAAGGGATCTAATGTTGATCCAACATTGTACAAAAGACTCGTTGGTAGTTTAATATACTTGACTGCCACATGACTAGATATAATGTATGGTGTGAGTCTTATTTCAAGGTTTATGAAGCCTCCAAAAGACTCTCATTGGTAAGCAGGAAAACTAAATTTGAGATGTGAGTAGAACTAGGAATCAAGGAATTCAATACTCAGTTGGATGAGTTCAAACTCATAGGGCACATAGATAGTGATTGTTAAAGTAGCATTGATAATAGTAAGAGTACATCTAATTATGTGTTTCATTTTGGAATAGGTGTAATATCGTGGGCATCCAAGAAACAATCCATTGCCACTCTTTCATTGCCAAAAACAATATGTAGTGGTAACAGAAACAACATGTCAAGTAATTTGGATGAGAAGAGTGTTAGCATATTTGAGGCATAAATAGGAAGAAGCAACAAATTTTTATTTGTGAAAACAATTCAATAATTACAATATCTAAGAATTTTGTATTTCACATGAAGAGTAAAATATAGATACTAAATACCATTTCATCATAGAGTTAATCAACAATAGAGAAATTTAAATGGAATATTATACGTTTAAAGATCAGTATGCAAATATTTTCACCAAGTCACTGAAAAAAACATTGAATATTTATGAAATTATTTAAACATCCTAAATAACGATAGATGGTAGTTATAATTAAGAGAGAGTGTTGGAATAATAAATTAAATAAATGAAAACTTTTATTACAAATTGCTTTGTCCACCCCCTCTCTTGTCCTCCTTTTTCAAACTTTGTTTTATCATAGTTATAAATTTTGCAGCCGCCCATACTCTACAGTGGGGGCCTTTATTTTGGAAACAGTTTATGTTTTGCAAAGTAGTTTTATATTATCATGTGTGTTGAGAGCATAGAAAAGAGGAGGATACTCTGTTTCTATGTAGGAGAAGCAGCTCTATTTTTTCTGTGTAAGAGAAGCAGCTCTGTTTTGTTTTGGTATGAACCCTATTAACTTTACTTACCATTTGTATTGTATAATTTCTCTGAAAGTGTAATGGAAAGAGCTGAATTTCTATTTTGATCTTTCTGAGCGTATAATGGAAAGAGCTGAAGCTCTATGTTGATCAACTGTGTTTGAATTATTTTTGTATTATCTGTCCTCTGTTTTTCTTTCACTTACTGATTCATAAGTTTACTCCTAGTCTTACCCTTTGGCTTTCCAGTTCATTGCTCCAACTCATGTGACTTTATATGAAAATATCCTGCTCGTGGCTGTTAGCCGATGCTTGTTGCAAGCTTCTAGATTTAATTTGCAAAATCATGCTACTTTTAAGGGAAAATATTTTAAGATAGTTTCGGAATCCCTGCCATTAGGAACTTTAGTCAATTACCTGTGCCCAAGCATATACACTGCCATAATACATTCCAGCAGCTTTTTCTCTGTAGAAAACCTGGCGCTCTACACAGATATCTGGTTGCACAGAGGCACAATTATTTATTCCTAAGATATATTTGCAGCATACATGGCTCCCATCATCATGAACAGGTCTTGTTCGCTGTCTCTGTTGTAAGAATTCAAAATATGGAAATGCTTTTGATTTAATTACGGTTGAATCTTAATAAATATGGATTTAAACTCCAACACATACACAGCATCACTGCAATTTGAATATTTCAATTTAAATTACAGGTGAAAAGTTAATTCAACTCCAAGTTCATGTCACATCGGCTTACATTTTTGTTCCTTGTTGCCAGTAGATGATACCAAAGAGCAATCCCGAGGTAAAAGTGAAAGAAAAAGGGAGCAAATGGTATCCAGGACTTCTCCAATATGTCCAAAACTGCTTCCAAAAGAGCATGTAAATAGTTTCCGAGCATTCTGTGCATATTGAGTTGGGAAGTAAAGGACCTTTTGCATCAGAAACAAGGATACTTAACTCCTTAACTAGTTGGATATTTTGCCTGTACAAAATGCTATATTTCAATATATGAAAATAATTAAAAGATTCAGACTGAGATGGAAGATGAAGAATAGGTTAGAAACGCACTGTTGCAACGAGCTTCCTCTGTAGTTACCTATAAAGATTTAATTCTCTGTAGATCTCAGCGAAATTTCTACCAAGTTGCTGCTCAGCAGCCACAGAGGTTACCTCTAACATCCATGTTGCTGGATTACACCCATCCCTAATCTTGGGAACACCCGGAATAGCCTTCAAGAATATTAAACCAATATTACTCAAACTTACCTCAAAATTTGGTAATAAAAGATGTTTAAGCAATAAGCATAACCATATTTTCTTGGAGTTTGTTTCTACCTCAAAACATTGTTTGATTGAAGGCCCAATGCACCAGCATACATGATTTCACCTCCCCGCTTCATTAACAATAACTGCAATTAATGAAAAATACACCTAAATTAAACTACAATTCCATATTTAGATACATCTATCATCCAAAAGCGACATGAAATCCTTCAATTTTTATCCTCCAAAAGTCATACTCCATGTAATTAACTAATCAAATGCTTCAAAATTTTCAATACTTGCCTGGAGAATAGTGCAAACTACTCTCCGCCCTCTATCCACTGTATTCCGCACTGCACGCACGACTATAGCAGCAACACGTGCATCCAAACCTGTGGTGGGCTCATCCATGAATATGATTGAAGGATTTGCAACAAGCTGCACTGCAATTGTCAATCTTTTGCGTTGCTCTGTTAATTTTTTAGCCGAAAAAGGCAACTGGTTTTCCTTCCTGACTCAATACAACTCCAATTGTTGTTCCTCTGGCATCATAACCAATCTGAAATACCTTTCAGGTATCTGAGAAGGGCAATTTATTGCTTTCAAATAACTTTTTTTTTCGAGTATCTCAAAGCTTCTTTCAGTTGATTCTGTCCTCATAAAGACTTTTGTTTGTGCAGTCTGCAGTGCCTAAACACTACTAAAATTTCTAATAAAATTTTAGTAAAAGCTTAACAAATTATGAAAATTTCTCATCTAGGTGATACTGGATTTAACATTTAATATAGTCTTAACCTTTTTAAAGAGCCCTTTTCAACAAACCTTTTGAATCACTAGAATAAATAGATAATCCCTTTTCTGCATGACTGGGCATTTCTTCAAATTCTCATGCAATTGTTCTTGCTCTGGCAATCTCATTACCTATCTAAAATTTGCATATGTTCCTCATTGGTCTTGCTGAAATTTTGAAAATAATAGACAAACAAAAACAAAAAATTTCTCGAAAAATGTGTTAGAACTTCGTTCATCATCTTATCAAGGTGCTTGGAACATTTGTGAACCTAAAAAGCTTTACCGTCCATTCAAGAACGCTGCCTTTGGTTTTGATTTTTTTTCTATTAATAATCAGGAATAAGTGCAGCATGTTCTATCAACTCGGTGCTTGTAAAACTTGTAGGATTTTCAATTTGTTGAAATTCAAATAATTTGGCGACAGTCCAGTCAGTCAATTCTTTGGGGTTTAACCTTCCAATAAAACTAGAAACTAGCGCATTTTAGCTAATTGGCTTATCAATTGACTTCATGTATTGTACAAATATATTGAAAAATAAATATATTTTTTAATTGACCTTTCAAATCTCTTAGGTGTATCCATTACACACCAAGGTGCCACTAGTATTTATACAGGAAAGATTTGAATTACACAATATCATAACCTTCACTAAAGTACATATTTAATTCTAAGAGTTACATGGGGATTTATGGCTTTGATTTTCTTCCAATATTCCCCGCCTTCCTTTAACGTTTCCCACCATTCATCCATCCCTCCTGTTCCAATACAATCAAAACAATCTAGTCTGTTCAACCGCTCCAATCCCTCCACTTTTTTCACTTTCGGACAATCATTTAGAAGGAATTCCTGAAGGCATACCATCGCTCCGGCCTCCAATTCCGGGAACTCCTCTAATGAGGAAAAACTATGAATTTGCAAGAAGTGGAGTTGTGAAAACCCTCCCGACTTTCCAAACACCTTTGGCAATTCTCTGCATGTCTTGTTGCCCCACAATTTCAATCTCACTAGATTGGGCATTCTTTGCAACTCCGGATAATCACTACACTCACACCCAGCTAACCACAATTCCCTCAGACTTGCCAACTCACATATCCAGCTTGGCACTACAAAACTCCCCAGTGAAAGACTTTGCAAATGTTTCATTGCTGTGATATTCTCCCGAAGCTGCGGAAACTCCGTTCCAATGTTTTTACTGATTGCCAGACGCCGCATCTTCACCAGCTGCGCAAGGATCCCTTCTTCCATCCTCTTCAACTCTATCTCATGGTTAACTGCTAACCGTAGTTCCTGAAGCTGAGTCATATTGGCCAAATCGTCCAACCTCATGAATTCGTTCTCTTTTACGGAGAAGTGCAACCATAATGCCAGTGTTCTCAAAGAGGCCAGCTTTGATACTCCTTTTGGCATGCGATCAATATCCCAGCCTTCTAAATGCTGAAGACATTTAAGTTCACTTATCCAGACTGGTAAAGACCTGCACCTGCATGGGAAAGCAAGATACATGAGACTTTTCAGATGTCTCACACACTCCGGCACC
The DNA here is from genome assembly GCA_007115665.2 of Sequoiadendron giganteum. NCBI lineage: Eukaryota > Viridiplantae > Streptophyta > Pinopsida > Cupressales > Cupressaceae > Sequoiadendron > Sequoiadendron giganteum. Next base: position 624,638,031 of record CM021107.1, read on the forward strand.
TCCCTAATCTGTGTAACCCTTAAATTCAAGACTTTCAGAAGAACCATCTTTCCAACAGACGCAGGCAATGTAGAGATGTTTGTGGAGCTCAAATCGAGAACGCGCAGTCCTCTCATAGTAGTAAACAAGTTTGCCGGAATGCTTGTAATCTTATTTTGAGACAGTGAGAGTGTACGGAGATAAATAGGACGGCTCTCTGAGATAGAATTGTCGTGTAGACCTTTCTTGGCCAGTAAAATCCGACACCAGCCGGTGGCACTACTTGTATGTGACTGTGTAGAGACTTCCTCAACAGAAAAAGCACATTTATTTTCTTTCGATATGTGTATGGCCAAATCATGCAGAAGATCATGAATTTTACAGTATTTGGTTAAATTATAGAGACTACCTCTCTCACATACTTGAAGCAGACACAGCTCGGCAAGTTGATCTAACCAATCCCAGGCCATATCCCACTGCTCCTCTACTGCTGGGACGAATCCTTCTCCTATCCACAGATTTATCAGATACTCAGGATCTATCTCCTCATCGTCCGGAAAGAAGGAAAGATATGTAAAACAAGCTTTAAGGTGTTCTGGCAAAGAGTCATAACTCAATTTCAATATTTCCATGACAGGATCAGGGTCACCAATGGGAGTAACTATTCTTTCGAGCTGACGGCGCTTCAACTCCCATTTGCTGAGAACTGTGGTGTTGGCCAGAGATGCTGCCATCGTTTTGATAGCAAGAGGTAAATTTCCACATTGCTTTACAATCTTCCGACCCTCCTCTTCCATGTGCAGTGGCGCTCTATTTCCCACACAATCCGGAAATGCGTAGACACAAAACAGCCTCCAACTGTCTTCATCTGACAAATTTTGCATCTCATAAATTCGAGCACTTGAATTTAGAGCAACCTGCCTATTTCTTGTGCTAACCACAACTTTACAATCTTTATCAGTTGGCAGACCAAGTTTATCAATCAGATTATTTTCAGTAGAGAGCGTCCACAGATCGTCCAGCACAATAAGAGATCGTTTCCCTTGGAGACGGTCATGAATCAATGCAGCCGCTCTCTCTTTAGTTACTTTAGCGATCACAATTTCCCTTTCTAAACCTATGTGAGAGGCTATATCATGTTGTAAATTCTTGATAGAATAAGATTTAGAAATAGATAGCCAAATAGAATAATCATACTTGGATTTTACGGCTTTGTAGACATTTTGGAGAAGAAATGTCTTCCCCGAACCCCCCATACCAACCACGACTATAACATGAACTGTTGGGTCTTCCAACAAGCCTACCATGAGTTCAACTTTTGATTCTACGCCCACTGGACGTGAATCTCTGGGCAGAAGACTGGATTTCTTCACCTTTGCTGATGTAGTAGTTGACACTGCTGCATCTGCATGAGTTATACTTTTGATTAAAAGTCGAAGAATTTCACACAGGCAGCTGGATAGGTGAAGTTGCTGCGTATGTCTCATCTTTCCAACCTCTTTTTGCACGGCAAGGGAAATCTTTGTACACAGCATCTCGACATTACTGATAATTTTAAGGGAGAAGAGAATTCAAGGGCGGCCAAAATCAGTATGGAGGGTAAAAAGGAGAAAATAAAACACTGAATCATAATGGAGTGAAAGCAAACAACCGTAACAAAATAGGAAAAACTAAATTGCAAAAACCACCCAAGCCTTACTCATTAGATGTGCTGAATTCGTAGCCAGAGATGAGTGAAGAAGAATGGAGTGCTGTTTTCCAATGGTGGATCGTGTCGTTGCTGAATCTCGCCTTTTTTTCATGTTGAGCGAATGCTAGTGCATAAGCTCCCTTGTCAATGTAGCGAAGGTCAGAAGGCTTCACATCACAAAATACGGGAATAAACCGAGCCTTGGTTTCCAACATGAGAAGCAGCTCATCCAGACACAAGAGGACTCCGCATATCGTGGTGAGAAGATTGCGATCTGCACTCTGGCAGAGCATATGGCATTTTGTATGGCAGAGGTAATTGAATCTCCCAATTCCAATTCTTGATCATCAAGAAATGTCCAACATTTCTTTTCCTCCAGTATTTCGTAAAATGCAAAAGCCACAGTTTCTTTCACGTCAGGACCTCTGTGGTTGATGAATGCATCATATATTTTTTCAGATACAGTTAACGTTTTCCTTTCAAATTCACGGAAAGAACTTCTGTGAGATGAGGAGGAAGACGCCATGAACTCAGAGCTAACAGAAGTGTCAGTAAAGCTATATTTTATAATTCAGAGTGGACCATAAAGGGATAAGCGTACCAGAGAGGGATGTAAAATATAATTCAGAGTAAATTGGATTTGATAAGCAAAATAGAGAAGCGTTACAGCTATATTTTAAGTGGACGTAAGCGTCGTGGTATATCCCGCAAAAAATCTGCGTGTTTATCTTCATCGTGGCGTTTGAGTCCACACATTCAGCTTTAAATTGCTCGCTTCGTCAGATCTGAATTGTTTATTTATTTATTCGTATAATTCAAATGCCGCGTATAGTCTATAGCTATAATCTTCACTAATTGCAAGGATGTCTATTTGTTAAGAAGGTTTTCAGCAATGTGAGTTGGAACACATTAGGTAGTAGTTAGTATTAAAATATATTTTGTCTACTTTAGAATTTAATTATATAGATTATTAGTGAAATTAAATTTTATGAATTGATAAATTATTAATTTTTTTATTAAAAGTATGTATATATATTTTTATAAAAGATGGTTTAGTAATATGTATATATAAATACATTAATTCAGATTATAAATGAAAAATATTAGATAATGAAATAGTAAGTTTGTCTTTGAAATATTATAATAATCAAATTTATTTTGTTTTGTAATGTTGTATTGTTAGAATGAGAATTGTAATTATGTGTTTTAAGAAGGGAAAAATGTTCACTTATTCATTCCTCTTAATCATTCCTCTTAATCAATTTGCTTTTGATACATGCAATCTTTTTCAAAATAAGCTTCATTACATATAATTCATGTGTGAAAATTTGTTGGACACCCATAAACAAATATATCTCTAACTCAATAACTTCATATTTGCTAGTGTACTCTAATCATATCTTGAAACATCAAATCCTTCACTTATATTTGTTTTGATAATGTTCTTTTGTTACCTATTTTTTTTTTATAATAATTTTAATTTTTTCTTAGTATAACATATTATGTCAATTAGTATGTTAAATAAAATATATTTACATTAATTATTGCAATCAATAATATAATAAAAACATATTAATTGTATTATGAATATTTGTTATATAGTATATCCATATATTATATAATTTTTTTCTTTCAACTCCCTTTAACATATAACTTTTAGAAATAGACAATTTAATCAATCATTACATCAAAATGTTATTCCAATTGCATAATTTTTCTTTGTCAAAAATAAAATGTTGAGATATTTCTTTTGAATATCCAGACTAATAAACATAGTAATCCAATCTTGAACTTTATTACCTAATTAGTAATGAAATATTGAAACCTTGTTTAAAGATTAGATTATAATTTGATATTTATAATTGATGATATTAGATGAGTAAGTGGTCTCCTTCATTTCAAGGTTTCTTAACAAAAATATTGATGGATTCTCAAGGGGTAATTCAAGGACTATAAAGATTGATGGAGTAGATTGTGATAGCCAATGCATGATTTATTTCTTCTTTAATTTTATGGGTTGCTATTCTAATAATAAAATGAAAGCTAATACAATTTGAAAAAAATAAAAAATGAGAAAAATACCCGTAATTATAATTAAGTAAACAAAAAAATTGTATAAGGAAGAAAAACATAATTTGAGAAAAATAAACAATATTTTTTTATTTTATATATTTATATTGATACTTATTATTAATTATTAACAATATATGTTTATTATATTATATTAAATGTTTTGACATATAAATGATTGTCATATTAAAATAAAAGATAATAATTATGGTTAACATATTCACATCATTGATTCATTACAATCCAATTTTTGTTGTAATTAGATATAATTATTGAAATAATTAATTTAAAAAACATTGACACTATTTAGATAATTATCTATTTTAAGAAATAAAATTAATATTTATTAAACTTGTATTGTAATTATCTTAAATATAGAATCAAAATCTTTACTACTGAAATAATTAATTTATATAAAAAATGACACTATCTAGATAATTATCTATTTCCTAATTATCTTGAATATAGAAACAAAATCTTTACTACTTACTTATCTTGAGTTTTCCAAGGAACTTTTCATGGTCCTCCTCTACGTCCCTCATCATTTTCTCAACCAGTAAGTGCCTCCAAAGATTTTAGATGACCCATATCCACAACATGTATGTTTATGACTTTGCCACCCTCATCATATTCCTTGATTACGGAAGCTCTGGTTCTCTCATCTCTTGGAAATTTTTGGTTGGCTACCCAATGGAGGGCCTCCTCATCATGTGCAATGTCATCTTCATGACTATCCAAAGATGATTGACCAAACATGTAATTGTGATGCCTAGTGCTGTGGAAGCTCCCACTACTATTTCTCACCATTCCCATGAACTTTCCCACTTCACTCAATTCATCTCTATTTGACTCTAACTCTTGTCTACACACTGGATGAGCCATTTTCTTACACTAACACTAAACTCATAGTCCTCTCTACCACTGTTTTTCTATGACGTTTTTAAAAGTACTGCCTACCAGCTTGCTAGCAAGTTGTAGAAATCAATAGAATGTGCTTAAGGCTTCTGAGATAACTAATCATGTTCTTTACTAATGCATTATTCCTCTATAAATATTTCCATTGAAAATTTGTATTTATAATGACAATAATTATTATTAACCATTTTAAAATTAAACCGTCCCATCAAAATGTATAAACTATTGGAATTTTTTTTTCTTGAGCCCGCTCTCACATCAAACCCCCCAGCTGTTTCACCTACCCGTCAGGAGCACCTTCTTCAACGACAGTTTTTGGAATCTTCATCCCTGCAACTCCCGATAGCTACAGAATTAAATGTGGTAGGCCATTTTGAATTTGCAGATTTATAGTGGTAGGTAATTTTTAATTTTGAATTTTGAGAGGGAATGTTGAAGAGACAAAAGGAATGAATGTTGACAACAACAAGTTAGTGTGTAGAAGTTTTGCAGTAGCAGTCTGTGAAGATGAATGTTTTGTGTGAGCTCCTAGAAGCTCCTGAGCAACAACAGCTATATGTTATTTTGTATGTGAGCAATGATTTCTCTTGATAGAGCTCTATGTAGCTCTTGATAGTGAGCTCCCAAAAGCTCCTAAAAGTTTTCAGTTTGGTTGAGCAGCTCTTGATTGCTCCCAACAACTTGTAATATGTAGTTTAGAGTTTATTTTTTGAGTTCTTTAAGTTTTTCCCTTGTAATGTCATTTCCAGTTTATTGAATAGAAAATAAATTGCATGTATCCTTGCATTTTTTGTGCTTCCACATTTTGATTTTAGTTATTCCTAGTTGATTGGGAAAACATCAACAACTCCGTGTTATTCTGAGCATTTAGATTTTTGACATGGTATCAAAGCTGTGAGAAATTATGACATGGTATCAGAGCTATAAGCCCCATTTCTTCATGAGTTAAGGCATTTGTTTTCTCTGGGTATCAATTTTTTTCTATAGGAGACATGACTGGAGATGAAGGGAAGAGTTGGCAGTAGCCACCATCCTTTAATGGATAGAACTATGATGTATGGGAAAAGAAGATGAAGACTATTATGGTTGGCAATGACTTGTGGGATTTTTTAACAAATGGGTTTGTGGATGTTACTAACCTAACACAGTATGCAACTCTCACAAACAACCAGAAGACCCAGTTGAAGGGGAAAAGAAAGAAGGATGTTAAGGTATTTATTTTAATAGAAGAAATCATGACATAAGGCATTTTTCCCAAAATAGTAGCAGTTGAGTATGCAAAGGAAGCTTGGGAAATCCTCCAAAGAAGCTACAAAGGGAATGAAAAGGTTAGATTGATGAAGCTCCAGATGCTTTGAAGAGATTTCAAGACTCTCTTGATGAGGGACAACGAGTCCATTTCAAACTTCCACACAAGAATATTCGGTTTGCTGAACTAGTTGAGGACGAATGGTGAAGCCATTAAAGAGAAGAGGATTGTGAAGAAAATCCTTAGAAGTTTGACCTCAAAGTATGATGCAATCATCATTGTCATTGAAGAGGCAAAGGAACTCTCTACTTTGACGGTGGATGAGTTGATGGGTTCTCTTCAAACCCATGAGCAATGCCTAAATAGTTTTGCTACTTCTTCCCAAGAGCAAGTTTTTAAAGCTCAGTCAAATGCAAGAGGAAGGGGGAGAAAAAACAATGGTGGAAGGAGATCAAGAGGTAGAGGTTGTGGCAAATCTGGACAAGGACATACTGGAGGAGAAAGCTCGAGATGGGCAAGTAGCCAAGAGGGAGCGAGAAGCTCTCAAACCAGCTCTTGACAAGGTAAGAAGAACAATAGTTCGAATCAAAGGAATGAAAAAAGCAATGTTGAATGCTACTATTGTCATAAATTTGGTCATTATGCAAGTGAGTGCTGGAAAAAATACAATAATCAGCCCAAAAAAATGCAAATGTGGCTGAAGGCAATCAATCCATAGCCTTCATCATGTGCAACATTGGTGAAGAAGGTAGCCCCGAAGTCTGGTATTTGGACAACAGTTGCAACAACCACATGAGTGGTAATGAAAGTTTGTTTTCTTTCATTGATCTACTTGAATGTATAGTCAGAGATAAAAATGGGGAACAATGGATTAGTTCCAGTCAAGGGCAAATGATCTATTATGATATGCACCAAGCAAGGTGAAAAGAAGGAGGTTCAGAATATATTTTTTGCTCTTGGGTTAAAGCATAACCTCATGAATGTTGGACAACTGATCCAAAATGGATATAAAGTGCTAATGGAGAAGGGTCAATGCATCATTTATGACAAGAATGAGAGGATGAAAGTGTTTGCAGCAGTTCAAATGACAACGAATTAGATATTTCCATTGAAGATTGAGACATGTTTCTCATCTTAGTCCATAGCTGCACCTCTCATGAATGGAAAATGTGCAATAATACAACAAGTAGCCCTTAGGAGAACCATTCAAGACTCCTCCAAGCTATGGCATCTCAGGTATGGACACTTAGGCTATATTGGTTTGAGTCTTTTGTCCAAGAACAAAATGATTGTTGGTTTTCCAAGAATAGAAGAGCCTAGTGTTAAGTGATAGGCTTGCATTTTGGGCAAGCAACATAGGCAACCCTTTCAATCGTGAAACTCTACAAGGGAAAGAAAACCATTGGAGTTGGTGCACATGGATTTGGTAGACCCTATGCAAACCAAATATATTGGTAAAAGCCAATATTTTATGACCTTTATTGATGATTACAACCATAAGACATGGGTCTATTTTCGCAACATAAGTCTAAAGCATTTGATAAGTTTTTGTTGTTTAAGGCCCACACTGGAAAGGAGAGTGGATATGTGATCAAGGTCTTAAGGTTAGATCGAGGAGGAGACTATACCTCCAATCAGTTTGTATATTTTTGCAGGAAAAATGGCATTAAGAAGGAGCTAACAACTAGTTATACTTCGCAGTAAAATGGAGTGATTGAGAGAAAGAATAAGACCATCATAGAGATGGAAAGGAGCATGCTAAAAGAAAAGGGACTCCCAGATGTATATTGGGGAGAGACTATAGTAACATCTGTATATCTGATGAATAGAAGTCCAACAAAGGTGATTTGTGACAAAATACCACAAGAGGCATGGACAAAATACAAGTGCACGGTTGAGCACTTGAGAGTGTTCAAGTGTGTGGCATATGCACTTGTGCCAAAAGAAAAGAGGAAGAAGTATGATGAAAAGGGTGAGAAGTGCATCTTCACGTGCTACAGTGAAGAGTCCAAAGCCTACAGGTTGTACAACCTAGTCATTAAGAAAATCATCATCAGCAAAGATGTGGAGTTCTTAGAGGATGAGTCATGGGATGGTCCGACAAATCCTAATAGCTCTCAACAGCTCCCGACAATTTAGGGTGATGAAGAAAATGAACAAGAAGATCAACAAGATCTTGCAACAATAGAAACATTCAACTCTCGATAGATCCTGATGTAGGTAGACAATCAAGAAGACAGTCATAGACAAAGAGCTCCCAATAGCTCTTGACAACTCTTGAAATGAGTAGATAGAAAGGAAAGTTGCCATAGAGAGCTAGAAGATTGGCTTCTGAGAGCTCTCGATAGCTCCAGACCCAGTATGTTCAGTAGAGCAACAACAATAGTGAAAGTTCAGTTCCCACTCTCACCTCCCTAATGCCAAAGAAGACCAAGAGTCTAAGGGAGATCTACCAAAATGAAAGGTATGATGAAGATTTTGATGAGAACATGAATTTTGCATTGTTTTCTCATAGTGATTCGATTTATTTTAAGGATGTTATGAAAGAGGAGAAATGGTGTGAGGCCATGGATGAGGAGATAGATGCAATAGAGAAGAACAACACATGGGAGCTAACTAATTTTCCTCCCAACAAGCAAGTTCTCAGGGTGAAATGGGTCTATAATCTGACCAAGTGCAATGCTGAAGGAAGGATAGAGTGACACAAGGCATGATTGGTAGTAAAGGGGTACAAACAATAGTTTGGGAGAGACTATGATGAGACATATGCTCCCATTGCAAGGATGGAGACCAGATGGGCAGTCATAGCAATTGTAGCCCAACACAAATGAAGGTGTTTCAAATGGACGTGAAGTCCGCCTTCCTAAATGGAGTGTTGAAAGAGGAAGTTTATGTGGAGCAGCCACTTGGGTATGAAGTTTCAAGTAAAAAACACAAGGTTTATAGGTTGAAGAAAGCTCTTTATGGGATGAAGCAAGCTTCATGGACGTGGTACAATAGGATTGACTCATATTTGATGAGCAATGGCTTTAGAAAAAATGATGGTGAGCCCACTCTTTACATCAAGGCAACAAGTGGTAAGATTTTGATTGTTGTCTTGTATGTAGATGATCTAGTTTTTACTAGGAATGATGATTTCCTCATTGTTGATTTTAAAGAGGCCATGAAAAGAGAGTTTGAAATGATAGATTTAGGTCTTTTGAGATATTTTCTAGGCATAGAAGTAAAACAAGTGAATGATGGTATATTTATCTCTCAAGAAACATATGCAAATGAAATCTTGAAGAGATTTAGGATGCTTGAAAACAAGCCTTCCCTAACACCAACAACCGTAGGTCTAAAGTTGAGAAAAGAAGATTGCAACGACAATGTGGATCCGACCATGTTTAAAAGTTTGGTTGGAAGTTTGATGTATTTGACTACAACTAGGCCTGATATAATGCATGGAGTGATTTTTATTTCTAGATTTATGGAGACTCCAAGAGAAACCCATTGACAAGCGGGTAAAAGAATCTTGAGGTATGTGAATGGCATCAAAGGATATGGGATTTTGTACACAACAAAAAATGAGTTTGGGCTAGTTGGATACATAAATAATGATTGGGCGGGAAGTTTGGATGATAGGAAGAGCACATTGGGCTATGTGTTTCATTTGGGTTCGGGAGCTATCTCATGGGCTTCCAAGAAGCAACCCATAGTTTCCCTATCAACAACCAAGTCTGCGTATATATCAGAAAATGCATCAACATGTCAAGATATTTAGATAAGAAGAATCTTGGCAGATTTGAAAGAAGAACAAGAGGATAAAATAATAATCTTTTGTGACAATATTTCATCAATAGCTTTGATGAAAAATCCTATGTTTCATAGAAGAAGCAAGCACATTGAAATCAGGTATCATTTTATTAGATAATTGGTTGAAAATGGTGAAATTAAAATGGAATTTTGTAGGTCTGAGCAACAGCCAACAAACATATTCACTAAGCCCTTGAGTAGGGACAATTTTGAGCGCCTAAGGAGCAGATTGGGCATTGTTGATTTGGATCAAGATTGATCTTATTTTGAAGGCTCAAGACAAAGGGGGAGTGTTGGAATTTATTATTTTCCTAAGCCTACTCTCATGTCAGACCCCCCAGCTGTTTCACCTACCCGTTAGGAGCACCTTCTTCAATGGCAGTTTTTGGGATCTTCATCCTTGTAGCTCCTGACAACTCCAAAATTAAATGTGGTAGGCCATTTTGAATTTGTAGATTTATGGTGGTAGGTAATTTCAAAATTTGAGAGCAAATGTTGAAGAGACAAAAGGAATGAATGTTGATCACAGCAACAAGTTAGTGTGTAGAAGTTTTGCAGCAATAGTCTATGAAGAGGAATATTTTGTGTGAGCTCCTAGAAGCTCCTGAACATCAAAAACTATATGTTATTTTGTATTTGAGTAGTGTTTTCTCTTGATAGAGCTCTACGTAGCTCCTAATAGTTAGCTCTGAGAAGCTCCTGAAAGTTTCTAGTTTGGTTGAGTAGCTTCTGATTGCTCCCAACAACTTGTAATCTGTAGTTTAGATTTTATTTTATGAGTTCTTTAAGTTTTTCCCTTCTAATTTCATTTCCAATTTTTTGAATAGAAAAGAAATTGCATGTCTCCTTGCATTGTTTTTGCTTATGTATTTTGAGTTTAGTTATTCCTAGATGATTGGGAAAACAGAGCAGCAACTCTATGTTATTATGATCATTTAGATTTTTGACATGGTATCAGAGCTGTGAGAAGTCTAACATGGTATCAGAGCTATGAGAAATTCTGACATAAACAATAATATTGATACCATATGATATGCTTTTGCATTCTCCTCGAAGATGGAAAAAATAATAATACGATCTCTGAAAACCAACAACATAGTTAATTTGTTATTATCGAGTTTGATAGAATAGATTATCATACAATGATCATTCCTTTGGAGGTTTGGTTTAGTTTGCATAAATAATTATGTTGTCATTCTATGGTTTGTATATGCTTTTATTGATAACCTATGTTAGTCTTTGAAGTCTTTTGGAAACAATTTATGTACTCTTTTAATATTAAAAAGTTAACCTTTATATGATATTCTTTGTTTTGTTTTTTGGGTTAAAATATAAATTAAATAAATCTTTTTATTTTAATGTGATTATGATAATACTAAATATTAGTGTAGACATTTCTAAATTGATCACTTATTTCTAACTCATAATTAATTATCTCTGTAATTCATTATCTTTTCATATTTCTATGACTAATTAAATAATTTATTATTCAATTAGTTTTAGTTCTTATACATAATTAAATTACATAATATTTAATTAATTATGCTTCCACTTCTTCTAAATAGTTCTTATTCCTTATCACTTTCATTACCTCTAGAGTTATGATTTCTTCCACAAACTTCTTCAAAATTATTGATTTAGATATTCATTATCTTCATCTTATCCAATATTCTTTCATCTTCAAGAAATGAGATTAATAATACCTTATGCACTTCATAGAGGCATCTTAGATCAATAAAAATTATATTAGGTAAATGGTTTAAATATAATCACTCCAATAAACTACTTCATAATCAATTCTTCATTTCAATGATCTATTTACAACCAATTTAGGCCTCAAAAAATGTTCTCCCCAAAAACATCCTAGTAAAATATTCAAAATGGACTATCTTTCCTTAATAAACTTTATTTACCAACCACAAGTCTTACACAATTAATCATGAAACTTGTGTTATATGAACACTTGTCATGTAACCTTAATTTGATACCAGTTGATGGAGTCATAGTTGGAGGGTCCAATGAAGCATTATCCAACCATGCAGTAAAACTAAAATCCCACAACAAAATCAATAAAATAGTTGAAAAAGGTGATCTTAATAATTTACCTATAGAAGAAGTGTAATATATTATAGAGGGCTCACAACATTCTAGGTTGTGGTCATTTGATTATAATTGGTGTGCTATCCGTATATTTTAGAGTTGGAATAATACCAAAACACAAGCCCATGTTGAACTATGCATCTTGTGTCCTTTTACATTCTTTGGTACTTTCCCAAATGATCATGAATTATGATTATTTAGTAGATCCTAGACTTAAGAATGATCCAACTAAACCATACAAGAAGGAAAATTCAATGTCCAATAAAACATATGTAGTCAATCATTTATGTGGATATGAAATATTCTAGAATGAATATGGTCAAGATGGATCGATGAATATTGATGTAGTTCATACTAAATCTCTTTTAGGCCCAACAATATTGGAACATGTACCTTTTTTGTTGCACACCTTGAAAAAAAATCTTAATCATTGAATAGTATAATTATTGGTACTTATTGTGCCTAATAAAATATACAAAATTAAATTCAACTTTGTGACAATCATAATCTCTTAAAATTTAGATATTGAAATTGATGACTATAACAAACTCAACTTTCTACATAGTAATTACTTTAATTTTTACCATAGTAGCTAAGAAAAGCTTAAAATAGTATAGATATTTTTTTTAGCTTTCATATAACATTTGGTGAACATAATCAATAAATAAATGAATACTATATAAATTTTGAATTTGAAATATATTAATTGCAACCTGAAAAATAAGATAAAATTTTCATTTACAATTCATACATGAAATGCATTTCAAGTATACAAGATTACAATGCACAATATGTGATGTATAGTTTCCCATATCTAGAAATCTCACAAGCCTCAATGTTTTCATCTGCAAGAGGGATATAATCACTCGAGCACTTCACCTCTAACCACAAGTCGACAATCCTCTATACATCTTCCAACTGGAAGTGGCCCTACCCTTCATGAAGAACATAGATTGAAGGAACCAACAAGTAAATGCCATATAAGTCCTAGTGTTGTGTCCTACATAACCAATTGACCATACAACTTTATACAACTTCTAACTTAGTATGATCAATCTAACTATTGTCACATAAAACTACACCCTACTGAACAAGAGTTCACTATTTCTAATGACACAATGGAAATGACCTCAAGGTGTGGGACCTTGCAAGATGAGGTCAAGTCTCTGGAGAAGGGCGGTTTCATTTTCCAAACTAAGTGAAAATGTGTTGGCCTAACCCAACACATGAAAGTCTTTATGCTAACCTACTCTAACAAATCACAAGGGAAAAGGGTAAAAAGAGACATGAAATGTGAAAGAAGGTGATGCACCAAATTTAGTGTTTGTTCCTTCCTACTTCAAAACAACATAATATGTCAAAAAAAAAAACTAAAACATTCACTCAAATAAGAATGTAAATGAATTTTAATCAAACATGCAAGAGGTAATGGTGATAATAGTTGGATTTTATTGACATAAAGCTTGAAGTAACCTTTACAATGGCAGAATGCAAGAGTTGCAGGTCTGCAAAAGAAAAATCCTAGAGGGGCTAGAGAAAGGAAGTCAAGAAATCTCAAAATGTCATGAAATGGAAGTCTTTGTCTACTAAACTTCTTCATAATTATTTGGCTTGATCTTTCTTGGTTGTTCTGTTTTTGGATTCTTTGTTTTGCTAGGTTCTTGGTTTTCTCTTCAAAATGATGGAATATTGGAAAAGCTCCTTGGATTTTCATTCTTAAAACTTTATTGGTGACTATTTCTATTTCAAAATTCTTTTGTTGTAATTTTTCTTAACTCTTAATAGTTAATATATTTATTCTTTTTTGTTAAAAAAGAAAAAACTATCAAATACTTGTCAATAATTAAAAACTAACCAAGCTATTAATCACAAACAATTAAATTAATACAAGACAAATGTATAACCGGAAACTAACACTTCAAATCATAAACATAACACCTTTTTAATATAATATTATACTACCACAATTAAACTAACACAATATTAATACATAACTACAAACTAATACTTCAAACCTTAAACCTAACACCCTTTTCAATATAATAATATTTTAATTAAAACTAAGTCCAAAATCTATGCAGGAATAGGTGGTTATTGAAGGAAAATATAAAATATGTTTTTTTTATCAAAAATCTACCATTAGATTGGACGTGCTATAGAGGATTTGAAGGAAACTTATTTCTTTTTTCTAAACTCTACAAGATGATTGGCACTTACATAGACACTGTCTGTTACACAATTAGCTACAATTAGCTACATTTAAATTATAGATGGACTGTTCATGCAGTAGGCTGATAGCTCAGTGATAGATCCCAGCAGGGAATGGGTGGTCTTCATTATTAATGCTGTTAAAAATAATTACAATTTCATAGAATGTTTTGAAATATGCTCTGGATATATAATTTTTGAGCTTCTTTGGTTGGTTTGGAATAGTCTTTGCTCCTGCTCCTAGAGAGAGTTTTAGTCTTCGTTCAAAAAATTGTTCTCGAGATTATTCTGATGGTTCTGATTTAGAAGCTTTCAGTTTTGGATCATTTATCTTCTTGGATTTTGATGTGATTCCCCCTGGATCCGGAGATTGGCCAAATATTTACATCTACCAGATTTGAAGGTTTATTGGATTCTACAATTTTCGTATGGTATTTGATTGGATTGTTTCACAGATTTGTTGATAATTGGGATTATATAATAATCTCATTGGAATGAGTTTTTCACAGTTCATGAAATTGTTGTTGTAAATTTTTAGATATTTGTATGTTTTTGCATCGATGTTTTAAATCACACTCAGTGATCCATCAATAGAAAGAACAATTCAGATTTTTCTATCTAAATTGACAGACTTCGCTACAAAATCTTTTTAAAAGATTACTTGTTTCGTGAGATATCTCTCGTTACAGCTGACATAAATAAAGCGAATGTAATTGTTATAGTATCCACGTGGGACCAAAGTAGATCCATGGACTTACAAAGTACAACCATTACGATAGACAACAGGAGGTAAACAAAATAAATTAGGCACAATCTGATTGACAGTGGCAAAAGCACTTTTATTAACAATAAGATGTGCATAGAAATTTAATATATAGGCCATCCACTAGAACCTCATAGTTCCCAATCATCATGGGCTCACGGTCAAGTTAAAAGTGAAATTTAAATCATTTAGGTTATATGCTAAAGTAATAATAATGTGTCCAAGTTATATAGATGGTAGGCTGAGATAGGAAATAGTATTGAAATCCATCAAAATTTCACCAGATGGACACTGCTTGTTTCCGAATTTTTTGTCTATCTCTTCTGAAAATTGAATCTGGTGATGCCAACAGCAAACATGATTGCAAAAAACACGGGGAAGATCACCAAAACTGCAGCCACAATGCCTAACATGTCATGGTGAAATCCAAAATAATCTTCCAAGAAGTCTTTGATTGATTGCGGAGGTTTGCCATTGATTCTAATCTGCTTTGTCATATCTCCATATTGAGAAGTTATGAGACCATTCAGAGTCCAGGACGTCGGACAAATCCAATAGTACCATACCCACCAACCAGGAATTTGCTGCAGTTAGATTTCCCACAGATTTACCATCAGTAGAGTAACCGTGAAATATCACCTTTTTAATTTGGTAAGAAAATCAGGCAAACTAGTTTACATATTCAATAATATCAGGTATATTTAATAGCTACTCAAGGGCATTTTAGTGAAAAGCAATATTTCTTCAGTAATGTAATAGACAACCTTCTAGTGAACTGCTACAAGTAAGTCTATAAAACAGGAAACATTCATATTCAATTTCGAAAATGTATCTTTGATCTTATTTATTAATTGATTGAAAATAAAAAATCTATTATATTATAATTTTCAATTAATTAATAAATACGATAAAAAATGCATTTTCAAATTATTTTCAATTAATTAATAAATACGATCTAAAATTCGAAAACTGAATAAGCAATAATAAAAAATGATATCTATAATCAATGTACATTTATTTATGTCTTTGACACTGCCACCTGTTGATAACATATTTTTTTGTGTTTGAAATCTTTTATTTTTCATGAATGCATTTGAGGTTAGGAGCACTCACAGTTCTTGGTACGAGGAAGCCCGAGAAAAGATTGAAGATGGCATAAAATGCAGATGCAAGAATAGATGCAACTTGAAGATTTGGACTGATTGAAACTGTCAGCATCCCGTAGTATGTGAAATAGAGAAAAGTGCAGAGGGTCACAAATAGGTACCAGAAAAATTTATACGCCGACCAATGGTAGCCCATCATTGAATATGTGACAATGCCATAGAGGATTGCTTGGAGAAGGGTATATGGGAATTCTATTGCTACCTGCATCAAATAGGAAACTAAAGTAAAACATGTGAAATCATTGGGACAGTAAATACAAAAATCATTGTAATAGGTGCAATATCATGGGCATCCAAGAAAAAATCTATTGTCATTCTTTCATTGTGAAAAACAGAGTATGTGATAGTAACAGAAACAATATGTTATGCAATTTGGATGAGAACAGAGTTAGCATAAAGCATAAATAAGAAGAAGCAACAAAATTTTTATATGACAACCAAAGAATTTTGCATTTCATAAGAAGAGTAAACATATAGACACTAAATACCATTTCATCAGAAAATTAATCAACAATAGAAAAATTTATATGAAATATTGTAAGTAAAACTCAATATGCAAATACTTTCACCAAACCATTTGAAAAAAAACTTTGAATATTCATAAGACTATTTGGAAGTCCTATAGATGTGATTGAAGGGAAGTGTTAGACAGCTAATCCCAACCACTGCAATAATTTTCTCTATTTATCCTCCAAGTAGACTAAGGGTTGCTACTTCATTTAATAGATGAAAACTTTTGTTACAAGCTGTTTGTCCTCCTTTTTCAGACTTTGTCTTATCATAGTTATAAATTTTGCGGCATCAGACAAATTCACTGTCAGCAATTCACCACCAGGAAATTCATTATCAACAATTCACCATGGGAAAATTCACTGCCATGACAAATTCACCTCAAGGAAAATTCACCACCAGCCATTGACCGCCATGAAAATTAATTGCAGACTTTTAAAGTGATGAATTTTCCACAGCGATGAATTGCTGGTGGTAAATTTATCATGATGGTGAATTTTCCCGCGGTGAATTGTTGACGGTGAAGTGATGAATTACTGATGGTAGATTATCATAATTATAAATTTTGCAACTGCCCATGCTCTACAGAGCAGGCCTTTATTTTTTAAACAGTTTATGTTTTTGTAAAGCAGTGTTATATTATCATGTGTGTTGAGAGCATAGAAAAGAGAAGGATAATCTGTTTCTGTGTAAGAGAAGCAGCTCTATTTTTTCTGTGTAAGAACAGCAACTCTGTTTTCCTTCCATCTAACTCTATTAACTTTACTTACTATTTGTATTGTATAATTTCTCTGAATAGAAAGAGCCGAAGGTGTATGTTGATTAACTGAATCTGTGTTTGAATTATTTTTCTATTATCTGTCCTCTGTTTTTCTTTCATTTACCGATTAACAAGTTTACTCTTAGACTTTGACTTTCCTGTTCATTGCTCCAACTCATGTGACTTTATATGAAAATATCCTACTTGTGGCTGTTAGCCAATGCTTGTTGCAAGCTTCTAGATTTAAAATGCAAAACATGTTACTTTAAGGGAAAATATTTTAAGATAGTTTCGGAATCTCTACCATTAGGAACTTTAGTCAATTACCTGTGCCCAAGCATATACACTGCCAGAATACATTCCAGCAGCTTTTTCTCTATAGAAAACCTGGCGCTCTACATAGACAACAGGTTGCACAGAGGCGCAATTATTTATTCCTATGAATATATTTGCAGCATACATAGCTCCCATCATCATGAACAGGTCTTGTTCGCTGTCTCTGTTGTAAAAATTCAATAATGTAAATGCTTTTGATTTAATTACAGCGGAATCTTAATAATTATGGGTTTAAATTCCAACAAATACACATCATCACTGAAATTTAAATATTTCAATTTAACTCACAGAATGCCATATTTTATAGTGAAAAGCTAATTCAACTCCAAGTTCATGTCACATCGTCTTACATTTTTGTTCCTTGTTGCCAGTAGATGATACCAAAGAGCAATCCTGAGGTAAAAGTGAAAGAAAAACGGAGCAAATTGTATCCAGGACTTCGCCAATATGTCCAAAACTGCTTCCAAAAACAGCATGTAAATTGTTTCCAAGCATTCTGTGCATACTGAGTTGGGAAGTAAAGGTCCTTGGCATCAGAAACAGGGATACTTAACTCCTTAACTAGTTGGATATTTTGCCTGTACAAAATGCTATATTTCAGTATTTGAAAATAATTAAAAGATTCAGGCTGAGATGGAAGATGAAGAAGAGGTTAGAAATGCACTGTTGCAACGAGCCTCATCTGTAGTTACCTACAAAGATTTGATTCTCTGAAGATCTCAGCGAAATTTCTACCAAGTTGTTGCTCAGAAGCCACAGAGGTTACCTCTAACATCCATGTTGCTGGATTACATCCATCCCTGATTTTGGGAACACCCAGAATAGCCTTCAAGAAAATTAAACCAATATTACTCAAACTTATCTCAAAATCTGGTAATAAGAGATGCTTAAGCATAACCACATTTTCTTGGTTTTTGGAGTTTATTTCTACCTCAAAATACTCTATTACATTTTTTGATTGAAGACCCAATGCACCAGCATACATTATTTCACCTCCCCGCTTCATTAACAATAACTGCAATGAATGGAAATATCACCTAAATTAGACTAAAATTGCATAGAGATACATCGATCATCCGAAAGCGACATGAAATTCTTCAATTTTTATCCTCCAAAAGTCAGACTCCATGTAATTACCTCATCAAATGCTTCAAAAATTTCAATACTTGGCTGGTGAATAGTGCAAACTACCGTTCGCCCTGTATCCACTGTATTCCGCACTGCGCGCATTACTATAGCAGCAGCACTTGCATCTAAACCTGAGGTGGGCTCATCCATGAATATGATTGAAGGATTTGCAACAAGCTCCACTGCAATTGTCAATCTTTTGCGTTGCTCTGTAGATAAACCGTTAACACCAGGACTGCCTACAAGAGTATCTTTCAAATCGTCTAATTCAACTAACTCCATGACTTCATTGACAAAATGCTGAAAGAGATAAAGTCATTGTCAGAAAAGCACCCTGCATGATCTGGGACTATAAGAAAACGAGTTGTGCTGATGACTTGTTTGCATAGTTTATACCTTCTTGGTCTTCCAATCTATTTCAGGTGCGAGGCGTAACGAGGCTGAAAACAGCAGTGACTCGTGCACGGTAACTTGCGGAGAGTGGATGTCATTCTGCTCACAGTAACCTGATATTCGGGCAAACGTTTCTTGTGTCTTCTGGAATCCTGAGATTCGTATGTCTCCCTCAATATAACCTCCGGTCTTTCGTCCTGCAAGGACATCTATCAGTGTTGTCTTTCCCGCTCCACTGACACCCATTAAAGCTGTCATAACTGCCGGCCTGAAAGCTCCTGTTACATCTCTAAGCAAACGAAGTCTTTTCTCTGTCACCCCCTCTCGTTGCATTTCCTGTAGCAAAATGGATTGGATATGTTCACCAGTGGAATGAATGTTTAAAAGTGCAATTTCATGTAATTGATGACTTCTCTGAATTTCAGCTTAACGCTTACCACAGGCATGTCAACAAAATATTGGACATTTTGAAAAGAGACTGCTGATGGCTTGAAAGCTAATACCATTCCACGTTTTACATCCATGGAAATAGCAGAATCTGAGCCCTCTTGATACCTTTTCAATCTACCAGGTGCTCTTGTCATATGGTGCACATTCAATTCATCTGCAAATATTAAAATAAATAAAGTCAGACACATTCGAAATTTCGAAGTAGAATGGCAATATTGATGTGTTGTCTTCTCCATTTTGCCCTGTTTATCCCTCTGTTCTATTGCTGTTACTGTTGTTTTCTTTTCAGCAGGCTTCGCTGGTTGCTGCTGTATTGCTGCTGAATTGTAAATTGTATTTGTAATCTGTTATTCATCCAATAAAAAAAAAGAATTGGATTATTTGGATAAGTATTACCCAATGGTTGTATCAAGTCCTTTTATTCACTATGATTTTAGTCTTTATATAAGATTTTTCTTTGACTTCATCAAATTTATCTAGAAGAATACTAGATTTCTAAAATTTATCCAGAAGAATACTAGATTTCTAAATGAGATTTGGTACTCATCGTTTGATTAAGATCTGTTAAATTTTATTGTTTGTGAAAATATTTGGTTTGGTCAATTAGATTACGTTTATGGTGTGATTAAAATAATAGTACAGAAATCATAATTAGAATTTGTTTGTTAGTTATAGTATATGCACAGAGAGCATTTTTTCAAATAGTTTATTATTTTTGTATAGATTTATATTTCTATGAGAATTTTTTTCATATTGTTAATGTATCACATGTATGCTTTTATATGTCTTAGACATTTTTTCAAATATATCATATGCCTCATACATGTTCTTACATTTTACATATGTGTTTACCACAACCATTGTACTATAACTAATCATGGATTTCATCTATCCATAATGTGTTATTGAATGTCCTTACCTTGTTCCAAAGTTCCTACTCTAGTATAGCTTGGAAGAATGTTGGTTAGATATTTTCTAACTATTACTGGAGGCCATCTAATATTGTATTTCAATAAGAAGGATGTAAAATCTGTCAGTCATGATAAATTCTAAGTTACCCCCTTAAAAATCTACAATAGAGATACTTGGTAATATCAACATTCTAATTATGCATTAAGAATCTACAATGGAGAGAAGCTTAGTAATATCAACATTCTAACTATGCATTCAATTGTATAAGAATGGTAATCTATTAGGAATAATATTTGTAATAATGGATGAGACATTATTGTAATGAAGTTATTGTAACTTATATCTATATATATATATAATCAAAATTCTTAACAATAATTGGTGTCATATGTTGCCACTACTCATTCCATGGGATCATTGGTTAACTCCATGAAGTGGACATTGATAGTTAAAATCTATATGTTGAATGGTGAATGAGTAAGTTAAAACTATTTTTGTAGGAAAGTATTCAACCATTTTTTGGGTTATGTAATATGAGATCATTCAAGGGTCTTGAGTTTATGTGATCATCACTATGTACTAAAGGTCTGATAATCTATGAATCATTGTTGTAGTTAGTAATGTTCATTTGGTTTATGCGCATAGGGATGATATTATTGATTGATTTTGCATTTTATAGCTTTGTGAAAGATATGGTATTTTTATAAAAAGTTGGACTAAAAATATTGTCTTTTGGACATGATTTGTAATTTCTATTGCGCTAAGCCCTTGAGATACAAACAATAATTATTTGTAGTCTCTAAATTACAGTCACTTAAATAATATTTATGATTTGTGATCTTTATTACACTAAGTCCTTAAAAGACTGATAACTGAAAATGCCCCCTTAATTAAAAAAAAGTATAAATATTTATATTTATATTTATGATTTTTTTTTTTCATGGTGTGGAAAAAATAAATATAAATATTCTATTAATAAAAATAATTGCATGCAAGAAGAAATAAATATGTCACCTCTACTTTTGGCTTCCATTGTGGGCAATGCCATTGGGTTTGATTTATCGTTCAGATCAGCAGTGTTATCTTGAGGTCTGTCTAGTATATGAGCTAGCTTTTCTCTAGAATTTACAGCTTTTGAGTAGCTGATTGCTGCTTAAATTATAATATCATCCAGAATAAGTACAATACCATTTCGTGTGTAAAAAGCCAATTCTTTGTCATTATTTGCTTTCATGACAGAAACTAACATTTTAGGCAGCGCAAAAAATCTTTCTGTGGCCAAACTTACGGTTCAAATATGTCAAAGCAAGGGTGTATGCAAAGTAGAATAATAGAGAATATCCAATCAAGCTTCCAAAATCTACCCAATAAAATTCGTTTTGATCGAAAAGCCCCCGATTCTTTAGCAGGTTGACACCAATGCTCATGTTTTGAAAAGTCGACTGCCACAGATAATAATAGTTAGAATGATCACAAAATTGACAACATTGTTTCTTTGAAAAGCAAAACAAATTCCTAACTAATTATTCTCTTCGAAGAGCTTCTTTATTAGTTGTAAAGCATGGAAATAGATAAAGAATCATATGCAGATTGTGCCATGGAGAGTCAGTGAATGTCATTTGAACATATATCTATATGGCTGAACCTAGTAAAAGAGAAGACCTCATTTAAATTTGCAGTAGTCATGGCCCATTAGCAATCTCTTCCCAAAATATTTAGTTCTAGCAGCTTTGTTGGATTTATATTCCTGACGCTGGAGCTTTAAATACTTTCAACAGAACCCTTGGATTAGTATGAGAAGATAAGTATTCCATTATGGCTTGTGATTTGGTCTTTAAGCGATGTATCAAGAGTGATATTTGCTTTGTGTATGAGCAATAGACTTGTTATTGCTATTCTATAAATTAAAAGTGCATCTCATTATACTTTTCTATATACCAACTACATGTGTGCATAGAATGATTGATAATTGAGGTCACTAAGCCTGTCAATGCTTGGCTATATTGTAAAAAGACCTCATGATTAGCAAGGTGACATGGTATCCTACCCAATAGAATTTATAGTGTAAATAGTTTAAATGTTACATTTTGAATATCAAACTAGTTTAAATGTTACATTTTCAATATCCTATGTTTGAATGAAATGAATTGGCAGCTAGGGGAACCTCTCAAAGCAAAAGTGATTTAGATTTGGCAAATACAACCACGTTGGAAGATATGGTAACTTAACATCACAATCACTAGGGCAGAAGAATGAGGAATTAACAGTAAGACAAGCAAAGGTGCTAATAAAATTTTAAAAAGAGCATACTAAAGGGCTTATGAGTGAAGGCTTTTATTAAATGGAGGCCAGGGTTATTTACGTGGCTTTATTGAAAGGTTGCAAATTGGTGTGGAAGAAAATTATTTGTTTTATGGATTTTATGATTTTGGTTTTTTTTTTTTTTTACATAAAGATAAGTTTAATGAATCTTTATGGAAGTTAATTATTATAGTTGATCAGGTTTTCAATCTCACTCTTAATTTTGATTTCATATCTTTTGTCCATTTTACTAGAGAATGGAAAAAGTAGCTGATAGTCTAGCCAAATGGGCTTCTAAGAATTGCGATTGGAATGTCATAGTCTTTGCCATTGGGTAAACTAAGGATCTTCTGGTGATTCATCATGTTCTGACTTAACTTCTTCCTCTTAATTCATGTTGGGAATGTGAGTTTGGTTTGGTTCTTGGATTGATATGATTTATGGGGTTGGTTGTTTTCTAAGAATCCTTTTAGATCTTTTGCTCCTGACTTTATCTAGTTATGACTATTTGAAAATCTCAATATTGTAATATAATGTAATTACTTTTCATTTATATAATTTATTTTCTTTTGCTTAAAAAAAAATAATTAGAAAGATTGCATTTAATAATAAAATTATAATATTATCTTTATTGCTGAATAAGACAAAATAAAATAAAATAAATAGATCACCTAGTTTTAGTTTGTATTTTAATGCATTTTAAAAAGTAATTCATCAAACAATTTAAACAATTATATTTTAAATGCAAGTTATTTATTATTTTTAATCTATCATTTAGTATGTATCATCATGCATGTTAACTTACAATCTTCATAAAATAAATAGTTGTATTTTTTTTTATATATATAATAAAATTCAAAATTATTTCATTTTTTTTTCATGTTAGTTGATCATTTATGTGTGCTATTTTTTAAAATGGTTGTATCTTGTATGTTTTCTTTCGAATATTTAATGTTGCAAGTTTTTTTTATTGTTGCAAGTAACTTCTATTAGGAAAAAGAAAATGTTTCAATCTTTGATTTTTCTTAGCATGTTTAACTGTTTTATTATTTATGGGCTTTACTTGTTGAAAATAACTCAAGAAAGAGTCAGAAGTGGAAAGGTGCTATTACAAGTGGAGTTGTGCATGAATGCAATTTCTATTTCATATTGCATGGAATGTTATATTTTTGAAGGCACATCTATATTTTGTTATCTTGAAGACATGTAATGAATTGTAATTGAATAGCAACAGTTACATATTGTCAAAGTTTTACCACGTAAATATGTCTTGTTCGTTATTTTGTTATTCCATTTCATTTTTTTCATTATTTTTTTACAATTAACTTGTGCTGAAATATTATTTAAGTTTGTGGGTTTTACGTTTTCACAACAAGTAATATCAAAACAATTATTTTGTTGATGTTTGTTTTATAGCATCAAATGAGAAAAGTTTTGAATGCAAGGAGGTTGAACTTACGATGTGTTGCCTAAGATTTCTCATGCGAAATGTTACTTTTTCACAATGTACTTTTGCAAGTGGAAACAATAAGAATTGAGAGTATAAAATGCTTAACATTTCTCATACACAGATTACCTTTCTCCAGCGTGGAGCAAGAAATTCATTGACTGTAACTCCAGTCTCTCCATAAGACAAAGGTGATATCCAGTATGCCCATCGCATCCATTTTGGAATTGAAGCTGCAAGCCGAACCATTATATTCAGGTCAAATTATTTTGTCAATATTCTTGCATAGAAAATGCATTGTCAATACTTGTATGTGATTTTATCTTAATGCATATTAAATATGCCATTTATTAACATCTAAAGGTATGCATTGAAGAAACGATAAACATACGCCGTGGAATTATGTATCCACCAAGCACCAAGATGATCATTATTGCTAGTGAAGCTGCAGTGTTACCAATGACCATGGTTCGACAGAATCCAGCAATTGCACGGAACATTGAGCTTGCCATTTGATGTATACCAAAGAACATAAGAAACTGGCGAAAAAACCTAAGGCGGGGACAGAATTAAGAAGAAGTTAGTTTTCGATAATGTTAAAATGAAATTTTAGTAGTCTTCATGCGCATATATATATATATATATATATATATATATGAAGAAGAAGTAAGTGACAAATATTTAATGAAATGTTATCAATTAGAGTGATTTAGAATAGATACATTTTAAACATTTAAAAAAAAATACACTATAATCTATTCCAAACATTATGAATAATTATAAAACAAAGGAATCAATTGTCAAAAGATGATAATGCTAATGGGAACCATAGATGCATATAAATGGTTTCTTGAATCTCTCTTGAGATGTGAGAAAGAAATGACAACCTCACTAGCTACCATAACATTGTTAATATAATATTAGATAATGTCCATTTGATAATGTTATGGACTAAATGGGCTTGGTTGAGAAAGCTAATGTCTATTTGATAATGTTTTGGACTAAATGGGCTTGGTTGAGCAATTTTATGAAGTATGCAAAAAAATGTATTGAATATAATCTCATAACATCTATGGCCAATGGTCCTCCAATGATAGAGAGAAGGTTGGTATTACATTCTTGAATACATGTTCTCTTGGAATGTAAATGAAGGGTAGTAGAACCCTTAGAACAAAGACAATTGGACCCACCATGTCCAATGTGAGAGAAGGATGATCATATAGGAGTATATAGTCTATTTGGTCTATCACCAATTGCATGAATAACTAGATCATCTAAATCCATTATTGTAATTAGGATGGAAGGTGATTAATTAAATTAACATTCCTTGTAGTTGTTACCTTCAAACTTATTGTTCAAAGGTAACCACTTTCTAGACTAGGGAGGCCCTAAATATGTTGTCACCTATTACAAAAATGATAAATAACTGAGAAAGAGGGAAACCAATAACCAAAGAAGATAAGGTACTATAATGATAAAGATGATGGGAACTATAGATGAAGTTGGATGTTGGCCTCAATCCCTCTTTGGATGTCATGAAGGAATGCCATCCTTGCTAACAATCATGAAAGTGAAAATAGAAGATCTATTAATGTTTATAAGAGAAAGGCTTGGATTAAATGACCTGGATGGGATATCTTGTGGGGGAGGGGTGTATAGAGAATGTATCTAATAAATTATCATGATATTCATATAAATTTATTTGATAGAATATATTAATAATGATACCTAATGAATCTCTAATAGTAGAGACAAAGTCATTAATACATGATTGAACCAATCTTTTAGAATGTGGATGGTAGGTAGTAGATGTCCTATAAAACATAAGAATGAGGCCACCACATACATCATTAGATAAGGATACTTGTAAATGAGACATTATCTCATTGATCTATCACTATCTATCTTAGTAACTCAAACATTCCAAAGATGCTTAACACCTCCAATAAACATAATAGGTTGCAATACTATGGAAGGATGTAAATAATTAATTTGGTAGTTCAACGAGTTCCCTACAAATTTTGTTGTCAAATGGTGGCCACTTACTTAAATTATGAAGTCAAGCATCATTGATTGGGATTAGTGGGGCACGATAGTGAATGAGCTAAATCTTACTAATATTCATAATACCTTTCTAGATTATTGTTATAGATTGGGCATGCAACACTACATTTATTCTTTTTTTGGACTTCAAATAGGGACTAAACAAAAAATATTCAAATTAGGGAATATGGTGGTCACTCTCAATTCAAAAAGTTAAGGATGAAATGCTACCATAAACAATCTATAAGAATGTTCAACAAAAAAGAAAAAGAAAATCTTAGGGCTAAGAAGTTGTTGGGGATAGACATAGATGATTTGAATTTTTATTTGATGCATGCTCTCTCTTATAGAATTATTAAATTTCTTGGCGAGGACAACTTTAAGAGTATTTATAGGGAAAGGGAGCTAGTTAATGAAACTATCCATACCTTAAGAAGTAAAGTAGTTGTTGAGTTCTAATGTTCTCATCTTGCATACGGAAGCAAGAATGTCATCTTGTTTGAAGAAAAAAGGATAAATATTGGTGTTTACCTAAGAAAAAAGTAAGATTACCCATATACCTAATACCTCTTATTATGTTTTGTAGACCATCAATTGAGGTTGGTCTCTTTTCCCCAATTGATTCTTCTCTCCTTTTCTTAGTAAACTCTTTGGTCCTTTTCACTCTATTATGTGGAAATTTTATAATTTTTTTTTTTAATTATTATTTCATGGTGCATATTAAGAATTCTCAATGTCTTCCCTATTTAACTTGTAACCCTTAATATGTATTCTCCAATTGCTACACACTAGTTCTCATCTATTTATCCTTCTCTTCTAATTGCATATTTAAAGCTTGAAATTGCTTAGGCATGTTTTAAAGTAATTGGTCACAATTTCTACAACTCTTTGTCAAAATAATCCATAAAATCCTATTTTTATACATATAAGAAACATGTTGGTAAAGATCTATACAAGAAAAAAAAAATGTGGTGTTGTAAAATTAAATGCTTTGAATCTCCTCGATAATTCTATTTATGAAAAAATAATTAGCAATGTTGTAATTCCTTAAATTAACATAAAATCATAAAGTCTTTAGAATATGCTAGAGTAGTAGAATGCGAATTAGACTAAGTAAGTTAAATTTTAATATATAGGCCACAGTTCAAAAAATTGAACCTAGGAAAAAAATGACAACCCAAAATACTGATTCGAACTTGAGACTCAACAAAAAGTATACAAATAAAAAGTATACATATTTACACAAACTAAATTTATGTAATACATAAAACAAAGAACAAATTTAGAGGATACATAAGTCAATATGGATCATAGTATAGTTACTCTAAATTAGGGTCAAACCAAGAGTATAAATGGAATTGAATTACCTAAGATTTAGTTTTGAGATAAAAAAATTATTGAAAATTTATAAAAATAAGGGGAGAGAGTGAGTTTGGGGGTAGCAACCCTTAGTGGGGTAGAGGGACAATGCCACTTGTGGGGTTTGGGGATATCACCCGTGATTGGTTCCCTATTACATGATACAACTTGGGGTTAAGGGATAAAACCTCCATTACCAACTGTAGATTAAGGTATTCAAGGCTACGAGGGCCTTCATGGTGGATAACATTTTTTATTATTATCACTCAACAATCAATTCATCCTTCTAAGTTTATAGTTACGAAGGATGGAAAGGTAAAAAAAATCAAGGTTTTATTAAGGATTTCTATTATTTTAGTGACAAAATTTATAGAGTACAATCACAAGAAATTAATGATTTTTTAAGTGATTTTTGTAAAGAAAATTGGACTTGGCCTATGAGTCTCTAGCAAGTTACTAGAAAAAATACTCATGAACTCGGCAAGAACTTGCCAAGCTTGAAAACTATGACACAAGCAACTAGAAAGAATGGATGTAAGGCACATAGTATTTTTAAATAGGAAACATTGGTAAGGGAAAACTAGTTGGAATTGACTATTGCATAATTTTCTCTCCTTCCTTTAGCAATGGAGCATTACAAGTTCCATGAAACATTAAACCTCAATATCATGTTTTCTCTTATCTGAGGAACACTTCTATGGGAAGATTACAATTGAGCGAGTATATACCATGAACAACTAACTACTGATTTCTACCAGCTTATCATCTCCTTTTCTCCTCCCCTCTTCAATACAAATTTTTAGCCAACTCTCTCATGTAATGTTGGTGACGTATCGTTGGTTTTAGTTTCAGTTTCAAAATAACTACGCGTGATTGAGAGCAAGACAGGGATGAAGAGGAAAGTTTCATACAGACCTGCCCACTTCGGGTGAGTAACCGATCACATAATAAGTCATTGAGGTCCAAATAAATGATTCCAAAAGTGAGTGCGGGATCTTCAAAAGAAATCCCGGAAGAGTGTAAGCCCATGCTGGGAAGAAGTAGAGGTCCCTTTGTTTGAAAAACACTGGAAGCCGGGACAATGTCAGGGGTAGCTCTTGAAAGCTATTGAACATCATGACGACGATTGAGAAGAAAAGAGCTCCATGGAGATAATTTCCATGATCTAGAACCGTTTCCATATGTTTCCAAAGGAATACTGTCATTGTGATGAATGCAAGTATAACAAGCTGCAATGAAGGATTGAGTCATACTGAATTAGCTGTTTATTCCAGGCAATAACTTAGACTATCAGGACGAATGAAGGATTGATTCATGAATTAACTTACCTGGATCGTCTTGAAAAGATAAACAAATGAGTTCCGCTTTATAAGAAGCCAATCTCGGTTAAAGCACGCTTTGAACAACTCCCATTTGCTAAGTGAGTATTTGCTGAAAGACAAAGAATCCTTGTGGCTTTTGGACTTATCATAAGGTCTCAAAAGTTCATTTGAGAGATCCTGTCCAAAACGAGACTGTTTAAAATTCTGTGAGAATTGCTCTGCTGTAAAATAGTTATACGGCTTTTCCTTGTCAACCCAGTATTTTTCTTGATCCTTTCGCGAGATAACCTGCACAATGTTATAACATATTTTTCGTAATTAGTGTGATGTTAAATCTTGAAAATATTATGTATGTATGGTAAAGTTGAATGATTTAAAATGAGTTCATCAAATATCAATATTTGACAAAGTCTTTTATGGATATCATAAAAGATGAGACTGAGATTGTGCTATAAAGAAGAAATGAATAGCCCTCAATCTTTGGCTCTCAACCCACCAAATTTCACCTAAAAAAGTAAAAGGTCTTTGTACATAATATAAAATCCTCCATCAGAAATAACCAGTAATGATATATTTACCTCTTGCAGAAATTCTGCAGTGCCCTTACGATCGGGACATTTGAAGCCATAATTCTCGAAGAAATCAAGTACATGATCACGGGGCCCATGGTACACAATATGCCCTTCTGACATTAATATGATGTCATCAAATAGATCAAATGTCTCAGGTGCTGGCTGGAGGAGGGATATCAGTACAGTTGCCTCCATAATGTGCACAAAGTGCTGAAGGTACTTCACAATCTGGAACGTAGTGGAGCTGTCCAAGCCAGTAGATATGTCATCCATTAACAGAGTTTTTGTCGGAGATACAATAAGTTCCCCTGGAGATGGAATGGATAAACAGTTACTTTGACATATTATATAATGATATCTTAACCTACAAACAAACTAATCGAAAGTATAATCACACTCATTACCAGTCGTTACCCTTTTTCTCTGCCCACCGGAAATTCCTCTTACCATGGCATTACCAATCATGATGTCGGAACAACTATCCAATCCAAGGACCTACACCAAGAACGTGAAGGCTGTAAACATAAGAACAAGCATAAAATATAGAAATTTCAAAGAATAAAAGAATAATTATGAATACCAGGCCAGGTAATAGTTTTTATTAACATATGCACGGTCACGTAGTACCTCTCTGCAAAGGAGACATTTAGAAAATTAAGGTTTTCACCTTCAATATATAATCTGTCTGAAGATTTCCTTTCAAACCCTCAATTGCAACAGCCTGAAAATGGCAAAGGAACATTTTATTTATGAATTATGTCTGCTTTATCATTTATTAAAAATAATACTAAAATCACATTCCTAAAGTTCATATAAAACCAACGCCCAAATCATCAAACATAAAAATAATTAAACAACACGGACAGGGGAGGAGGTAGGTCTGATAACTATTTTAATGATTTTTTTTATATATATATACCCGTTAACTTCATTTTGAATAGAACAGTGTTAAAGACTTCTCACTTTCATGTACGCGTCTATATCGGCCTCTGGAAGAATCCCAGCTTCTTTTTCTCTTTTTTCAATTTCCAACAGAAGTTCTACATTTAGAATGGAAAATAATGAGCAGAGAGACCTTCCACAGATTGAAATCTTAACTGAATATATCAACATCTTTCACACAGGGCAAAACCAGTAGCTAGAGATTATAACCAGATAAATGAAATCAAAATAAGTATATTTACATACCCTGCCTGTTACCCACTCCTTGGCAACGAGCAGAGAAATCAAATGTTTCTCTTACAGTCATCTCTGCAATATGTAGATCATATTGGCAGATATATGCTGACGTCTTTTGAGGGACAAATTCATTGAGTTTGAATCCGTTATATGAGATATGGCCTGTTACCTGTCTCAATAAACATTACAAGTTGACTGAAAATCATTGAAATAATTGCAGAGTTTTCAAATGAATAATGCAGCCATCGAGAATCCTAAATGTGTTACTTGGGTAGTACCTAACCATTTATTTCTATAAGCATAAAGTACTGAAATTTCTTAATAATAACAACCTTCAATGTTGGATTCGACTTTCCTGCAAGAGCCCAGAGCAAGGTTGTCTTCCCACACCCCGGTGGACCTAATAGAAGAGTGATCCTGCATCATATTTGTGATTTTAAATAAGTAATTTGTCATAAAGAGTGATCCTGCATCATATTTGTGGAGCAAGTTTGTCTTTCGTATGGACTCTTGTCACATCCTCGCAATCAAAGACTAGGAAAATGTCAGAACAAAATAATAAAACAAATTAAATGCTTTTTGAAAGGTGGTGAGGACAGAGAGGTAGGTGTGTAGTAGTGACAATGCACCATAAGCATAATATAAGATTATATATTATATAATATTATATCACAGTTTTAGGTTTTGTTATGTTTCTATTTTTATTGGGACATTGTTTTGAAGGTTTCTTAATCTTTTATTTGTTGTGAAAGATTTTTCTCATTTGTATATGCATACCTCATCACACTTAGTTGTTAGGCCCCATCTTCTACTTTTTATGCATTTTTCATTTAGAGGTTTTACTTTCTTCATAAGTTGGGCTTAAGGGGGGGTGTTAGAGTAAAAATATATTTACCTAATTAATTATTTAGATCTTTTTTTCACACTAGCATCTTAAGCTTACTTAGGTCGTGTGATTTTTTGTGCCTCAAGTCATAAGATGAAGACACATATCGTGATCTATTTTTGTTCTCACCTAGGGTTTCTTTAGGGTTGTGTTTTACATTTGTTTCTTTTTATAAAGACTCATTATTATTTTCACTTAATTGTGAGATTGCACATTTATAATAATTCACATTTTTGGATCAATAGCTATTGACCTCCATAAATTTTCTTTTTCTCTTTTTGAGTGACAATTGTTTAATTATAGGTGATCCTTAGAAGCTATAATGTTGAGGAATCAAATCCAACATGTGTGTACTTATGATGTGTCTATGATCTAGTATTTACAATAACCAATCACTATTTGAACTTGAGGTTATAAAATATATGACCCCTAGGTGAATTTGTGTGTCTTTGTACACTAATGATTGGTATGGAACCAACACTTGACTTTAATACATTGCTATCATTCTAATATAACTAAACTAATTTTAAATTTTAAGTTTAATTAACAATCACGATTTGAAAGAGAGATCAAATATCTCATACAAGATGAGATAATAAATTTACTCTATCATCGATGTACAAATTACAAAGCCTTTTATTTTCAAAAAGGGGATATGTAAGTAGGGTTATCTTGAATGGAATCTTGAGGTTTAGTTCTAGGTTTAAAAATGACTTTAATATTGGGATCTTGCCACTTTCCAATATAATTTTTGAGTGGTGGTGTGGATTCATCATCATGATGGTGGTGGATTATGTTGATAGTTGTTTTGATTATGGTAAATTCAGGAAGTAGATGAGACAAAGAAAAAAACACAAAAAGAACAACAAGACCAATAAATCTTTTGACTGGAGCAAAGAACCAAGAATAAGTTTTGGAAGGACCCAAAGCCAACAAAAGCCAATCAAGGAGGTTTATAGCCAAATTTCACTAAAAGCCTCCGAGTATGAGCCAAGCAAGATTGAAGAATCCAATCAACATGAGCTACCAATCTTATCAACAAAATTTCTCTTGTAAGAAGCACCATCCAACAACTTCTCTTTACCAATGATTGTGGGATGCAACTCAACAGAAGTACCAAGCCCAACATCCATCTTACTTTTTATCCCTAACATAAAACCTTCACCAAAAAAATCGTGGGAGGCCAAAGTCACAACAGACTAGAGAGTTTCACTACTTTGGGTACTCAACGAAGTATTCAAATATTTAACATGAAGATGTTTCCCTTAAAAATTAGGGTGATCTAGTCGAGTAGGTCCATAATGAAGTTCTTGCACCCAAGACCTAATATTGGAACAAAGATTTACAAGTGATCTTATCTAAGGTAATAAGATGACCAACAAAATTAGCAATATCATGAAGAATATATTCATCCCAAAATTCCAATGTGAGCTTAGGGAGACGTACCCAAATAGGTTGCAAGTCAAAATTAGTAACAACAAAGCCAGCTGACTTGCTTTGAAGGTGAAGAAATGCCTTACCAAAAAACTAGGGGCCATTGTGATGAATGCAATTGCAATCCTCCAAGGAATGAAAAGAGAATAGAAAAAAACCATTTATTAAAGACCTAATGTGAAGATGAAGAGCCATCCAACAATTAGAAGCCCAACTGTGGATGATGTCAATTTTTGATTGATAACTGAATAATATTCTAATAAGAGCTGAATGTAACCCATCCATAGATTTGTTGATCCACCCATTCAAAATAGTGAGAGGGAAAGAAGAAGGAGCACAATGAGTATCAGTAGAGCTAAGCTCATGCTAAAAATATTCTCGAGAAACAACTCCAAATACTGCAACACCTTGATAAATAGGCAAATTAGAAAACATAGAGCAGGAAACCCTGAATATCCTACTATATTGCAACCCATTTTGAACAAGAGTAACAAGAGCTCGAAGGCCACCACCGAGGGAGACCCCAAAAGAGAGCCCACCCAAGGAAAAGGTGCATAAATCACATCAAACCCAACCACAATAGGGGAAATCGATTCACAAGGAGACAAAGGCGGAAAATCTGCTAGAGGCAGGGGAGGAACCTTAGGAGGAGGCAACATAAAGCCCCTCTTCAAAGAACTGCACAAGCTTGACCCATCGTGAATGAGACTATTAGAAACTGCATCCAACATCTTCTAGGATGAACATTAGGCATCCAACTAAAGAGAAATAAGCGAAATATCCTCCTCCTGAATCGACTAGTCACACCTTTCTATAAAAGAACCATGTGCCTCACTCATCTTAGCCCTCAACCTAGCTTCTAGGAGAATGTCGAAGAGAGTTTCATCCTCCTCCATGCACGAAGAAATATTTGAGGAACCAACAAACTCATCCTCACAAACTAAAATATTTGGTGCATTTGAACCAAAGAAAGAAGATGTAGCCACAACAAGGGAGCAAGGAACCCCTATGCAACTGCAACAATCTGCGCCTTCAACATCATTGCCCTCTCCTTCAACATCACCGTCCTCTCTTACACCTGCTTTGCAACTTCCCACTCCTGTTGAAGCCCTACACCTGCTCTCATAGAGATTTCCTTTCCGGCTCAAATGCTTGCTCCCACTCATTCTCACTGATGTGGGAGCATCCATGGCTACATGAAATCCTCTATTGATTTGAAGGTTAAAATTTTGTTTCAATTTTGAAAATTAGATTTTGAGATGAATTATTTGGTGGAAAATAATGTTGGAATGATTAATTTCATTTATCCTTGTGTGAAGTAATAAAAAAAGAAGGAAAAACATTGACAAGGTGAAAATGCAAGTGAAAAAGTAGGGTAATAATGCAATTTTGATTTTCCAATTTTTAAACTCTTAAGAATGAATTCATAAGAAATTGTAAATTGAATAAAATAATGTTTTAAAAAGCATTTAAAAAATCCCTAAAAATTAGGGACTAGGGAAAGTGGACACCAAGGTTAGCCAATCTTGGATTTTGGCCTTTTTGAGTGAAAATAGTCAAACCAATGGTTGTGGGGAGTTATGATTTTGATTGGTTGGATTTTAATATTTTTATTTTTATTTTTGGAGGGAATTAATGGTGAAGCCCAGAAGTAGTCATGAGTTTTTGGAGAAGAAGGAAAATGAATGTGAAAACATTCATGGAAATGGTGAAAATATGGAAAAAAAGGTCAATTTTTGAGTTGAGTTTTTGAAGAAAACAAGTAAACTCATAGAATAAGGTGTAAAATTCATGGAGGAGGTTGTTTTAACGTTATATTGCAGGTTTTGGACTATTCTACCACAGTCCATATCAATTCTAGATTGAAAGAGGCAAGTTTGAGAGCCTATAGGAGGATTTTGGGTGCTGGAGAATGCATTGTTTGGCATAAGCTCTCATTATTTGAGCTTGAAACCTTGTTGTGGTAATTTCATGTCATGTTTAGTGAATTTATTTTCTTTTTAGCTGATGTTATCAGCTCCTCTTGACTGATTTATTGATGTAATCCATCATTCCTTTTATTGCAAATAAGAATGCATGTGTAGATATGAATTTTAGAATTTTAGAGCATTATTGCCAATTGTTTGACTAAATATTTTTGAGGATTTAAGAGGGTTTTAAAGTAGTTTTTGAAGGGTTTTTCAGCCCTTACATTAATGGTATCAGATCTAGAAGATTTTGAGTGTGTAGGTAGATTTGTCAAAAGGAGGCAGTTTGCACTAGGATTGAGCTTGTGGCTATTTTGGTAAATGCATGGAAGAGGAGCCCAACATGGTAGGGGCAAAGATAGAGGAAGAATGAATTTTTTTTTCCATGGAGATGACTTTAGAGCCTTGAGAGGGCAAATGGAGACACTCTAAGAAGAGATACGAAGAGGGTTTGCACAGAGAAGAGAACCAAAGAGTGAAGAAGAAGGAGCCTCAAAGAATGCTAGCCAGACATGTGAGCAAAGAGATGCAGGTACAACAATTGCAAATGACCCATTGTTGAGATCCCTTTCAAAGTTTGGAAAGAGGGAAAAGATTGATGTTCCTATATTCAGTAGAAATTTGAATCTAGAGGATTTGATAGATTGGATTAATGATATACAGGAGTATTTTGAATTCAAGGAAATTGAGAACCTTGATAGAGTAAGGTTTGCAAAAACCAAATTAAAAGGTCATGCTTCCATTTGGTGGAAGGAGATTCAGTTGGAAAGAGGAAGAAAAGGGAAGGAGAAAATACTAAAGTGGGACAAAATGGTAGAGAAAATGAAAAGGCAGTTTATTCCAGTGGATTATGAGCTTGATTTGCTCAGGAAAATGCAAGGATCAAAACAAGGAATGAAGACAGTGAAAGAATACACTGAAGAGTTTCATCGAATTATCATTAGAACGGGACATGTTAAAGCAACTAAGGAGAAGGTCGCAAGATACATTAATGGCTTGAGGCCAAGCATTCAGGAAGAGATGACATTAGTGAGGGTTTTAACCATGGATGATGCATATAAAGTTGGCTTCAAAATTGAAGAAAGAATGAACAAAAGATTTGGAAATAAGCAACTTGAGGAAAGAGTAAAATTAATGTGCAACAGTATGAGGATAAAAATCAGATTGGAAACACTAAGGGCAACAATGAAGAAAGAAATGAGAGTTCAAATTAGACTCGTAATCAAAGTTTTAAAGGAAGAGGAAGATCAAGTATAGGATTTGGAAGAGGAAATTATAAAATGACTTGTTTCAGATGTGTAGAAGAAGGACATAGATCTTATGAGTGTCCAGAATAAGAGAAGACAAATAGGAGGACTGGAAATCATGCAAGGGTAGAAAATGTCAATGAGGAAGATGCTAAGTCTTCACACTTAGAAGAGGTGGAGAGTGGAGAAACACTTGTTTCAAGAAGAGTCTTGATGAATGAGGGAAAATAACTTGATCAAAGGAGAAGATTGTTTAGAATGAGATGCAAATGTGAAGGTAAAGTTTGTAATGTTATTATTGATGGTGGTAGTTCTGACAATCTTGTTTCTGAAGAAATGGTGAATAAGTTGCAGCTAGAAAGAAGACACCCACATCCATATTAGATTGCTTGGTTGCAAGATGACTGCAAAGTTATGGTAAATAAATAATGGGTGATCCCACAATAGTGGTTTACAATTTTTGGGCAAACTGGACACTGCAATTATTATTTTTAACTAAATCTTCACTTTTGGGCTCTTGTAGCGGTTAAACCGTGAGGAATTTGAAAATGATGTAAACTAGAGTCTCATCACATTTTGTCTGTAGATTCTAAAAATATATTTTTCAAAATTTTTGGAACTAGATTGCACTTTTCTTTTCATCTCCCATGAAAATTGGTTTTTTTCAGAAAACAACATTTTTAAAAAGTGACTCTCACCATATACAACATAACTTTTTTTGTATGAAGGATAAAATTCTATTTTTTTCGAATTTAGATTTGTAACTATGATATCTAGCACTTGCATTTGGTCTCATAGTTTTTTATTGAATATTTTTTCCTTAATCAAGTTTCAAAGTCAAACCAATTGCAATTCAGACATATGTGGACTACATACAATATAACTTTTTCTGTATGAATCGAAATTCAATTTTTATTTTTTTTAATGGATCAAGGACATCAATACCCAGCCTCAACATATTTTAAAAAAAATTATTTTGATAATCTGCTATTTTTCCACATGTGCAGACCAGAGATTTTGATTTTCAGTGAAAAACCTATGTTTAATAAAACTAAAAAATAAAATACATAATAAAAACAAATCATATTAAAATTATATTCGACGGATAGCTCATTCCGAGGACTATCATTATTTAGTTGGGTTTCTAAATTTTTTTGCATTTTCATTTTCAAATTGAGCTTCGAACGACAATTTTTTACAAACAAAATCAAATTTTTGAGGAGATAGGGGAAGAAGGGTGTTTGGCCGAACCCCCTTTAAAATAATGAGGGAAATTGAGGGGGCTGGGAAAATGACAGGGTTTTAAAAAAAAAATCCTTATTAAGGTGGTTCGACCAAATTCTAGTTCGCTCGAACCCCTTTATTTTAATATTTTCGCTCACATGTTAATGGGGTTCGAGCGAACATAGGGTTCGATCGAACCCTGTGGTTCGACCGAACCATGTTAAAGGTTCGATCGAACCCATTCACTTTGTGTAGAGGGAAAAAATGACTTTTCCCTTCCTCCACAAAAGTGTTCACCACTTATGTGGGTTCGCCCTAATGTTTAGTAAATTTTTTAAGATAGGTGATCATCATGATGAAATCTTATGTGATATAATTTTTATGTATGTTTGTCACAGGTGTGCAATGCATGATGCTTGTATACTAATACATACTCTTTGAATAAGGATGGAATCAAACACAAGTTGAAGCCCTTGAATAAGGAGGATAGAAAGGTATGTCAGAGCATTGAGAATTGTTTGATTAACGGAGTTAAAAAAAATAGTGAAAGAAGATGAAGATGAAGATTTTGATTTGCTAATGTAAGTTCCAGCAATATTGATGGCATATAAGAGAGGTAAAGGGGAGGTTTCAATGGAGAAAGAAGAGGTAAAATATGATTTTTGTAAGAATGGTGTTAAATCTGATTTATTTGAGCATGGTAAAAGTGTTGTAGAAGATGAAATTGCAGCAAAGAATGCATTAGTAAAAGAAGGCACAATGGTTAAAAGTAAGGAAGGTTACAAGTAAGGAACGTTACAAGAAGGAGAATGTTGATTTGTTTGGTGAACTTCCTTTTGCATCATTTATTGATTTATTTGATAAAGAAATTGGTAAGAATGATAGTTTGTTGTAGGTTGGAGAGAATAAATCTTTTGATTATGTCACTAAAATTGATAAAAATGAAGAGGATGAAGTGATTGCAACTGAAAATTATCTTTTAGAAGGCATGAAGGAGGAAGAGCATAGTATTGTAACCAAGGGTGATGATGAACACGTGGTTCCAATAATAAAAAAGAAATAGGTAATGCATGGATTTAATTACTTTTTTTGATGATGAAAAAGATAATGTTTATGATTTTTCAGAGTTTCACAGTGTAGGTTGGTGGGAGATGAATAATGTGAAAATAGGGAAAAAGAGAGGAAAAATGAAAGATGGGAGAGATATCAAGTTGCAAGGATATGTGAGAAAGAATGTTAAAGTGGACAAGGTGGGAAGATGGATTCAGTTTGAGCATGAAATCTACAAATTTTTATGAGTCACATTAATGAAACATTTCTTTCTATTGTGGGTGTTTGGATGCAGGAGCATCCATGGCTATGTGCAATCTTGTATTGGTTTGAAGGTTAAAATTTTGTTTCAATTTTGAAAATTTGATTTTGAGATGGATTATTTGGTGGAAAATAATGTTGGAACAATTAATTTTATTTATTCTTATGTGAAGTGATAAAAAAACATGAAAAACATTGACAATGTGAAAAAGTAGGGTAATAATGCAATTTTGATTTTCCAAATTTTAAACTCTTGAAAATAAATTCATAAGGCATTGGAAATTGAATAAAATAATGTTTTAAAAAGCATTTCAACGTTGGAAATTGAATAAAATAATATTTTAAAAAACATTTCAAAAATCCCTAAAAAGTAGGGACTGGGGAAATTGGACGCCAAGGTTAGCCAATCTTGGATTTTCACCTTTTCGGGTGAAAATGGTCAAACAAATGGTTGCGAGGAGTTGTGATTTTGATTGGTCAGAGTTTAATGTTTTTATTTTTAGCTTTTTGGAGGGAATTAATGGTGCAACCCAGAAGTAGTCGTGAGGTTTCGGAGAAGAAGGAAAATGAATGTGAAAACATTTAAGGAAATGGTGAAAATCTAGAAAAAAAGAAGTCATTTTTTGAGTTGAGTTTTTAAAAAAAAGAAGTAAAGTCATAGAAAAAGGCGTGACATTCATGGAGGAGGTTGTTTCAAGGTTTCATTGCAGGCTTGGGACTGTTCTATCACACTCCATATCGATTCTAGATTGAAAGAGGCAAGTTTGAGAAGCTACAGGAAGATTCTAGGTGCTTGATAATGCATTGTTTGGCATAAACTCTCATTGTTTGAGCTTGAAACCTTGTTGTGGTAATTTCATGACATGTTTAGTGAATGCATTTTATTTTCAGCTGCTGTTATCAGTCCTTTTTGACTGATGTATTGATGTAATCCATCATTCCTTTTATTGCAAATACGAGTGCATATGTGCAGATCCGAATTTTTGAATTTTAGAGCATTGTTACCAATTGTTTGACTAAATGTTTGTGAAAATTTAAAAGAATTTTAAGGTATTTTTTGAAGGGTTTTTGCAGCCCTTACATCACTCACGGACATTGATTATATTGATAGTTATTAATTGAATCTAAAGAAAATGGTAGCAACCGAGGGGTCGTCATTACAACTCTCTAATATTAAAACACATAAATGACTCTCTAATATGATAAGGAAATATGACTGGTATTCACAAATTACTTACCTTGAAGGCTTGATGACACCGCTAACATCTTTTAGTATGGTAAATTTTTCTTTCTTGGACGTACAAAGATGCACCATTTCTAGAACACCCTACGTTCAAACAAAAACATAAAACATTAGTATTCCAATGAATAAATGAAACTGAAACGAATTGTAATAGTCAATAAAATATAGTTTTGTTGTAACAAAGCTCGAAGATTGATAACATAAAATCCTTTTAAAGACACTAGATGTACAGTAAATTACTCAATAAGCAAATAATTGAACTGTGTTGGTTTATTATACCTGCAAAATATTTCTTGTAGTATTCCAAAGTGTTGGAAGAGCTCTACTGCCGATGTGACAATGTGCATTCACAGTCAAGTTCTGGTATCTCATTTCCACTGTTGGCACCTCTAAACCCACACTGTAAAACAAATCAAAGTTTAGGCTTAAGTAATAAATGTGTACGTACAAATTTATTTATTAAATTATAAATTTCTCATTTGTATTTTATCATTTTAGTTTTCCTTTTCTATTTTATTTTTTTTTGGTTATCATTATAGTTTTCCTTTCTTAAATAAACTTTTTATAATCTTATTTTATCAATAATTTTCTATTTACAATATAATTTATTTTCTTTTCATATAATTTTTTAAAACTATAAGAAAAAACAACTATTTAACTAAAAATAAATCAAATGAAAAGAAAATAAATTATAGTATTTTAGTGAATAAAATAATATATAGAATTAATATGGATATCATAAATATATTTATCTAAAATAAATTAAGATTTTTTCAAGATAAATGTATTTAAGATATATTTATCTATAATTTAACAAATTATTTATTCCATATTTTCATATTATGTAAACAAATTATTTTAATAGTTTTATATTTATTTTATTTCTTAAAATACATAACTTTTTAAATTACTTTGAAAAGCTATTTTTCTACAATTTAAAATAATAAACATAAACAAACTATTTGTTTTAGTTCATGTTTTCAACTAGTAAGAAATATATTAGTTTCAACTAGATA
Organism: Sequoiadendron giganteum; assembly: GCA_007115665.2. Classification (NCBI taxonomy): domain Eukaryota; kingdom Viridiplantae; phylum Streptophyta; class Pinopsida; order Cupressales; family Cupressaceae; genus Sequoiadendron; species Sequoiadendron giganteum. Next base: position 624,679,006 of record CM021107.1, read on the forward strand.
AAAAAATACAAAGTGTTTGTTTTTTTACTTTGAAATTAATTTATTAATATAGAAAAATATTTAAATTTAAAGAGTAACTTGCAATTATAATTAAATTAAAAAAAAGTGTTTAAAGAAGAAAGACAATTTGAAAAGAATTAAAAAAAATCCTTTATATTTTATATTGATATTTGAATTAATTATTAATTATTAATAGTATGTTATTATTATATTTAAATACTTTGACATATAAATGACTCAAAAGAATTTTCCTTATACTATATCTTCATATTATGAAAAAATATTATTTTAGTAATTTAATATTTATTTTATTTCTTAAATACACAAATTTTTAAATTACTTTAAAAAGATATATTTTTATAATTTAAAATAATAATAATAAAAAAAAACATTAATTGATACGAAATATATTAGTTTCAACCAGATACAAAAAAATAAGTTATTTTCTTTTACATTGAAATTAATTTACTAATATATAAAAATATTTTAATTAAAGGATAATTTGTAGTTGTAATTAAATTATTATTTTTAAAAAATTTTGATATATTTTTTTAATATATTGGTATTTATATTAATTAATAATTATTAAATATTTTATATTTAAAATTTAAGAAGAACAATGTGAAGCAATGATAACTTTCAATAACTTTCAGCATTTTTCATATATATTATTAATTAATATATGTATGTTAGTATTTAAATACATATACTCAAATTTGAAGTAAAAGTTAAAGATTTTTTGTTATAAGATATCTTCATATTATGAAAATAAATTATTTTAATATTTATTTTATTTTTTGAAACACATTTTTTTAAATTACTTTAAAAAATTAGTTTTTCTATAATTTAAAATAATAAACGAACAAAAATATAAATATATACTATATATAGTTTATATAGTTTATATTTTTAACTAATAAAAAATATATTAGTTTCAACTATATATATATTTATATTTATTTATTTACTTTGAAATTAATTTACTAATATAAAAAATATTTTGATTTAAAGAATAACTTATAATGGTTATTAAATTAAAAAAAAGTTTAAAGAAAGAAATTTTGAAAAGAATTAAAAAAAATTCCTTTATATTTTATATATTGATATTGATATTAATTATTAATTATTAGTAGTATATTTATTATTATATTTAAATAATTTGTCATACTATATTAGTAGTATGTTTTCGCTATACCATATTTTTATATTATGGAAAACAAATATTTTAATTGTTTTATATATTTTTTTCTTAAAATACACAACTTTTTCAATTACTTTAAAATCCCATTTTTTTTCTATAATTTCAAAAAATAAATGAAAACAAAATATTATTATTATTTGTTTATATTTTAAACTATTTTTTAAATAAGAGATTTATTAGTTTCAATTAAAAAATGATAAATAAATAAATACAAAATTATTTTATTTTACTTTAAAATAAATTCATTAATATAGAAAAATATTTTAATTTAAAGGGTAACTTGTAATTGTAATTAAATAATAAAAAAGTTTTATTTAAGAAAGAAATACTATTTGAAAAGAATAAAAAATATTTTCTTCATATTTAATATATTTATATTTATACTTATTATTAATATTAATAATATGTTTAATATTATATCAATACTTTGAGGTATAAATGATTATCATATAAAGTAAAATTTTCTGTCTTTTTGTGACTGTCTTATATATAATATAATATTTTTTTGTTAACATATTCAGATTATTACACTCCACTCTTTGTTACAATTAGACAAAATTATTGAAATAATTAATTTACATAAAAAGAAACACTATTTAGATAATTATCTACTTTAACATCTGCTGGACCTCTGGACTAAGTCACGGGAACACCCCTGTTGTATTAAAAGAAAAATTATCTACTTTAAAATATAAAATTAATATTTATCAAACTTATAGATAAACTGTCATAATTATCTTAAATAAAGAAACAAAATCTTTACTACTTACTTGTCTAGCCTCTGCCTGAGCTTTGTAAGGAACTTTTCACTGTCCTCCTCTATGTCCCTCATCATTTTCTCAACCAGTAATTCCCCTTCCAAAGGTTTCAGATGACCCACATCCACAACATCTCTGTTTATGACTTTGCCACCCTCATCATATTCCTTGATCATGGAAGCTCTGGTTCTCTCATCTGTTGGAACTTTTTGGTTGGCTGCCCAATGGAGGGCCTCCTCATCATCTGGAACACCATCTTCACTATCCAAAGATGATTGACTAAACATGCAATGGTCCTGCCTGGTGCTTTTGAAGCTCTCACTGCTATTTCTCACCATTCCCATGCTCTTTCCCACTTCACCCAATTCATCTCTACCTGACTCTAACTCTTGTCCAGATACTGGATGAGCCATTTTTCTACACTAACACTAAACTCAGAGTCCTCTCTACCACTGCTTTTCTATCACTTATTCTTAAAAGCAATGCAAACCAGCTTGCTAGCAAGTTGTAGAAATCAACAGAATGTGCTTAAGGCTTCTGAGAGAGCTGCCCATGTTCTTTACTAATGCCTTATTCCTCTATAAAATTTCCATTCAAACTTTGTATTTATAATAACAATAATTACTGTTAACCATTTTAAAATCAAATTGAGACCCATCAAAATGTATAAACAATAATATTGATACCATAGGATATGCTTCTGCATTCTCCTCGAAGATGGAAAAACTAATAATACGATATCTGAAAACCTGCAACATTGTTAGTTAATTTGTTATTATCGAGTCTGATAGAATAGATTATCATACAATGATCGTTCCTTCGGAGGTGAGGTTTAGTTTGCATAAACAATTATGTTTTCATTCTATGGTCTGTATATGCTTTTACTGATAACTTATGTTAGTCTTTAAAGTCTTTTGGAAACGATTTATGTACTCTTTTAATATTAAAAAATTAACCTTTATAAGATATTCTTTGTTTTGTTTTTTGTGTTAAAATATAAATTAAATAAATCTTTTTATTTTAATGTGATTATGATAATACTAAATATTATTGTAGACATTTTTAAATTGATCATTTATTTCTGATTCATAATTAATTATTGAGCTGTAATTCATTATCTTTCATATCTCTATGACTCATTAAATAATTTATTATTCAATTAGTTTTAATTCCTATAAATAATTAAATTACATACTATTTAATTAATTATGCTTCCACTTCTTCTAAATAATTCTTACTAGTCCTTATCACTTTCATTAGCTCTAGAGTTATGATCTCTTCCACAAACTTCTTCAAAATTATTGATTTAGATATTCATTATCTTCATCCTATCCAATATTCTTTCATCTTCAAGAAATGAGATTAATAATACCTTATGCACTTCATAGAGGCATCTTAGATCTAATTAAAATTATATTAGGTAAATGGTTTATCAATAATCACTCCAATAAACTACTTCATAATCAGTTCTTTATTTCAACGATCTATTTACAACCAATTTAGACCTAAAAAAATGTTCTCCCCAAAAATATCCTAGTAAAAGATTCAAAATGGACTATCTTTCCTCAATAAACTTTATTTACCAACCACACATCTTACAAAATTAAGAATGAAACTTGTGTTAGATGAACACTTGCCGTGTAACCTAAATTTGATACCAGTTGATGGAGTCATAGTTTGAGGGTCCAATGAAGCATTATCCAACCATGTAGTAAACCTAAAAGCCCACAACAAAATCAATAAAATAATTAAAATAAAAAGATTATCTTAAGAATATATCTCTATAAGATGTGTAATATATTATAGGGGGTTCACAACATGCTAGGTTTTGGTCATTTGATTACAATCGGTGTTTTATCCATATATTTTAGAGTTTGAATGATACCAAAACACAAGCCCATTTTGAACTATGCATATTGTGTCCTCTTACATTCTTTGGTAATTTCCCAAATGATCATGAATTATAATTATTCAGTAGATCCTAGACTTAAGAATGATCCACCTAAACCATAATAAGAAGCAAAATTCAATGTCTAGTAAAACATGTAGTCAATCAAATGTGGAAATAAAATATTCTAGAATGAATATGGTGATGATGGATTGATGTAGCTCTTACCATAATCTCTCCTAGGCCCAAAAATATTAGAAACATGTACCCTTTTTGTTGCACACCTTGATTTTTTTTTTTAATCATTGAATAGTATAATTATTTGTACTTTATTGTGCCTAATAAAATATAGATAATTAAATTAAACTTTGTGATGGTCATAATCTCTTATGATTTAGATATTGACATTGATGGCTATAAAAAAATCAACTTTCTACACAGTAATTACTTTAATTTTTACAATAGAAGTAGTTAAACAAAGTCTTAAATTTTTTATAAATACTTTTTTTCAATTTCATATAACATTTGGTGAACATAATAAATAAATAAATGAATACTATAAATTTTGAATTTGGAATATATTAATTGCAAATTGAAAATAAGATAACATTTTTATTTACAATTCATACATGAAATGAATTTCAAGTATACAAGCTTACAATGCACAGTATGTGATGTATTATTTCCCATATCTGAAAATCTACTTCTATCTCACAAGCCTCAATGTTTTCATGTGCAAGAGGGATAGCATCATTCAAGCACTTCACCTCTAACCACAAATCGATGATTCCCCGCACATTTTCCAGCTAGAAGTGGCCCTCCCCTTCACAAAGAGCATAGATTGAAGGAACCGATAAGTAAATGTCATCTGAGTCCTAGTGTTGTGTCATACATAACCAATCGACCATACAACTTTAGACAACTTCTAACTAAGTATGACCAATCTAACTAGATATGAAATTTGAAGCACTATGAACCGACTAATGCAAGCAAAGACTTTTGCATTAATTTTGCCAAATATTTGAATAAAACATACACTTCCATAGGAAATATAGTCGTAAGTTCACACACCTCTAACTTGACTTGGAAACAACTTTACACTTGAGGTTTAACACATGGTTGACTTGTTTGACTATTTGTCTATCTTTTCTTAAAACTATAAAACCATAAATGCATGACTTACTACGATTATTAAATGACTAAGGTCATGGAAAATTTTTCTTGACAATGAACATCTATGTTGCATACTTACAACATCCCAAAACATGGCTACTACCACTTGTTCATAAGTTTGCATTTATTTCTAAGAGTAAAATAATCTCCTATTTTTCAAGCACAATAATTGTTATAATGTTTTCAAATAATGACACTGAATCAAGACACCTTGTCTTTCTCATGAGTTCTTGTGAGCTTGTAATATGAATAAAATAAAAATATTGTTCATTTACAAGATAATAACTTCTTTAAATATTGTCGACTTCTTTGTGTTTTCCCCTTGTTTCTTTGTATAAGAACACTTTTAATAATACTAGTAAAAGTACATTGTATATTACCAAGTTCTTTTACAAGAATAATCATGATTTTATGGTATTTATAAGTTTTAAAAAACTTTGAATTTCATATCTGATTCTTTTAGTAATCATGTTAGAATAAACTTCAAGCTTATCATTCAATTTTATAAATATAAAAAATAGAGTGATGTCTTCACACTTTATATATATAGGTATATGTACATATATACATATGTAGTGTCAAAAAATGTCATCGGTGACATTTTCACACTTGTTTAGGCCCTCCTTGTAAAATTGAGCTTAATGATGTCTTGATTTAGTGTTGTAATGTGTTTAATACACTCACATTAGGTCTTGGGCCCTTGTGAACTAAATAAACTTAAATTTTGTATCTTATTTGGAGTTTTGTAACATACTTTCACACTTTTCTAGGGTTGTCATTGATAATTGGTCTTCTTTATGATTTAATTGGCCTTATTTTGCATCAACAAACCCCATTTAATACATATTTTCAAGGATAATCCTAACACAAATCAACATCCAATCATAATTTAGGTGTTTTCAGGTTGTGTGGCCCAGATTTGATGGTCTAGCACTCATACAAAAACTTGGGCATATGAGTCCCACCTATGGTTTTGGGTCTCGATCTCGATTTTACACCTTTCTAAGCATTTTTGAATTTGGTCCCATAATTTATGCCTAATGGGACTCATATGCCACTTTGGTCGTATGAGTCCCATGTGGCCCAAAATTAATTTAATTCAAATTATTGGCGGGATTCTATCCTCCTAGATCTAATGTGAGCTTGTAGTGTTGTAATTTTGGGTATTCTTGAATAATTAAGTATAAATACAAGTTTCTTTCACTCATTTTCATCCTAACAAGCAATCAAGTGACCTAGCAAGTTTAATTTGAGTTCATGAGAGCATTCAAGTGTCTTCAAGGGTAGATTATCAAGCATTTTAGATTATTATTCAAGTATCAAGCATCATGTTTGTTTTTGAGCTAACAATTGTGATGTAGGGTTTCATGATTCAAGCTAGCATTCAACTCAAGATCTATCCTATTCAAGCAAGATTCAAGATCTACATCTATTGGATCCACTTCATACATGTTTACAAAACTTCATTGCTAGGGTTTGGTGAGTTGCAACATCTTATTTTGTTCATTCATCATTCTCCATTCTCATTTCATTTCATTTTAAGGTTTGATTACCAAAATGAAGTTTGATCAAGGAAAACCCCTATCTACTAACAAAAAAACATTTTCCCCTCTCTTTAGTGTGTGATTTGCAAGTTTATATTGAAGAAACATTGAAGAGAACGTTTGGAGAAAGTTATCAAAGTGTTCGAAGTTGTCACCTTGCATTGGAGATACTTGAAAGACTTCTATAGACCTTACAAATCATGGTTTCAGATCTAGAAATCAATTGGAAGCACAAAGAAGACCTTGAAGACTTGATTCAAAATTTAGGTCATTTTTTAGGTTTTTGTAGTTTCAGACACCCATTTGCCAGATTCTAGTTTCTGCATAGAAATCCAAATCTAGGACTAAATCACCTAGTCTAGTGTATGAGTCACAGTCAGCATTAAAGTTATAATTTCTAGCATTTTAGAGCTTCATTCAACCTCCTTTAGATTTCTAGGTGCATAGATTTCATCTTATGGCTTTCTGTTTTTATTCATATGCATTTTTAGGTCATTTAGTGAAGGATTGCATCACACTAGGTTTAAGAATTTTGATTTGCATTGCATCTGTCTCTCTAAGCCCTAGCTTGGTGGTGAACCCCTCCCTAGTTTATAATCAGCCCCTAGGACCACTCTATTAAGATAGAGTTCTCCTTTTCATACTTGAGGTTGAGATCTCTAGGGTTTTGTCCTTGAATGAGTGTTGAGTTTTGTTGTTCTATCTCCTAAGCATAGAAACCGCTAAACAAAATTATTCCTTTCATTTTGGTGAACCTACATTTAGAACATCATAATTCTTATTTGGAATGCATCATCATCCTAGATCTTTCTTGCCTAACATTGCATTAGGGCTTGCACTAGTTAATTGACATTTTAGGGTTTCTAATTTTGCATAAGTGAAAGTGCATATAGGTTGCATTTTTGCTTCTAAAATAATTGAAAATTATAGAAAATCTACATTTGCACTTAGGTTACAAATCATACAACAGAAAAAGCATAAAAATCAATTGATTTTTAAAAAAAAAATTGTGAAAAAACCCTCACTAGAACTCATACGCCCCTCTGGCTGATTTAGTTCTAGTGTAGATTTTGCATTGCATTTTATAGAACTTAAAATTCTATTTTTGTGCTCTTGTTTTTTATTTATAGCTTTCTCTTTCAGTTTATAGAGTTTTTGTCATATTAATTTCATTGTTCTCAGCTTATATTGCATTTACATTCATTTTGCATTTAGTAGCCCTTGCATGAGTATTTGGTGTCCTATTGCTAATACTATAGTGAGTCGAAGTTTGAAACTCATTTCATCCCAAGATAGCACAATCATTATGTCTCTTGGGTTGTCTAGCTCTTTCACTCCTAGTATTGATACTAGTACACTAGGTATGAACCATACTCTTAACAACGCTTTCCCTTCAAGTAGTGTGATACAAGTTGAAACAAGGGGGTATGTGCAAGATCATCATGGAAAAAATAGGCCCTTAAGTGGCAAAAAATTCAGAAAAATCAGAGTTAGGCAACTTGACATAAAAAATTGAATAAGTTATCTATATTATTTCAAAAATATGTAAGAATAGATTTTATAGAAAATTGAATGTAGTTTCTAAATTACTAGGTTTATTTACAAAAAAATAAAATCTATCTGGTGAAAATTTGAAATTTCAATATAGTAGTACTTAAATTTCAGGGAAAAAATAAGAAGTAGGTGTCTGTCTAACCACCCTAACCACATTAAAATAATAATTATTTTTTTATAAGATTTTAGATATAAGTAGAGGACTCATGTCCTGATGTGATGCATATTTTTTTTGTAATTTTTTCCAAGTAAATAATTAATTATAAATTTTTTATGACAACTTTTAAAAAATATAAAGACTCGTATGTCTGACCACCTTAACTTGGTCAAAGCTAAACGAAATTCAATTTTTTCTTTTTTAATAAATTATAGTATGTGAAGCATAGAATGTGACACATGTTTTGGATTCAAAAAATATGATACCGTTTGAAAGCTATAGATGTTTTTCAATCAGCCTAAAAATAAGGACTTTAGTTGTAATTCAATAGAAAATGAATAATAATTATTTATTAAATTCAAATTAAAGCATAATTTATATTGGTGGAAAGTTGAGAATCTCCTTTAAAAACCCTTTTCGTTTCATCAATTTTGGGTAAAAAAAAGTCGTCAGCCACATACCCATCATATTGCCACTTTTTGGCCCATCATGATCCTACACATACCCAAGGATTGATAGTGTTCTACAAGAAAAGATAATTAAAATTCATGAAGATTTAGCAAACCTACAACATCAAGTGTGAAATGACAACATTTCAACTACTACCATCCCTACTATAGATAACATTCATTGCATGCTTGAAAGTGAAGATGGACTTGAACTTATGCGTAACATAGTTCAAATCTTTGGAAAACACTTTCCCTCAACCACTAGTTGTCATTTACCTACAAGCAATGTCACAAGACAAGGAGGAATTCAAATTCCTCCTCCCACAACAATTGTCTCTATTCCTACCTATACCAACCCTCAAGTCACAACAACAATGCAATCGACTAGTAATGTGATTCCTTCCTTTGGTATTTTTGCTAGTATCTCTAGTACCTTTGTGGCATCACCATCATATCTCCTACCACCTTACCACCTATAAGCATCCCATTAACTTGTCCCTTGAACACATACACCCCTTCACCTTTTCCACTTCCATCTCATATTACAAGCAATGACCCTCTCATAAAACAACTTTTCCAAACCATTTCATTCCTTCAAAAACAAGTTTCCACCATCAACCAAAATCAAAATGGCCCACCTACATATTATGTCAAAAAAAGTGCTTTGTCCTTGGAGATATTGTGAGCACTGATGCCACAAGGTGTAGAGGTGCCTAGATTTGAGAAATATGGGGGAAGGAGATCCTTCTTAATAGGCTTAGATAATAGCTTGTTTTTTGTTGGTTTTCTACAGCATTTAAGATACTTTTAAACATACTTTCTAAACAATATTCCATATCATACTATCCTTTTTATATCCATTATGTAGACCTAAACCCAAAAACATGGTGATGGAATTATGGTTTAATATATTAACATTACATGGTTATATGAATATGTGTACGAGAATGTTGATGGAATGCTATGTTTAATTATGATAGTTATCCTTGTGTACATGTTTTGTGAAAATAAATTGTTTGCAGCTAAAGGAGGAACCATGATACACAACAGTTGTAGGATGAAACCGTAGCAAAAGGGGTGTTGAACACTGAAATAGGGGAATTTATAGAAACAGCTGAACATGATGATCATTGGTTGAAGGAACTTAATGAAGATAAAAAATTCATTCAAATCATTATGCACTTTTTCATAAATCTTTGTAATTTCATCATCATCCAAGTTAATCACAACAGGAGGTCTAATGACAATATCCATAGAAGATTGTTGTAGTTTATGTTGTAGATAAGGTGGAGAGGCATCATACATTGCTTGAGACAAGTTTAGATTTTTGTTTTCTATGTTGTTATTTTCTTCTTTTTCTTGTAATGAATGAGAAATACCATAATGTCTATGCTTACGCTTTCTAGCTTTTTAGTTTCTTTTAATTCAATTTTCAAGTTGTGATTGTGTAGGAGTTGATTTGTCAACCATAGGTTTCTTTTCCTACCTTAGGGGAGGAACAAAAGGAACCATTGGAGTTTGTTCAACCACTTTATCTTTAGCTCTATAAACTTGTTTGAATTGAGGAGGCACAACAAAATTTATTTGATTATCTCATGGTCTCTTATATGAAATAGGCAGAGGATTTATCATAGGCTAGTATTGGTTACTTGGAAGAGCTTTTAGTTCAATAATGGTCTCATCAAGGATAGGAGGATCAATCATGGGTTGATGCATATGTTGAATAAGAAAACTGATAGGGGGGTGAATCAGTTGTAACAAAATTATACCTTTAAATTATTCACTAGAACTAATCCTTAACACTGCTTAAATGATTAAACGTTAAGTGCAAGTGCAAAAATTGAAAGTTTCCATCACACAAACACAACACCAGATTTATGTGAAAAACCCAATGAGGGAAAAAATATGGTTAGGATTAACTCACACTATAGAGAATATCAAAACTGATTACAAATGCTCACTATCTGAGAAACAAGGCTCACTACCAAAAAAAGGACTCACTGTCCAACAAGGATAACAACTCGAAAGGAACACTACCATAGAGATACAAAAAAGATATAAGAGATATGTTACATAGATAAGACAATCTCAATGCAATAGAGAAATCCACCACAATTTTCTCAACCACTTGCAGACATGCATGAATGATAGAGTACACCTTCAGCTCATTGCATTTGAAAACTTCGCATTTACGCTTTGCACTGATCTGCCACACTCACATCTTACACACTCACTGATTCACATCAATATCACATCTATCTTCTCTATTTCTTTTCACTTATCTCTCTTTGTACACCTTTTCACCACTAACTCATCCTGCATTTATACCATCTTCAACATTGAAACATATCCAAAGTCAGTCATCCAACATTAAATTCAAATTAGGTCAGCACCAAAGCATCCTAGGGTGGAATTAGATTGAGGGTGACCCAAACATGTGCTTCATGAGGACCCAAATAGATCCAACACGCTTCATCAACTTCGAAGATAGTGTTCAACACAAGGTTGGCTAAACTAGTGTAAAACACATAGAACAATTAGCCTCATGATCATAACAACTTAACTCTAGAACTGAAAGTCATAAGACTTTACCAAAGAGAAATTAGGACTAACAAAATTTCTCCTGAACTTCAGCCAGAAACATAGAAAAACCATAGTTCACAACTGGTGAACATAACTCACACTGTATAAGGAATCAAGAACCAAAATCTGTATATAGAAACTTCCAACAACCATGATCAATATATTTGAACCACGCAAACATAGGAACAAATCTCAGAGTGACCACTAAACACCTGCAACCTTTCTTCAATACAATTTTCTCAATATCCTCGACATGAACACCCAATAACCTGCAACCATGACATTAGTCACAAGAACAACCAATTGATAACCAATTGTCCAATTGGCATCAATGACAACACCTTCATTCTTTTCATTCTTGCAACAATATCCCCCTTTGTCATTGATGGCAACACATGATGTGAAAAATCATCGAAGATAACATACAAGCTCTAAATACACTTCTTTACATTTTTCTTTTTGTTTCTCCCCCTTGGAAGATAATCTTTTTCATAATCTTTCTCTTTTATTTTTCACATTATTTCTCTTCCTCTTTTACATCACTGGCAAAGGAAAAAAATATTTTACATTGATTTCCCCTTTCACATAGAAAACAAAATAATCACAATGACAACACATGACACTACCTGTTCCCCCTGAGAGGTAGCCACCAAAAAATTAGTCTAGAAGAAAGATCGATCCATAGATGCACCAGACTGATATATCTACATATGCATCTAGTTCAAGAAAGGAGGGGAAATGACCCCTAACTTCTCCCCAAGATACTTAAAATTATCTTTAGGAAGAGCCTTTGTAAATATATCAATAATTTGATCCTTCATAGGGACATACTCAAGCTTTACTTCATTCTCCATGACCTTTTCTCTGAAGAATTGACACCTGATAGATATATGCTTTGTCCTTGAGTGCATCACTAGATTCTTCAAAATGTTAATTGCACTTGTATTATCACAAAAGATAGAAATAGGATCATCATACACCACTATGATATCTTTCAATGCATGTTTCATCCATATAACTTGTGTACAACAAGATGCAACAATATACTTAGTTTTAATAGTAAAGAGAGAAATTGAATCTTGTTTTTTACTCAACCATGGGACCAATTTTCAACCAAGAAAAGATGCACCACCACTTGTAATCTTTCTATCATCAACATTTCTAGCCCAACCTGCATCTATATAAGCACTTATTGTAAAGTTAGTATCCCTAGGATATCATAAACCATAATTTGAAGTGCCATTCAAATATCTGAATGTTATTGTAACTACTTGTAACATCATGTGTTTTCTTAGGATCTCTAAATCTAGCCACAAGACATACAACATGCATAATATCTGGTCTCTAGAGTAGCAGTCAAATACAATAGTCCATCAATCATAAATCTATACTTTCTCTAATCAACCTTAAGTGAATCATCATCTTTACCCAATTTGCAACCAGTCACCATAGGAGTACACACTAGTTTGGCACCATCCATCCCAAACTTCTTCAACATCTCTTTCACATACTTAGACTACGAAATAAAAATTCCTTTCTCTTTTTGATTAATTTGTAGCCCAAGAAAGAAGTTCATCTCTCCAAACATAGACATTTCAAATTCTTTTTGCATCTCTTCTACAAACATCTTAGGGTATGTGCAGGATCATGATGGGCTAAAAAGTGGCAGTATGTAAGTGATATGATGACCCATGTGGTTGATGACTTTCCTTTTACCCAAAATTGATGAGTCGAAAAGGGTTTTTAAAGGATATTCTTAGCTTTCCACCAATATAAATTATGCTTTAATTTAAATTTAATAAATAATTATTATTCATTTTCTATTTGAATTATGACTAATGTCTTGATCGATAAGCTGATTGAAAAATATCTATAGCTTTCAAACGGTATCAGATTTTTTAAATCTGAAACATGCATCACATTCTATGCTTCACATACTATAGGATTACAAAAAATTGAATTTCATGAAGTTTTGACCAAGTTAAGGTGGTCACACATACGGGTTTTTATATTTTTTAAAATTTGTAATAAAAAAATCACAAATAATTATTTACTTGGAAAAAAATTACAAAAAAATATGCATCACATCAGGACATGATTCCTCTACTTATATATAAAATATTATAAAAAAATATTATCATTTTATTATGGTTAGGGTGGTCAGACAGACACCTATTTCTTATTTTTTCCCTGAAATTTAAGTACTACTGCATTGAAATTTCAATTTTTCACCAAATAGATTTTTTTTTTTTTAAAACCTAGTATTTTAGAAACTACATTCAATTTGCTACAAATTCTATTCTTACATATTTTTGTACTAATATAGATAACTTATTCAAATTTTTACATCAAGTTGCCTAACTCTAATTTTCTGAATTTTCATTGCCACTTAAGGGCCTCTTTTTTCCATGATGATCTTGCACATACCCCTTACACATAGTTTCATTTCCTCTGAAAATAATGTCATCGACATATACAACTACAATCAAGATTTATCATTTTCAATTTTAAAATACATATTACCATCTATCGTACCTTTGTTGAAACCTTGCTAAATCAAATACTTGTCTAACATTGCATACCAAGCTCTAGGAGCTTGCTTCAATCTATATAAAGCTTTCTTCAATCTGCACACCATATCCGGTTGTTCCATGTAGAGCTCTTCTTCTAGCTCACCATTCAAAAATGTAGACTTGACATCCATCTAATAAACCTTGAAATATTTATGAGCAGAAAATGATAAGAACATCCTTATAGCTTCCATTCTTTCCACCAGAGCAAAATTCTCTTGAAAATCTATGCCTTCTAGTTGTCAGTAACCTTTACACACAAGCTTTGATTTGTTTCTAACCACTTCTCCATTCTCATTCAACTTATTTTTGAATACCCACTTTGATCCAATAATGTTTTGGTTTGTCAGTGTTAGGACCAATTCCCAAGTTTGGTTCTTCTCAAATTTGCATAAGCTCTTCTTTCATAGCTTCCATCCAATGTTCATCTTTACATGCTTCACTTACAATCTTCAGTTCAATCTCAAAAAACAAACACAGATTTATCTCACTAGTAGAAGCTATATTTCTTGTCAATATTCCTTTTGTCTTATCTCCAATTATCTAACATTCTGAATGATTCTTCTGCACATATCTAGGTGTCTTAGGGGACACCATGAGAGCTTCTTCTTCTCTTCCATTTTCTTCATCCTACTTCTCTTTCTCAATCTTTTCTTATTCTTCCACAATTTTTTCAATTCTTATGCAATCAGGTTCTTTAGATACATATCCATCAATATCAATTGAATTCTTCATTGTTTCATCAACCTTGACATTTGCACTTTCTACAATATTTCTTAGTCTTTTACTAAAACATTTGTATGCTTTGCTTTTCATATAATATCCAATAAAAATTCCTTCATCACTTCTTGCATCAAACTTTCCTAAAATTTCTTCATCTCTTCTGATATAATTTTTTTTTTCAAATACCTTGAAATACTTAACCATAGGAATTCTTCCATACCATAGCTCATAGGGGGTCTTTGCACTATTTTCTCTTTCTTGAACTTGATTGAATAAATAAATGATAGTATGAATAGCTTATCTCCAGTAAACTTCCACTAAACCAGCCTCATTAATCATTGATCTAGCGACCACTTGAACTATCATGTTCTTTCTTTCAACAACTCCATTCTGCTAAGGAGTTCTCAGAGTAGATAACTATTTTTTTATTCCATGTACTTCACAAAAAATATTAAACTCATGGGAGGTGAATTCTCCACCTTTGTTAGACCTTAAGCATTTTCTCCTTAAATTTACTTCATTTTCAACCATAGCTTTGAATGTCTTGAATCTATCTAATGCATATGATTTCTCTCTAAGAAATGTAACCCATGTATATCTAGAATAATTATCAACCAAAAGAATAAAGTACCTTTCACGTTGCCGACTTCTTACTCTTGTAGGACCACAAAGATCTGTATGAATTAAATCTAGTATTCCAGTAGTAGATTGTTCCTTTGATCTATAATGACTTCTTGTTTTCTTTCCAAATTGATAGTTCTTGCAAATAGCATTAACAGGATTTGTAATCCTTGGTAAATCTCTCACGGATTGAACTACACTAATCCTTGCCAAGTTATCAAAATTCATGTGACACATTCTTTGATGTCATAACCAACTGTCATTAATCTAAGTCATGAAGCATATTCCATCAATAGCCTTAAGTTGATAGACATTTCCTTCAAATTTCTTTCCTACAAAAATCACTGTTCCAAATACTTTCCTGATCTCACATCTCTCATCCTCAAACAAAATATTATATCCTTTACTACACATATATCCAACACTCACTTGAGATTATTCCTTAAAACCTTAACATAGTAGACATCATTAGTACTATTCTTGCCATAAAAAAAAACTGAACCTATCCCATAAATTTTAGCACTAGTATCATCTCCAAACATAACCAAACCTCCATCATATTTTTAAAGTTTAACAAACTTACTCTTATCACCAATCATGTGATGTAAAAAACCACTGCCAACAATCAAATAGTTCTTTTCCTATTTATCATGTAGGGTAGAGATAGGAATACCTTCATTTTTCTCTTTCTCTAGAGGGTTTTCCTTCACCTTTTTTTTAAAGTTAGTAGAATTAGATTCATCTTTTATTGCCAAGAACAAGCATTCATTGTCATTAGGATCTTCACAATTATAATCCTCATCAAATATACTAGCATTCTGATTCACATAATATGTTTTGTTGATCTTCTTACTTTTCTTTTCTTTCTCATATCTTTGTTGATTCCTCTTAGCTCTTTCCAGACACTTTGCAACATAATGACGTATTTCTCCACAGCTAAAGCATTTAAAGGGTAACTTACTATCATAATTTTCGGAACCTTTTCTTCTTATAAAGTTAGCTTCTACTTCATCGAGATTTTCTTCATCTGGATCTTCAACTTTTGTAGCCTTAAAAGTAGTCTTTGATTTGAATCCATTTCTCAAATTTGGCTTCCTCATCTCATAAGATGTTAGATGTCCCAACAACATATATTTAGTGTAAGTCTTACAATCTATACTCTATTAAATAGCACACACCTTTTCATTGTAAGCATTAGGGAGAGTTCTAAGAATCTTTTTTACAATCTTGCTTTCATCTATATTCGCACCAAGCTCTCACATTCCAGCTACTATCTCATCTAATCTCTATACATAAGCTTTAACATTGTCATCTTCAGACATATATAGGAGCTCAAATTGTGTTTCCAAATTCTACATTTTTTCCTCTTTGACTCTTAAGCATCACCTTCATGCACCCTTTCCAAAGCATCCTAGACCTCCTTAGTAGTCTTTAAATTTTGAACCTTAATCAACTCAGAATGTACAAGACTATTCTTCAAAATATACTTCACCTTATTGTTCACTTCATGTGCTTTGATCTCACAAACCGACTCAAACCATTAATAGGAGGAGTGTACGGATTCTTGTAACCTTTCTCCATATCATATCCACAATACTCCAGATATTCTTCTATCATTATTTTCTAGATAACATAATTAGTTCCATCAAACCTTGGATAATCATAAGTAACTTTTCTAGCCATCCTGAACCTTCCTTAAGCGGTTAAACTCTAATCCAAGGAACTAAGATCTTATACCAATTGTTGAATAAGACAACTAAGAGGGGGGTGAATCATTTGTAAGAAAATTAAACATTTAAATCATTCACCAAAACTAATCCTTAAAAATGCTTAAATGATTAATCGTTAAGTGTAATTGTAGAAACAAAAAACCATCACAAAAACACAACACTAGATTTACATGGAAAACTAGAGTGAGGATTAACTCATACTATAGAGAATATCAAAACTGACTACAGAGGCTCACTTCTTGAGAAACAAAGCTCACTGCTTAAAAAAGGAATCAATGTCCAATAGGGCTAGCAACCTGAAGGGTTGACTGCCACAGAGATACAAAGAAGATAGAAGAGATATGTTATAGAGAGAAGACAATCTCAATTCAATAGAGAAATCCACCACAATTTTCTCAACCACTTGTAGACATGCATGAATGATAGAGTACACCTTCAACTTACTGCATCCAAAAACTCAACATTTAGGCTTACACTAATCTGTGACAGTCACATCACACACGCTCACTAATTCACATCAATCTCACATCTATCTGCTCTATTTCTTTGCACTTATATCTCCTTGTACAGCTTTTCACCACTAACTCATCCTGCATTTATACTATCTTCAACTTTGAAACATATCCAAAGTCAGCCATCTGACATTAAATTCAAATTAGTTTAGTGCCAAAACATCCTATGGTGGAATTAGAATGAGGGTGACCCAATCACATGCTTCATGTGGACCCAAATAGATCCAACACGCTTCATCAACTTTGAAGATAGTGTTCAACACAAGGTCGGCCAAACTAGTGTAAAAAACATAGAACAATTAAGCACAAACCTTTTAGATACTGAAATTAGATTCATCATGATCATAACAACTTAACTCTAGAAGTGCAAGTCATAAGAATTTACCAGAGAGAAATCTAGACCAACAACATTTCTCCTAGATATCAGGAAAAAACACAGAAAACCGCAGCTCACAACTGGTGAACATAACTCGCAGTATAAGAAATCAAGAGCCATAAATCTGGATATAGAAACTTCCAATAACCTGCAACCATTACATCAATAACAACAACCAATTGATAACCAATTGACCAGTTGACATCAATGATAATATCGCAATCCTTTTCATTCTTGCAACAACATATTGGTATGGGATAGTTTTTCTATGTTTTTTGCCTTAAAATTTTGATAGGATTTTAAAAAGAAGTCTTCATAGGGTCTAATAGGTTCAATAGGCTTGGGCCAAAATAATTCCAATGAGAAATTCTTGCGGGAAGATACAAGATTAAAGCCACTATGATACACAATAAATATTGCATTTCCAAATGGAAAATTTAAACATTTATGTACTACTGACGAGACGACATCCATGGAGCGTAGCCATGGGTAACCAAGCTTCATACAGAATTGGTCCTACAATGGGATGATGGTGAATGTGACATTTAAGTATTTCGGTCCAACTTTCAAAGGGATATTTATGGAACCTATCGAAGGGAAAGAAAAACCATTATGCATTTTGATCCATGCTTTCATTTTTCATAAGTGTCTTGATAAATCTCATGCACAAATAGGATTTCTTCAGTGATCATGTTCTCTACATAGACGGGATCAATTAGTATCCCACTAGCAGGCTTGTCATTGATTCTTCCTACTATGTAAACAAAACCATCAGGTGCATGCTTAAGTATGTATTGTTGTTAGAAAGCAATGCCAAGCGACATCTTAGTTATTCCCTTATGATGTTTAGCTTCAATAAATCCAACCAAACCATCAATAAGGTTGTTCTCATTATCTTTCATGTTTTCATCGTCTGTGTCAACAATCATCACATCATTCTTTGTTTCACTAGCTTTGACAAAGGAGATATTATGATTTGGCATAGCATTGGTAATTATTTGCAAATTTTGGTTAGGAGGAGCTACAAATGTATTACCTTGGTCATTAACACCTCCAATTTGAATATGATTAGAATAAATGAGGTCTTGCACAAGATGTTTAAGATGCTTACAGTGTTTCGTATCATGTCCATTTTTTTGGTGAAAATGACATAAGAATTTGTTATATAGTTTGAAGGTAAAGGCTTAGTAGGATCGGGATCTCTAACAAGAGGTAAGGAAATAAAATTATTTTCTAAGAGCTGCAACATGACATTATGAAGGGTATTAGGTAAGGGTGTGAATTATCTATTTCTATCTGCAAACACATATGTTTTTTTAATCTTTATAGCAGCCACTTGGGTGTCAACATTTTGATTTGATTGAGGGGGATTAAGTTGTAGAAATCCCTTATTTTGTTTCTTGAAAGGTTGATAGTTGGTTTGAGGTGTGGATTTAGACTTTTTAGGATGGTTAGAGGGAGTTTTCACTTCATCAATAATAATTGAATTTTGCTAATCACAAAAGGTTGTACGCAACTAAGTGAAAGAAGAAAACCTCAACATCTCAAGCTTAGCTTGGATTTTATCTTGCAAATTGGAAATAACCATTCTTTGAAGGTCGCCATCAGTAATCTTAATGTTTATTTGTGAATAAACAATTTGGTATCGTGTTATGAGATTGGTGACCTTTTCATCATCCTTTTTTGTATATGTCATCAAATCAACTAAGGTCATCTTAGGACCCATGTAGATTTGGAAGTGGTTGTAAAAGCTGTCAATAAGTTCACTGAATGAATGAATTGAATTATTCGGTAAAGAGAAAAACCACTCTAGAGCAGTATCTTTCAAGGATGTAAGGAATAGCTTAGCCAAGAGTCTACCTTCAAAAATGAAGTCACTACATAAGGTTGTGTAAGCAGAAACACAGATAATAGGATCTCCTTTCCCACCATATTTCTTAAACCTAGGAACCTCTATACCTTATGGAATTTTTGTTCTCAATATGGGTCTATGCAAGATCATGGATGTCCAAAAAGTGGCAATGTGAAAAGGAGTTTTTAACATGCCCAAAAACGCAAAATTTCCACCTTTGACTTTTTGCAAGCTTGGGTACAATATCTATTTTGGTTTGGTAATACCAAACTAAAACGAATATTTGTTTTGGAAATCGGGAACCCATTTCTTTGAAAAATAAAATAGATATCCATTTTGAAGACCTAAAAAACCCTCTTTAGTAAAATGGGCATAACTTTTGTGTTTGCTATCAAAATTTTGACTTTTTATAGGTGTTAGAAAGGTGATTGAGAGGTCTACGCAATGGAATATGTGGTGTTTCTATATTATACAAAAATAATAATTATAATCATCTGAACTTCATATTTCATTTTTGAAACATCAAATGCTCACTACTTTCACATGCAAAGTCTTTTTTTCATGATTTTTTTGTAACACTCATCTCAAAATAATGGAAACATTAGAAAAAGTAAGGAATAATGAAATATTTATATTTATTGTAGAATGGAGATGAATAAATATTCATAAATCATCATATCTCTCTATCCCTTTCTCTACCTCTCTATATAGCACTATGTCTCCCCTTAAGCTCTAGACATATCCCTCCCTCATTTCTTCTCTCTTTGTCCCTCTTTATACCTATCTTTCTCACTCTCTCTCCTTAAGCTCTAGACATATCTCTCCACCTCTGTCTCCATCCCACCTTCCTTCTCTCTCTCTCTCATTCCCTCTCTCTTTTAGGTCCCTCCCACTCCCTCTCCCTCTCTCTCCCTCTCCCTCTCCCTCTCCCTCTCCCTCCCTCCCTTTGAAGTCTCTATTCCTCTTAAGTATTTATCCCTCTTAGGTCTCTCTTCCAAGTCTTTCCCACTCCCTCTCCCCCTCTTAGGTGTCTCTCTCTCAAGTATCTCCCACTCCCTCTCTCTCTTTGTTCCCTCCCACTCCCTCTCTCTCTCAATGTATCACTCACACTCACACTCACACTCTCTCCCTCTCAAGTCTCTCTCTCTCCCACTCTCTCTCCCTCTCAAGTCTCTCTCTCTCTCCCACTCTCTCTCCCTCTCTCCCTCTCAAGTATCTCTCCCTATCCCTACCTATATCTCCCTCTCTCCCTCTCAAGTCTATCTCTCTCCCTCCCTCTATCTCTCTCCCCCTCTCTCCCTTTCAAGTATCTCTCTCTCTCTCACTCTCCATCTCCCTCTCAAGTCTCTCTCTTTCTATCTCTCTCTCTCCCCCCCTATCTCTCTCATTCTCCATATCCCTCTCATCTCTCTCTATCTCTAGTCCCTACCACTCCCTCTCACTCTCCATCTCCCTCTCTCTCCATCCCTTTGAAGTATCTCTCTCACACATGCACAATCTCTCTCTCTCTCTCCATCTCCATCTTAGGTCTCTCTCCTCTCTCCCTCCAAGCTCTCTCCCTCTCAAGTCCCTCTACCTCTCCCTCCCTCTATCTCTCTCTCCCTCTCAAGTCTCTCTCTCTCCTCCCTCCCCCCTCTCTCTCTCCCAATCCCTCTCTCACTTTAGGTCCCTCCCACTCCCACTCCCTCTCACTCTCCATCTCCCTCTCCCCCTCTCTCTCCCCCTCCCTTTGAAGTCTCTCTCCTTCTTAAGTCTCTCTCTCTTAGGTATCTTCCACTCCCTCTCTCTCTCTTAGGTATCTTCCACTCCTTGTCTCCCTCTTAGGTCTCTCCGACTCCCTCCTCTCTCTCTCAAGTATCTCCCTCTCCCTCTCTCTCTTCTCTCATGTCTCTCTCTTACCCTCTCTCTCTTAGTCACACTCTCCATCTCCCTCTTAGGTCTCTCTCTTACACTCTCTCTCTCTCTCTCTCTATCTCTTCATATCCCTCTTAGGTCTATCTCTCTCCCACTTTCTCTCTCCTTTCTCCTTCGATCTCTCCATATCAATTAACTCTCCCTCTCTCTCTCCCTATCTCAAGTTACTTTTGAGGAAGAGAGAGAGAGGGAGAGAGAGACTTGAGAGGGAGAGAGGGAGAGTTAGATAGAGGGAGTGAGAGGGAGACAACCTTGAGAGGGAGGGAAGGAGAGAGGGGAGAGAGAGATTTATCTAGTTAGGGTGGGAATGAGATACCTAAGAGAGAGAGTTATCTAGTTAGGGTGGAAAGGAGACAACTAAGAGAGAGAGGGAGTGGGAGAGAGAGACCTAAGAGGGAGGTAAAAAGCAAGTGAGTGAGAGAGAGAGAGAGGGATAATGGGAGACCTAAGAGGGAGAGGGAGGGAGAGAGGGAGATGGAGAGTGAGAGTGAGAGTGAGAGGGAGTGGGAGGGACCAAAGAGAGGAGGAAGGAGGAGGGAGGAGGAGAGAGAGAGAGAGAGAGAGAGAGAGAGAGAGAGAGAGAGAGAGAGAGAGAGAGAGAGAGAGAGAGATGGAGAGTGTGAGTGTGAGTAAGAGAGAGGGAGTTGGAGTGACCTAAGAGAGAGAGAGAGAGGGAACAAGAGAGGGAGAGAGAGGGAGAGAGATACCTGAGAGGCAGATGGAGAGAGAGATATAGTGTGTGTGTGAGAGAGAGAGACTTGAGTGAGAGAGTGGGAGAGAGAGAGACCTGAGAGGGAGATGGAGAGTGTGAGTGTGTGTGTGTGTGAGAGAGAGAGCTAAGAGAAAGAAAGAGAGAGAGGGAGAGGGAGAGAGATAGGGAGTGGGAGAACTTGAGAGAGAAACCTAAGAGGGAGAGAGAGTGGGAGAGACCTAAGAGAGATAGAGACTTAAGAGGGAGAGAGACTTGAAATGGAGGGAGAGAGAGAGAGAGGGAGATGGAGAGAGAGAGAGATAGAGATAGAGGGAGGGAGAGAGAGAATTGAGAGGGAGAGAGGGAGAGAGGGAGGGATAGAGAGAGAAAGATACTTGAGAGGGAGAGAGGGGGAGAGAGGGAAAGAGAGAGAGAGACCTAGTTGTGGTGGGAAGGATAAACCTAAGAGAGAGAGAGAGTTGAGAGGGACAATGAGAGGGAGAGAGGGAGAGAAAGAGACTTGAGAGTGTTAGAGAGAGAGTGGGAGAGACATGAGAGAGAGACCTGAGAGGGAGTGGGAGAGACCTAAGAGAGAGATATAGACTTCAAAGAGAGGGAGAGAGAGGGAGAGGTAGTGGGAGGGACTTATGAGCGAGGAGAGAGAGAGAGAGACTTGATATGTAGAGATGGAAGGAGAGAGGGAGAGAGTGAGTGGGAGAGAGAGAGACCTGAGAGGGATATGAAGAGAGAGAGAGAGATAGTGAGAGATAGTGAGAGAGAGAGGGAGAGAGACCTAAGAGGGAGATGGAGAGTGTGAGTAAGAGAGAGAGATGTGAGAGAATAGAGAGAGGGAATGGGAGAGACTTGAGAGATAGAAAGAGAGAGAGGGAGAGAGAGAGAGAGGAGGGAGTGGGAGAGACTTGAGAGAGAGAGAGAGAGACTTCAGAGAGAGAGAGGGAGAGATGGATATGGAGAGTGAGAGGGAGATGGAGAGGGAGAGAGAGGGAGAGGGAGTGGTAGGGACCTAAGAGAGAGAGACTTGAGAGGGAGATAGGAAGAGAGATAGAGGGAGGGAGAGAGAGAGAGACTTGAGAGGGAGATAGAGGGAGGGAGAGGTAGAGATACTTGAGAGGGATAGAGAGTGGGAGAGAGAGAATTAAGAGGGAGAGAGTGTGAGTGTGAGTGAGAGATTGAGAGAGAGAGGGAGTGGGAGAGAATTGAGAGAGAGACCTAAGAGGGAGAGAGGGAGTCAAAGAGACCTGAGAGAGAGATCTAAGAGGGAGAGAGACTTAAGAGGAAGAGAGACTTGAAAGGGAGGGAGAGAGGGAGAGGGAGAGGGGAGATGGAGAGTTAAAGGGAGATGGAGAGGGACAAAGGGATGGAGTGGGAGGGACCCGAGAGACAGAGGGGAAGAGAGAGAGGGAGGGAGAGAAGGAAGGATGGAGATAGAGGTAGAAATATATGTCTAGAGCTCAAGGAGAAGAGAGTGAGAAAGATAGGTATGAGAAGAAAGGAGGGAGGGATAGGTCCAGAGTTTAAGGGGAGACATAGTGATATATAGAGAGGTAGAGAAAGGGATAGAGAGATATGATGATTTATGAATATTTTTTCATATCTTTACTATAAAAAATATAAATATTTCATTATTCATTACTCTTTCTAAAGTTTCGAGTATTTTGAGGTGAGTGTTACAAAAAAATCATGAAAATGAGACTTTACATGCAAAAGTGGTGAGCATTTGATGTTTCAAAAATGAAATATGAAGTTCAAATGATAAAAAATATTATTTTTGTGTACAATATAGAAACACCACCTAGTTCGTTGCATAGATCTCTCAATCACCCTTCTGGAATTTCTGTAAAAAGTTGAAATTTTGATAAGAAACACAAAAGTTATGCCCATTTTACTAAAGGGGCTTTTTAGGTCTTCAAAATGGATATCCATTTTGATTTTCAAAACAAATATCCATTTCAAATGGATATCCCTTTTGTTTTTCAAAAAAATGGGTTCCCACTTTCCAAAACGGATGTTTGTTTTGAAATGGATATCCATTTCGATTTGGTATTACCAAAAAAAAATGGATATTGGCTCGGGATTTGGTTTGGGATTTCCTGACCTGTAAATTCAACCTGAAAAGCATGTTTGTGAAAATTTTCTTAGTTTTCTGAAGTGTGCCCTTGTGGCTGACGACTTTTTTTTCTATCCAAACTTCATCAAACGAAAAGGGTTTATAGAAAAAATTGTCATCTTTCCACCAATATAAGTTTTTCCTTATTTTGAATTTAATAAATAATTATTATTGATTTTCTACCTACATTATGTCTTAAGTCCTAATTGATAGGCTAATTGAAAAAATTCTATAACTTTCAAACTACTTAACATTTTTTGAACCTACAAGATGCACCACATTCTATGCTTAACATACTATAGGATTAAAAAAAATTGAATTTCAAATTTTTTAGACAAAGTTATGGTGGTCAGACACAAACATCTTAATAATTCTGAAAAGTTAAAATAAAAAACTCATAGTTCTAATTATTTACATGGAAAAAAATTAGAAAAAAAATCTGGCACATCCGAGCATGTGTCCTCTACTTATATTGAAAGATTAAGATTTTTTTTTTTTTTGTACTTAGGGTGGTCAGACATACACTTGCTTCTTATCTTTTTCCTAAAAAAATTAGTACCATCATATTGAAATTTCAAATTTTCTCAAAACAAATTAATTTTTTTCCAAAAAAGGACTAGTATCATAGAAACTACATTCAATTTTCTATAACTTTTGTTCTTGCATATTTTTCAAATTATGTTAATAACCTATTGAAATTTTTATGTCAAGTTGCGTAACTCTGATTTTCTGAATTTTCATTGCCACTTAGAGGCCTAGTTTGGATCCCCATGATCCTACACATACCCATATCTCCAAGTATAATGGGTTAGTTTTGATGTATTGTGAAGGTTAGCCATTGTTGTTTTGATTTAGTGTGGTGATTTTTTATTCTAAGGATGAAACATTTTACAAAAGTTTGTTAAGGATTGGATCATTGTTGGCGTTGTGAGATGGAGGTGAATAAGGTGGAGTTGTGTATGTATGTAGAGGGAAAGTGTATTGTAAATTTGTGAGGGGGGATGCTTGAGGAGATATGAGATTTGAATGCACAAATCTAGAGGGATTGCCAACAAAAATACCTAAGTGTCATTTCTAGTAGGTTGGACGGTTGTAGTAATATGAGTAAGTATAGTGTATGTAGGAATAAATGTAAGGGTTGTGGAAGGATGAATTGAATTTCCACCTTGACTTTGAGTATATCCCAAAGCTTGATCACAACCAGTCATTGTAAGAACATGTTTATCAACAATATGAGCTAGAATTCACACAATCTCTATTCCATGTTCATTTTCAAGTGTTTTCCTCGCATTATCTAATGCAAGAATGACACTACTAGTAATATTTTAAGAAGTTACAAAGTTTTGCAATTTTTATAATTTCTTCATATATCCTTCTTATGTTCTCTTATGAGACATTAGCAACCATTGTTTCCACAACATGCACATTAGTTGTGAGTAGGGAAGTCATTGGAAATGAGGTATGAAACCTAAGATCCATAAAGGGTTGACTAACTTGTCAACACTATGAGTGAAAGAGTTGGAAAACCCAAGATCCACGATGAATGGTCTATCGCAAGATGACATGAATCTTAAACTATGTCTAACAACATTATTGCTAATAGGACACCAAGTTGTAAAGCTCATACAAGTTTAACAAACTTGGTATGCACCCAAAATGGAAAATAGGCAAGATGCAATCAAATAACCTAAGATGTAAAGTGCAATGCAAATATATTTAAATGCAATTTTTAGACTGTAAACAAGATAAGTTTTTGATTATGCATGTAAAAAATTGAAAATGATGTATTGTAAATACAATTTTGAATTCACACAATGCACTAAATTTTTCCAATTAAGCTTAATATGATCATTTCATGTAACATAAATTATGCAAACTAAAATAGAAAACTGATTCAAACAAAAAAATATAATATAGAAACAGAGGTTTTAACGCCCAAAAATTTAGGAAAAATCCTTGATCAAGGACTCATTCGCCCTTGGGTGAATGGGTCCTAGCTTAGAGTTTTGAAAAATATTTTTACAGGTTTCTGAGTTCATTCTTGTAGTTTCCAGATTTTGGTTTCAAATAGTGAGTTATAGTTTCAGATTTTTGTGAAATTAAGCTTGAATGCAAATGCAAAATATGACTAAATGACAACTTAGGAGACCTAATTTGATGCACAATTTTGATTTAATTTTCAAATATAAATGAATGATGATGCAATGTTATGTAAATGCTTTGCAAAATGACTTTTTTTTTTTTGTATTTTAAAAGATGCAATCCTAAAACCCTAAATGAGATTCCAAGTTAATGCAAGTTAAACAACCCTAAATGAGATTTAATTCAATGTAATTCAATGCAAATGAATGAAAAACCTAGATCAAGGGTTGAAATAGACTCCAAAATTAGGAAAATACAATGATCAATAGTTGGGTCACTACTAGATAGAGGAGAGGTTTAAGACAATTTTTGAGACAATTTTAAAGTATATTTTCTTAACTTGAGACAAAACAAAACTTGTGTATTGTCTTAAATATTGTCTTTAAGCAAATGTCTCAAATTATTATCTTAAAAAATTGTCTTTGTAAAGATAATATGAAACATAAGTATTTTTGTCTCTTTAGAGACAATAGTTGGAATTAAATTAAAAAATAAACAATTTATTTTAAATATTTTTTTAGTGTGGTTTTCAACATTCAATGTTTTCAAATTCTCGTCATCCTCCTATTTGTTGGAATTTTTATTTTTATTTTTCCAAAAGTGATGGAAAAATTATGACATAAATTATGAATGATTTTTAAGCTGGGAGCAATGAACAATTGTGGAATACACAAAGCATAATGTTCATAAAAAAACAAAAAAAAGTGCCTTAATCCAAATTCAAAAAGTTGATGCCAATAAGTATTCTTTTATTTATAGTTTATAAAATTGTTTGTACAATCATGAGGAACACATACATCATAACATGGCATGAGAAAACTATTCCTTTATAGGAAAGAGAAAATGTTAATATTTTCCTACAAATTGGATTGACCATCCCGTATGTGGAAACTTGCCTCTTACACCATTAACTGATTTATTTGAATTGATCCATGATTTTTTCTATCCAAGTCAATTCTTATAAAATATGAGAGATGGAGCAAGTTGAATGACTGTTATGACCAAATATATCCCTAAAAGCCAATGGAATATACCCAACTACCGGTATAACTCATTCAAGCATGACAAGGTAGCTTGACAATGAGTTGACTCAATTATCTGTACTAGACAATTTTGCTTCAAAGTGGGAACTTTCTTCTTCTTGCACGCCTGTGTCTAGTCCTCTCAAAGGATGATAACCTTTCATTGTAACAATCGACTAAATCCTATACTTTGTTATTGATGAATGATAGGATTTCCAAATCATCTTGATCATAACATAGTCTTTCAAGATTTTGATATGATTCTGGAGGGAGCTGAATTCTTCCTCTACGATAACCAGCAGGGTGAAAGAAATTTTTTCCTACAAGCAAACAATATTAGATTTAACAAGTAAATCCATTTGCATCATTCATTTAAAAAACCACAAATCTACAAATCTCTACACATGAACTAAAAATAATAAATCTGCAAATCAAACCCCCAAAAAATATCCAATTATATGTAGCCATTGCATTGTGGTCATTTAATAGCCCAAAAGTGAAAATATGTGATCCCAAATCCTTTTACAAATATTTTCTTTCATATTAACTTACTACTCAAGTTGGGCTGCAAACTGTGTAACTTTAAATTGGCACTAGTTAACTATACTAGTAACTTCTTCACCTCGATAGAGCTCTGCAACTCGCTTGAAATATTCCAAAGCCAGTTCCAAATTTTCTCTAGCTTCATATATTTCACCAATTTCCTGTAGAAAACAATATTTTGAATTTCAATTAAAATCCTTATCTAAAAAAAATAGGTAAACTTACTCATAACCTGATCATCATAAAGATATTCACAAAATAACCATATAACTTCTGCAATGAATACCTATATACATTACATCCAACCAAGAAATTTATAGTCTTAACAACATATAAAACATATTATCATAATAATAAGAATCCTTAAACTAGTTCAAAGTCAAACTTTGACAACCTCAAATGATTAGGTCATCCCACACCCAGTTCAAACATTAAATTACCTTGCAGTGTTTTGCATCCATTGACAATATTCCTATCTCCATGAAGAGATTAATAGCCATACCTAAACACCCAACAACCTCTACACAACATTAATTAGTAAATCAAGACCACTTCCTATCCAACAATAATAGATGACACCTAGCCATCTCCCATTGTAATATAACTTGAAGAGAAATTACCACACGGTAAGAGAGAAATTCTAGATTAATATCATGACAAAATAACACAAAGGAGATAAAGACACTGGATTGTAGACTATTAAAGGAAAATATAAAATATAATTCTTCCCTCTACAATACATTAAGCCTAATATGATAGATTATACACAACAACATGTTTTTGATGGAAATGAACAGTAGTTTTCTCAATTAATGAATTCGACAATCAAGAACCTTCAATTAGAAGTACACTAACACCAATTTCTCACATATAAGCTACACGACGATGACTCAAAACACCACATAGGAAATTTAAAACAAAGCATAAAAGAGAATCTCAACAACAATGAGAATGTGGTCTGTTAGTAAATCAATAATAGTAACTAATGCACTTTAGTTGCTGCAATAATCAAGTTTCAATTTTGGTAACTGCAACTCTAACATCTTAAAACAAGTTCTAAACAAGGACAAAATAATACAAAATCCATTGCAAATGTTAAGAATAAATGAAAAGATAAAATATAAATTCTGACATGTTACTTTTTATTCTGAGAAAAGATCAATTATAAATTTAAAATATATCATAATAAAAATAAAAAACTCATACAGAATAGATTCTCACAGCATTGACGCAAGTAAACTAAGATAACCAGCTTTGATATGCTAGCTTTCATGAAGAAGTTAGAAATAAAACAAAGGATTTATGAAACATCTTGTTTGCACCTTCATAGAATTTATAAAGGAAGATCCTGTAAGAGTTATTGATGAACTCGAGCACCCAGGATCACCTACAAAACCAAGATAAACCTTCCACACGAGAGCAACAAGAGATAGAATGCAGGAATATATTGCAATAACAAAATGATGTTATATCACACACTAAATGATACAATATGCCTCAACTCTCCCTTGAATTGATTGAGTTAATATGAACTCATCTAGACTAGATAGGAGCTAGACTTGAACTAGTTAGGAGGGAGAGGTGAGTGCAGAATATATAGTAGAATATGGGCAAATAATTCCAAGAGGGGTAATAACTCCCAAATAACCAAATTAGGTGGGAGTTATGCCTACTTGGAAAATGCCAAATAGGTGGCATAACCTACTCAAGAAGAGACAGATGAGTGGTTTTGTGAGGTGGCATATAAGGCCAAAAGAGGGTGTGAAACTCAACCACCCAAGTGTGAGTGGGAGCAACACATGTAATCGATGGATTATGCCACGTGTCCTCACATGAACCACATCTCCTATAACCTAAGGTATGCTTAATAATGTGTAGGAAAAATAATATTAAAAAAACCTACACTAACACCCCCCCTTAAGCATAGCTTAGGTGGGTGAAAGGATGAAAGAATGCAAAGATGCAAATATGGGTCCCGGCTACTAGGCCATGTTAGGTACCCATGTACAAAATACTCTCTCACAAATGGAGTAAAGGAGAAAACCCAGTGGGACAAAACTCCTCCCCAAAAGAAAACAAGTTTCCCAACACAAGAAGAATCCCATGCAAGGAAGAAGTCCCCTCCAAAATAGAAAGGATAGGAAAGACCATGTAGCCTTCCCCAAAGTAGTCAACTATGCCAATGGTTGAAGCTCGAAGCTGAATGTAGAACATGGTCCACGATCGTCGAACAATGTTCCCCCCCTTAGGAAGAAACAAAACCAAAGGTGTATGAAGAATGTCTTCCCATTCCTGAAAGGAATATGAAGGAAGAATGATGAAAATGTATGAAGTCTCTAAACTCTGCTCAAATGTCTCCATGTTGATGTCGAAAGATGTCACCATCAAATCAAGTGTTCTAGGCCACACTGTAGAAGATGAAAATCCAGAACCTAGTGGAGATGGATGTAGAACAAAATTTGAAGACAAAGATATCTCCTTTGAAGACAAAGGCGCCTCCTCCAAATGTTGCTCAAAAGTATCCTCACTCATGTCAAAATGTGATGAATGATCATGTGGAGAATGAACAAAAGGATCCAAAGGTCCTCCATAACAATTGAAGAAGAATCAACTTCATCAAAGAGAAGATGGATGTCATGAATAATGTCTCCCAAGTCTGAAATATGAGACTCTATGAACAAACCTGCAATGTCTGTCAAGTAGTCATCTAAAGTAGCTATGTCTGGAAGACAATGTGTATCTTGCTGCACTGAATCACAAGAAGCCATGAATGTAGCAATGCAAGTATCTTCAGATGCAATAGTAAATGGAGGAGAAGGAATACAAGGCTCAAGAACTGGATCACATGTGAGAATACCCAAGTTCAAGTAGCCAAAGTTCTCCTCAAAATCAAAGCTCACACTAGGAGTGTGATCAACAACCAAAGGATTAGAACCATCATCAGTAGCAATTATCTCTCTGCTCTCTCTGCTCTCCAAGTCTCTGATGATAACTAAATCAGGTGTGAATTCAACAGTCTTCCTTGTTCCACCATGAGTGATTTGATAGATGGAAAGAAGATTGTTTGAAAGATGAGGTACACACAAAACATCATTGAAAGTACCATCTCCAATATCAACAGATCCTTTCCCAATTACATCCATGTATGTATTATTTCCCATCATAATAGGTGGCATAGCACAAGGCTCAAAAGAAGAGAACATAGACTGTGTAGAAGCCATATGATGAGACGCTCCAGAATCTAGGAGCCATCTCCTTGATCCAAGACCTGTAGAAGCACAAAGAGCTTTACCTTTTGATTTACCTGCACCTGTAGTATGGCCCTTTTCCTTATCAAATTCTAAATTTTTGGAATTAGAAGAAGAAGCTGAATCAACCATTCGAGAAGGAAAATTGATGTTGTTCTTTGCTAAAAGATTCTTCAACTCATCAATTTGTTTTAAGTAACATTGATGTTCATCATGCCTAGATTTCTTGCAATATGCACAAGTGAGCTTCTCCTTCTTAGATGAATCCTCTTTTGAAGAGAATTTAGAGTCTACTTTAGAAGTAGATGAATATTTATCTGAATCTTTCTTTCTATCACCTTGGTTCTGTTGTTTCTTGTTTTGCAGTCAAGGCTTGAGATTTGGAAGATTTAACAATGCCCATTTGAATCAATTTATCTTGCTCCTTTGTGAGATTAGTTGCAAACTCACTTAGAGAAGGCATAGTAAATCCTTTTCCTAAGGCTCTTTTCATTGCATGAAATGTAGAAACAAACACTACATAATCAGGACCAAGTTTTGAAAGAATACTCAAAATCAATTGTGAGTCATCCTTTTTAACTCCACACTGCTCTAACTGCAATCTTATGGCATTCAATTTAGTAAAGAAATCCTGAATGGTATCAAAATTGCATGGGCTCAATCCTATGAGCTCGTTCTCCAATGAATGTGCTCTCAAATCATCCTGTTTACCAAAGAGAGTATTCAAAGTATTCCACACTTCATTTGGTGATTTTGCAGACATAATATGAAAGCGTAGATCAGGAGATACAGCCATGCATAAGGTGCCAAAAGCTTCATCACACTTATTGAACCATTTAGGCTTATCTTCATCTTCTGTAGGTTCCTTATCAATACCCATTGTTATTCTATACAATTATAACTTCCTTAAGTGAATTTCCATTTCATTTTTCCACTCAAAGTAATTGTATGGTGTGAGTAGAGGAATCGATTTATCCATTTTAGATTGTTGTAGCAATGTGAGAGAAAAAATGCAAGAAGAACACACATAGACACCCCCCTTTTTCACTCAAAGAAGAATCCCCCCCAACAAAAAATTATTTGGCACTTTATAAATTAGTGCGTTTACAATGCTGGAGTTGTTTTCCAGAGTTTTTCAAGTGTCCAAAATGGACTCAAATACTGAAAGTATAATTAAATCTCAAATTAGAACTTCAAAATAGCACCAAAGTATAGTGCTAAAAAAAATATCAACTTTCAAAAAAATAATCACCTCGATCCGAGGTCATATCTGAAAGTTATAGCCGTTTGAAGTTTCAAAAATGAGAACTGTCCTTCAGATCTGCTGTTAAAACTGATTTTCTGAAGCATCCGGATTACTTGAGAAAAAATGGATCACACCACTGCAAAGCCTGCGAAATTCTACCCCAAATCAAAAAAAATTCTCTGAAAAAAGAGCTCGTATGACTGAATTATGGCCCTCCAAAGCTTGACTGCAAAATCAAAAATGCAATTGAAGAGGGGGTCTATTGAAATGTTCCGATTTAGTTTCTGAAAAATATGTAACCTGTATGCAGAAAATAGCAATGACCTAGATGGTTTTTTTCTTCTACGAACAAAACCCAGATGACGGATTTTCTTCAAAGTATACAAAAAATGTGGATCTAGTGTAAAACAACGCCTTTAGAAACATAAAACGACCCCAACAACCAAAAAAATGACATGAAAAGGTAGAATCAACTACTTAAGACAAGAAAAGGCATGCTGCAACCTGCAATACTGATTAAAAAACTCACAAATCTCTCAAATTTGAGAAGGGGCTTGCAGATCTGACGCTCTGATACCATGTAAGAGTTATTGATGAACTCGAGCACCCAGGATCACCTACAAAACCAAGATAAACCTTCCACACGAGAGCAGCAAGAGATAGAATGCAGGAATATAGTGCAATAACAAAATGATGTTATATCACACACTAAATGATACAATATGCCTCAACTCTCCCTTGAATTGATTGAGTTAATATGAACTCATCTAGACTAGATAGGAGCTAGACCTGAACTAGTTAGGAGGGAGAGGTGAGTGCAGAATATATAGTAGAATATGGGCAAATAATTCCAAGAGGGGTAATAACTCCCAAATAACCAAATTAGGTGGGAGTTATGCCTACTTGGAAAATGCCAAATAGGTGGCATAACCTACTCAAAAAGAGACAGATGAGTGGTTTTGTGAGGTGGCATATAAGGCCAAAAGAGGGTGTTAAACTCAACCACCCAAGTGTGAGTGGGAGTAACACATGTAATCGATGGATTATGCCACGTGTCCTCACATGAACCACATCTCCTATAACCTAAGGTATGCTTAATAATGTGTAGGAAAAATAATATTAAAAAAACCTACACTAACAGATCCATAATATGCTACCATTAACCTCTAAGTACAATGTATTATTCATCCCTAATATATGTTTTTGTCCCCTTGGATCAATACAACAATAACAAATATATAGAAAAATAAAATAGCCTTAGTTTCTATAATATATAAAGTGCATATTGCATATGACCTTTATGATATAACTTTTCCAATTTTATAAAAATAATTCATAACTCCTTTTCCATATTGCTATGCCTCTTTTCTAAAGGTTTAAGGTGCTTATGTGTCAATGAAAGAATCATAGAAATAAAAGAACACTTGATCAAGTACAAAAACAAATACACATTGGATAGCTTAAGCTGGGGTCTAATCTCAATTTGGTTCATGTCAATATGGATATGCATGGTTAGCATTGTTATTTTACATTTTTATAACAAAGAAACACTCGGGACTGACATCAATTTACACATCAGTATGCTTACCATCATAATAGTCCACTGAAATTAAAATCAAACCCAACTTTATTTAAGGATTGAAAATTTATACTATAACTTTCAAATCTAATGCCATGAGCTAATTCTTGAAAAAGAACACAATCCTCTACAATATGCCAAGAATCCTCTTGCAAATAAACCTCTTGATATCTTGCATTTGTATATCATTATGTTTGTATTTCATATCACATACTACAAGAATGCAACAATGTAATACACAATTTGTGCCAAGGAAAACATAGAAAAGAGCTTAAAATACAATTTAAAGGGAATTCTTAAGAATAGATAATCAAACCATTTTTTGAAGATAAATTTTCAAATACAACAATTTTGTTAAATCAAAACGATTCCTTGAATTAGAAGTTGAAATGCTCTAGATTATTTGTTTCAGGTATTCTTCACCTGGAATACTGGAAACTTTGCTTGAGCACTTTGCATTGAGAGTAATATCTTATCCTGCCAATTTGCTTGATGATTCTCCTGACTAGATATAAAGTAAAATGAGAAATAGCTTTTCATTTAACATTAATGAATACGCAACACATTGCTCATTGGTGTGACACATGTCAATCTGATTGCAGACATAATAAACTTGTTAATTTACCTAAAGTACTCACATTTGAAAAGATTTAGTTTTGAATGGAAGACAACACTCACAGAGATGTTCTACCACCTGCTAAAACTTGTAAATGTAGAATAAGTTAGAAAAGTATGGAAATAACAGAAGATTTCTGACAGTTCATAACACCAAAATCACACCCTTAAGTTCATTATATTCAAAAGCTCTGATTGCATGAGCAAGTACATTCTTCAATGTAATTCTCATTTATAAATCCTATTCATGGTCAATCAATTAAAATATCCCTGACTACTGGATAAATCTACAAATTTTCCATTTTCCAAGACTAACATTGCGTCCCACATGAGGGTAATAAATAATCTAATGTCTAATAATCATGGGCAATATTTTTACATTGTGGGCGCACATGCTGGCAAAACAATTAATTATGTTCGCATAGGATACTGAACTTTGTTTTACACACATAGTGTTTTCTTTTGCAAAATGCAATAAAATATCAAATCAGGAATTCTTTCATATGCAGTTTAAATAAAATTTAATTGGTTGCAGAAACTCTTATGCGGATAAAAGGAATTTAGAGATTACAAGCAAATAACCAAGATAAAACTTAGGATAAATAATATGACTTCTTTACAAAATACAAACTTGATTATTGAGGGCTAAGATTCCAGTTTGGGTTGAGTTTGCAGATACAGCAAAGAAAAATTTGGGTTGCATTTTTTTAGGGTTCATCCATACAAAAAAATTATAAAAATTTTTCTTATATTTTGAAAGCATCTATAATTTAAACTTTTTTTAATAAAAAAATAACAAATCCATATTTTAATCCTTTATTTTTAAACTTCATTTAACCATTAAACATATAATGAATTCATTGTTTGTTAAAATTTAGAAAGATAATTTCAACATTTATAGGGCTAGAATGTTTTAAATAAAGTGTATTAATGCTATTGTAAAAATTGTTTATGATTTCCCCTAGGTCACAACAATATTAGATATTTTTTCACTAGTGGGTGGAGTCAAACGATCATAACTATTTCGGTCCATTGTAAGCCAAACAAGCATGAACTTTTAATAAAGTGTTTTAATGTCTTAGTGTAACCCTCAATATGACCGACAATCTATTATGAATTAGCAAGAAATAGCATTCTTCGTTGCCCCTGCTACTCTTCAAAGCTGACTGGAGATGATTTTGATCATTTAGACTTAAACAAAGCCTGGATTGCTGATTTGCCTAGACACACCCGTATGTCACATCTAGGTTCAAAATAACTGTGAAGTAGTCAAGTAGTCAAATAGCATGGTTTGGAAAGGGGAATTTAGATCTCATTTCCTTAGATGTGTGAGTTATTCAAGAAATCATTAGCAATCCTCAATGTGAGGCATTTCTATTGTTGGTTGATGCTATCTCAAGGAAAATGTGGGTTATATTCTCTAAAGAAAAGTTTGATGCTTTTGGAACCTTTGTTAAGTTCAATTCATTGGTTGACAATTAGAAACATAGGCAGATCAAGAATCTATGATCTCTAATAACAAAGAATCCACTCCAAAATACTTTCAAGAATACTATGAGAGGGAAGGCATTTGAGACAACTCAATCCAATACACCTCTCAACAAAATTGGGTGACTGAAAATAAATAAAAGTATAATGAAAATTTCCTAGTGCATGATGCACAATAGAGTCATGTTGTACAAAAGAGAGAAGCACCGAGTAGGATTGTATATATCCCAAACAAAATTTAATGCTATTTGATTTTGGTAATACGTTTAAGTCTTTTTAATCAATCTATGATATGAGAAAATATTTGCATGATAATGGCATGTCAAAGAAAAATTCTTTCAGGTTTTTCACAAGGTCTATTTGAAAATAAATCAGCTACTTATCTCTTTATGTACTTGTGAAACAAGGATATTTTATTTAAATTTTATTAGAAAAATAGATCGTCAAAAATGGCTATTTTAAAACAATCTCCCATATCTTTTAGGAAAACTTAAGAGAAATAAGAACATGCATAAAATTTGCAACAATTGCCTCACCAGCAGAAGTTTCAAATCTTGGGTGTTCCATCCACCAGATTTTACAGGGCTTGAGACGGGTATTTTGGTCAAAGAAAACATAGAAAAAGATTGAAGTTGAGCCATACAGATATATGCAAGTTTAAATTTTTAGTGGAGGATGAGAGATGTAAAAATTTGATGCTATAAAAGATTTTTGTTTCTGCTGTATGCTTGAATCAATGATATTTGAATTCAAATTTGATGTATTATGCAAATCTCAAAACTTGAAACTTGTACATCTAAACTTGTAAAAACTTGAATCTCCATATATGTATATACTTTTTATACAGACATTCCCCCAAAAAGGCCTCACAAACTGGTGTCTCCAAAATGCCATGGAACATTGCATAAAACAAAATTGATTTAGGTGAGCACTGGAAACTTCATTCCATCTTTGAGAAGTTCCTCAAAATGTTGGAGTAGTTTTTTAGGTGGAATGGAAACTATTTCTTGGTTACATACATAGAATCAAACAAAATCTTGAAGTTCTGAAAGCTCAAAATTAGTGTATAAATTTTTAAGTTTTCTATTTAAAGATTTCGAAAAACAGAATTTCTAAGAACACTCTTCCTTCCACCTAAAAAACTTATATTCTTTATATATAAAGATCGTACTACTGAAATATGAGCTTCAAGCAATACATACCAATAAAGTCTCCAAGTGAAGCATGTTTGTTGCACTTGGACAAATCACAATCTACATAACCATGTTCACAAGAATTAATTAAAAACATTTGATTCACATTATGTAGAAAATATAGGGTATATAAACATTTTTGTGGTATTTATGAATGTGGGGGTTTTCCAAAAACATCTTTGGGCATTTATAGCTGCAAATTGACTATTATTGTTTGTTTGGAGCTCCTTCCTCTCACTTGCCCCATAAAATAGAAAAAGGGCTTAAAAACTGGTTTATAAAATTAAAAAATTCTTAAATATGGTTGTTTGTGATGCAGGAGCATCCTTGGTTCTTGGCAATCTTACATCAACCAAAAATATTTTCATTCAGTTTTGTTCTTGTTTTGTTCTTATTCTGGTTCAAGTTGGTAGATCCGGTGTTTCTTCATGTTTGTTTGCCATATCCTGCGTACCTAGGATTTCATTGTGGACATGTTCAATTATTGTATTCCAAGTTTTCAACTCATTTGGAGATTTTTCTGGCAAGTTATCTCTTCCAAAGTACGTGACAATTTTTGGGACTTGCCCTAGAATAACTTCAAAACCTAACGGCTAGTTTGATTGATCGCGAACCTTTCTCGTGACTTGCGGATCCTCATGGTGTGTTTAAATTTGTTCCATGGAGTGTCCCCGACCTTACACTTAGGTCCACACTTCATCTTACACATCTATCGTGGATGAATTTCAGATTTGAGACCAACCTATTCTTGCACACGTTACACTTTTCTTCTCAGATATTGTAGCGATCTTTGGCTGACGTAGATGTTTCTTGATTCGTGGATGTGATATAAAGCTAGTATTGAATCATTAGATTGGCGATAGAATTAAGAAGATAGATTATGATGTATATAGACTTCGATCTATAGCATTTGCACTCACATGTATGAGCACTATATCTTAAGCATGTTGTAATCATGCCTATACACCGAATTTGTAATCCCAGATGTGGTTGACTATTTGTAATCAAGATTTCTGATAATAAGAATGCTTGTAATTGCATTTGCCTCCATAGTTCGTGTTGCTTCTATTGTGTGACTCTTTCTACATGATTTGGATTGTTCTCTTTGAGGACCCTCCTACCATGACTGCACCAAGCTAGTATCGAAGTGAGATTCGTTCCTTGTGGGATCGTCAAAAGTTGCACAGTCTTGTTGAAGATTTTTTGTAGGGTGGTGGATTAGGGATCAAACCTACATTTGCAAAAGACTTGTGTAAAGATGGCAAGAAGAAGGAATGGTAGAGGAAATGGAGCACGTGGAAATGCAAACCCTTTTGTAATGGAAATGTTGAAAGGAATTGTTGCTAGATTAGAAGCGGTTGAAACAACCTAGAGAAGAGGTCGACCAGTTGATGATGTAAGTGATGAAGAATTAGAAGAACAAGAAGAATTTGCAAGAGAAGAGCAACTTGGCCTTGATTAGGGAGAAGAGAAGTTCATAAGAGCCCTAACCAGAGTGAACACTAAGCCGCATTTCAATCCATTGGACTATAATGGTAAGTTGGATTTAGATGAATTGTTGGATTGGGTAACAGAAATGGAAAAATACTTTGATTTTGAAGGTACCCCAGATGATAAGAAGGTGAAATTTTCCTATACAAAGTTGAGAGGGCATGCATCCCTTTGGTGG
Source organism: Sequoiadendron giganteum (assembly GCA_007115665.2). Lineage (NCBI taxonomy): Eukaryota > Viridiplantae > Streptophyta > Pinopsida > Cupressales > Cupressaceae > Sequoiadendron > Sequoiadendron giganteum. The sequence continues at coordinate 624,718,175 of CM021107.1, forward strand.
GAACATTTGAAAACAGATAGACAAAGAAAAGGAAAGGAGAAGATAAGATCATGGGATCAACTCGTGAATAAATTGAAGACTAAGTTTATGCTCGCAAACTATCAGATTGCTTTGTTCAAGAAATTGTAGAGGGTGAAAGCACGAAGTTGGGTCCACGAAACGTGGAAGTTTTTGCCTTAGCCGAAAAAATGAAATTGGCTAAGAAAAAACGGGATCCTGATTTTTAAAAACGGGATCCCGAGTTATAAAAATCAGGATCCCATTATGGTTTGGGATCCCGAGCCTGAATAAAAAACGGGATCCTGTTTTTCAAAAAGCGGGATCCCGAACTGGCGAGGAGGAAACAGGATCCTGGTTTCTAAATAACAGGATCCTGATTTGTAAGAACCGGGATCTCGTTATTTATAAATCGGGATCCTGTTACCTCCCCGTCTGTTTGGGACCCTCTAGCAAACGGGATCCTGCTTTTTAAAAAATGGGATCCCGTTTGCTAGAGGGTCCCGAACCGACGGGGAGGTAACGGGATCCCGGTGTATAAATAACGGGATCCCGATTCTTAAAAATCGGGATCCCGTTATTTAGAAACTGGGATCCCGTTTCCTCGCACTATTTATTTTTTTAAAATGAAGAAAACTTCATTTGGCCTGTGCGCACGGGATCCCGATTTCTGACCGACAGTCACTGCCAAAAGACCTCCAGGTACCTGCATTCTTCCCCTTTTTGTTTGCGTTTTTGCATTCCAAATTGAAATGGTTGTTAAATTTACTGTTTCTAGCATGTTTATTTCGAATTTTATTTCCATTTTATGCATTTTATTTCATGTTATTTGTGAAATAAGAAATTTTAGAAAAAGATTAAAAAAATACGTCAAATTGTGAAAATTTTCAATAGAAACAAAATAAAAAACTTGAATTGCATTTTAGAAACAAAATTTAACTTTTGAAACTTGAATTATTTGATAAAACAAAAAAAAAATTAATTTTGAAACCCTAATTGAAACGAAAAAAAAAATTGCATTTGAAAACCCTAGAAATTGAAACGAAACAAAAAATTGCATTTCAAAACCCTAGAAATTGAAACGAAACAAAAAATTGCATTTGAAAACCCTAATTGAAACAAAACAAAAAAAATTGCATTTCAAAACCCTAGAAATTGAAACGAAACAATAAAATTGCATTTCAAAACCCTAGAAATTGAAACGAAACAAAAAAATTGCCCTCAACTATTTTAATTCTTTTGCATTGCTTAAATGTTTTAAATTTGATTTACATTGTATTGTTAAAATGATATGTTAAACTTTAGTTTCAATGTCGAATTATAATTAGATTAGAAAAACTTTCCGTTTTTTGTGAAATGAGTTAATTATTGCTATATGAATTTTCATTTAGAACTATCTTTTATATGAATTTTGATAATTAATTTTAGGTCAAATAATCAGTCTATTCTAAATCTAACTTCATCTAGGGTCTATTCAAAACCTTAAGTGAGGATTAAATTAAAAATCTAGCTTCATCTAAGGATATAGGGTTCTTGAATTGAAGTTGAACTACTTAAGAAGAAATGTGGTATTTCGATGAAACTTTTTGTGAATAATGATCAAGTGTAATTAAATGATAAAATAAAGACAATTGAATGCCTTCGAATACTAAGCAAGTTCAGTTGGCTCATAATGTTTTAGTAAATGTGTAAGGGATGGAAAATTTTGAATATAAATTTTTAAATTTTAATGATTAAATCCATGGTTTAGGATTCACCATATGTACTTAGAGTATTGGTCTAGGATTTAAATTTTTGCACTAGTTACCTAGACACTAAATAATTTAAATATTTTTGTTTTCTAAGTTCTTTTAGGTTCTTTCAATTACAAACAATCTAAAATAAAATAATTTCAATTCAACATTAACTAATTTTATATTATACATGTTTTATATCATAAAATTCATTTAAGTGAGTTCAATATTAATGAAAAAAATATTAAATAAAATATCTTATATTCAATTAAAAAAACATCCAGTTAAAATATACATCAAACTCAATCTTAATCACACATAATTATGTGTTTCTATTACGAAAATAGTCAATCTATTCATAAAATAAAAAAATATTCATAAAGTAGGCACTAACTTGCAAGTCCATTATTCCAAGGGTCACCCAAACTTCACCCTAAGTTCGTTAAACCCTAAGCCTTGAACTCTAAAATCTAAACCCTCAACACTAAAGCATCCATTTTGTCTTAGGACCTTATAATCAAATTTGGTTGCCTTAGGCAACTCCACCAAATTAGATTCCCTTAAGCCATGTCATTTTGTCGTAGAACCTTACTAAAAAGATCCCCTTAAGCCAAATTTGATTCCCTTAAGCCATGTTATTTTGTAGTAGAACCTTACTACAAAGATCCCCTTAAGCCATCGTATTATTGTAAACCCTTAACTCAAAACTACAAACCCTAAACAGGCAAAAGACATCATTTTTTCACCAAATTTTATTCACTTGAGCCATATCATTTTGTCCTAGGACCTCACTAGACATAGATCTCTTTAAGCCATCCTATCACCCTAAATCATAAATCAATGTCTTAAGGGGTCCTAATATGACATTTCTTAATGGGATGAAAGAAGTTTTTAAAATTTGGTGAAGTTGCCCAAGGCAACCAAATTTAACAATAACAAGATTGTGCAAGATTATAATATGGATGATATTTGAAACAATACCTATCTCAATCAATTGTTCCACAAGAAAATGTTCTTCACTAAAGCATTCATTTTGTCTTAGGACCTTAAAATCAAATTTGGTTTCCTTAGGAAACTCCACCAAATTTGATTCCCTTAAGCCATGTTATTTTGTCCTAGGACCTCACTAGACATAGATCCCCTTAAGCCATCCTATCACCCTAGATCGTAAATCGATGTCTTAAGGGGTCCTAATATGACATTTTTTAATGGGATCAAATAATTTCTTAAAATTTGGTGAAGTTGCCCAAGGCAACCAAATTTAACAACAACAAGATTGTGGAAGATTATAATATGAATGATATTTCATGATCTAGGTTGGTGAGTTGAAACAAGACCTATCTCAATCAACTGTTCCACAAGAAAATGTTCTTCGCTAAAACATTCATTTTGTCTAAGTTCTTTTAGGTTCTTTCAATTAAAAACAATCTAAAATAAAATACTTTCAATTCAACATTAACTAATTTTATATTATACATGTTTTATATCATAAAATTCATTTAAGTGATTTCAATATTAATGAAAAAAATATTAAATAAAATAATCTTATATTCAATTAAAAAAATATCAAGTTAAAATATACATCAAACTCAATCTTAATCACACATAATTATGTGTTTCTATTACGGAAATAGTCAATCTATTCATAAAATAAAAAAATATTCATAAACTAGGCAACCAGATTTAACAATAACAAGATTGTGCAAGATTATAATATGAATGATATTTGAAACAAGACCTATCTCAATCAATTGTTCCACAAGAAAATGTTCTTCACTAAAGCATTCATTTTATCTTACGACCTTAAAATCAAATTTGGTTGCCTTAGGCAACTCCACCAAATTTGATTCCCTTAAGCCATGTTATTTTGTCATGATCTAGGTTGATTAATTTACGGTTTAGGGTGGTAGGATGGCTTAAGGGGATCTATGTTAAACTCTAAACTGTAAACCCTATAACATTCATAAATTGTCTAATATTAATAGTTAATTGTATTTTCATTCAAGTAACTTGCCTTAAACATAAATGAGGCTTAAAAGTCTATTTTATCATATGTATTCAATTAGGCCATTTATATTGAATGGTTTAAGGGTATAAATCCTAAACATGTATCTTACATTTGGAAATTACAAATCTAATGTAGGTTCACTCATATCTTCTAGATATCACATGGATCAATTCAATAATATCTGCAATCAACCTCCACACCCTCCATCTCCACCACCTTCACCTCCACCTCCACCCACTCCACCTCATAACCCCCCACCTCCACCACCTGAAATCGATGGTGCTCATTTGCAAGCACGAATCAATTCCAATGTTAGAACCATCCAAGATCAAATTAACATTATTCAAAATGAAGAATTTGTTGCACCACCTATGAGGATGATTGCATCTAGGATGCAAACCATTGTTGATGCTGTCAGGGCTATGGATGGGATCTTAGATGAGCATCGACAATGGCTAGAGGAGAGGAGAACTTCTGATTCTGAAAAGGAAAAACACAAATAAATGAAGAGATGCAGTAGAAAGCCACAATTTAGTTTTTAAATTAAGACAATGATCTTAAATAGTTATGAATTTATGAATTTGGGGAACGATGGATATTTTGTGTGATGAATTTGGTGAATGATGGATATTTTGTGTGATGAATTTGGTGATAGATGGATATTTTGTTTGATGAATTTGGTGAACGATGGATATTTTGTGTGATGAATTTGGTGATAGATGGATATTTTGTGTGATGAATTTGGTGAACAATGGATATTTTGTGTGATGTGAATTTATGATTTTGGTTCTAGATGGATATTTTGTGTGATGAATTTGGTGAACGATGGATATTTTGTGTGACGTGAATTTATGATTTTGGTTCTAGATGGATATTTTGTGTGATGAAATTGGTGAACGATGGATATTTTGTGTGATGAATTTGGTGAACGATGGATATTTTGTGGACGTGAATTTATGATTTTGGTTCTAGATGGATATATATATACATGCGTTAGACATAAAATGAGCTTTTTGTGAATGTTTCAATTTTATTGTTTACTATGTACACATGTATTAAAATTGCACATATAGTTGTTAAATTTTGAAATTTGTATGTACATAGTTTACATTAATGATGTATGTATGCAAATTATGTATGGTATTTTTTATTTTAAATGTATGTATGTTAATGCATGGTATTTTTTTATTTTAAATGTATGTACATAGTTTACTTGATCAAGTTCAATCAATGTATATGTGTGTTTCAATTTTATATGATCTTAATATATGTATGCATGTATCATATTTAAACAAATTTGCATGTGTGTTTCAAATTTAACTATTTCTTGTAATTTTTTAAGTTTGTATGTTAATTTAGTATAATTTAATGCAGGTGCACACTTATATCTCATATCATGGATGATTTTAATATTGATGATATCATCAATCCACTAGCTTAGGCACCTTCACCTCCCCCTCCACCTCCACCTCCACCTCCACCTCCCCCTCCACAACCTATTGCATCTGATGAGGCTCGCTTACGAGCACACATAAATGATCAGGTTGGATCAATACATAATCAAATCAATGCTATGTAGAGTCAAGCATTGATTCCACCCCATGTTAGACGTTTTGCATCTGCAATGCAAAACATTGTGGATGCCATCAGGACCATTGATTCTGATCTAGATAGGTGTAGACGAGACAGAGAACAAATGAGAAAATTTTATGTTGATGGTCTCTCTTATAAAGAAATATTAGACCTTAAAATAACGAAAGCCCACCTAGCCCCTAACTTTCTTGACCCCGTTACTCGACAACTCATTCCTGCCAACAAATCTAGAATACCCATGAGGTGGTGCATACATCCACAGATGAGTGCACATTTTTGGGATCAATGGTATATGGTTTTTGATAGTCCCCCACATGCTAATTGGGAGTGCCCATTGTGTTTTTTGAGGAAATTATATGTAGAGTTTGTTATGGGGCACAAGCCCAATTATTTTGATTTAAAATCATTTTAGGGTGTTGGTGGCGGCATGCCACAATAGAGGTTAGGGGCAAGGGTTGATCCCCAATGCCCTGTGCATGCACAACCCCTTGTTGTTGCTCCTGTTCCTCTCGTTCTTGCACCTATGCATCATCGATCTATGCTCTTGACATTAGGTTCCCTTAGTACACTCGCAGGAGACCTTGATCAACATGCTTCTGCGATAGCGGGTAGGGAGCATAGAGATTATGATGGAGGAGTGTTCTATGGAGCTGGTCTGAGTACCACTCCAGGAGTGTCGAAGCCCGTCCCACATGTATGTACTAGTTGCCATCAACTATACTATGGACCTGATCAGGCCACACCTAGTTCGGGTGGATGTGGAGATTTTGGTGGTTCATTTGGTCACACCAGTTCATTTTTAGAGTTTCTTACAAGAGGCGAACATCCTGAGGACATCGGTACATAGGTATAAATATGCATCTACACGTTCATTTTATAAGAATTTTGATGAATGTATATATCAAAGTAAAGTTTGCAATACATTTTAACAATCAAACTATTTGGTGTATAGACTATAGTAACGATGGGGCAATCATTCATTCCACGAGTACATACATCGACACCAATCATAATCAACAACCCTTATGGGGTATTTTGATTTCAATTTTTTAAATTATAAATGAAACAATTTTTAACTTGAGTTTAAATTTATAATAGAATAACATATATGTTTGAAATATTAATGTTGGTTTAGGCGAGTCAATTGGCTTCCACGTCGATTCCACCCGAGGGGTTGTCGAGCACTCCTCCACTATCAGCCGTTATAGACCAGGGGTAGGTACATTTATATTGTAAATTGTTTAACTTACATTACTATAGTTACAATTATGAATTTTTAATTCACTATATATATGAAATGTGCATGTACACCTAAAAATATTATAAGCTTGTGTTACATGTGTCTACATGTCTGTCTAGGTTGATACCATAATCAGAATGGGCATCGGGCAAACATTAGATTCTGTGGTTACTCGTGAGGCCTCTGATTTTCAGGTTGTTTAAATAAATTTCTACACAAAATGTGCAAACTTGAATATATAGCTAAATTTACCTAATTCAAGTATGTACATGCTTTAACTTTGATCTTGTAGGACTTTGTTAGTGCGACTTTCAGCCCTGACCCAGACATAGTTACACCTCTAGGAGGGCATGTGGAGTAGCCTCCAGATCAAATGGTAATTTGAAATTTTTATTATATTTAAATTCAATTATAAATTATATATTGTGAATATATAACTAAATAATTTTAAATTTCAAATTGAATATTAATAAAATTTGAGCTAATACATGTTTTAAATTCTTTTTCTTTTATAGCATGTGACACATCTAGTAGTTGAGAATGTACAAACATGTCCTATAGAAGAGGGTGCACAACCTATGGATATGGTACAATTCAAATATGATAAATTATAAATTAATTTCAATTAAATCATTTTTAATTGTAGACTTGTGCATCTAATCTCAACTTTTATTGTTTTGTTTGTGTAGATTGATTCAGAGAATGTAGAGGTTGCTTCAGGTGCAGTAGAGCATCCAAACCTAGAGATGATGGTAATTTAATTTTAATATGATGAATTATAAATTAAATTGTCATTAAATTGTTTTTCATTGTCTTACATATGATTTCATCTTTCTCTTGTACAAAGTGTTTCAAGTCATCTGCATAGTCCGCATGGCATGAAGAGGTCTCTTGATTATAGAGACAATACATGACCTAGAAACATGCTTTTGTGGGTTATATTTGTTTATTTTGTGGACTATATATTTTTGGTTTGTCACGTACTCTATTGGACTTTATAATTCATGGTTCTTGAGGTTGGACTTTAGTTCATGGGTTTTACTATGATGGACTTTTTTTCATGCACTTAATATATTTACATAAATTATGGACTTTATTATTGTTTGAAATTTTAATTTACACATATACATTTATGCATTTTATGTTCATAGTCAAGATATTAATATAGGACATTAATGTGAAATTAAAGTTGAAATTAATAGGACATTTTAATATTTATAGTTTACAAATTTAGTGATCTCATACATGATATGTACATTCAATAATTAGCTATAATTAGTCAATGAACTTATTCAATTCATGTCAATCAATAATTAGTCAATAAATCATAATTTACGACGTCTTTAGGGGATGTCTTAAGGGTTAATAATAGAACACATTCAAAGGATGTCTTAAGGGTTCATAATAGAACATCTTAAGGGGATGTCTTAAGGGTTAATAATAGAACACATTCAAAGGATGTCTTAAGGGTTCATAATAGAACATCTTAAGGGGATGTCTTAAGGGTTCATAATAGAATGTATTAAGGGTTCATAATACAATGTATTGATGGTTCATAATACAATGTCTCAAGGGGATGCCTTAAGGGGTCATAATACAATGTCTTAAAGGGATGTCTTAAGGGGTCATAATACAATGTCTTAAGGGGTCACAATACAATGTCTTAAGGGAATGTCTTAAGGGGTCATAATACAATGTCTTAAGGGGTCACAATACAATGTCTTAAGGGGATGTCTTAAGGGGATGTCTTAAGGGGTCATAATACAATATCTTAAGGGGTCACAATACAATGTCTTAAGGGGTCATAATACAACATCTTAAAGATATAATTGATTTAACAATAATGTATGCATGAAATTTAGTGATTTGAAGACATATAAGGACATATATGTACATTTATGTCATCTCAAAACAATGTTTACAAAATTTGGATATGCCACCTCAAGAACATCTCAAACTCATGCCCAGAATGTACTAGGTCTTCACACCACCTAATATCAAAAAGGTACAAGCAATATCAATGAAATCATCAAAACATACATAATTTAATTTATATAAAACTAACTATATGTACACAACTCAAGTACCTGCATTTAAAAGTATTCCACACGTGTGTAGGTTGAATCCATGCATCCTCTCCTTTTTGTTTCAAAGTATGAGATCAATGCAATGATGGCTTAAGGATACAAAAAAAGGATAATAAATCAATTTAAACTATTAATGTACAAGCAATATATATATGTAATCAAAACATGTATTTAAATATATTTTTACTAATAATTACCTCTATTTAAAAAGACAATATAAAACTTAAACTATATTTACCTGTATTTACTTATTCCATTGTACCATCTACATCCTCTCTTTTTTGTAATGCATCTATGATTGTCTCATGCTCTTCCATAGAAATTGTCCATAACACTTTATTTGCAGGTCTTCCACGATATAGATCTAGTTTTATATTTGTTGCCACCACCAAATGTGAATAATGTATAATTTTTTTATGCAGTTCATAATCTTCGAATGCAGGTAGATCATTCTTCCTTGCTAGGTATTTTCGTAGCCAAGTGCCAACAAGCACAACCGATCCTATTGGAAAATATGAAAACAATCATCATATAAGTTCTCAAATATTTTTTAAGGGGATCAAAAAAATTGTTATCAAAATTTGCTTAAGGGGATGTCTTAAGGGGATCATGGTACCTGTTGGATAATGATAGCCATCATCATCTTCTCGAGGTGAGATTAACTTATGTTTAATATCCACACAACGAGCCAACCAATATTATGTTTGCTCTTCATTCCCCTTAGGTGCAACAATAGCATACACATGTCCTGCAAACAAAAATTGATTTAATAACTTGCACATATCAATATAAAAAAATTAGTATTACAAAATAACTTAATAAAGCGAAATTAAATGAAATAAATTGACTTAAATTACCTTCTTGTACAAGATCTGAAACACGGTCATAGTCTTCAGATGCAAACACTTGATCATTTTCTTCAATAGTTCTTTCATATTGATCATGTGCTTGTGAAGGTGTCAACGATCTTTGTTCCCACTTTTCAACCCATTTTGTATTTTCACATGCTTCCCAATCTCCTGAGATGCAAAACTGGCAAAAAAATGCAAGCTCCTTTATCCAGATAGTCCATGTGCTTGTTGTCGAACTCCTAAATGAATGCCATTTAGTAGATCCACTAATTGTCTCACAGTCAACTCTAGGTACAATGTTATCTTCTTCTACCAACCAAAAGAATCGATGAACTCTAGAGTACTCACTCAAACCAGGTGTAGATAATATTGTATTACACCAATCGACAATCCCATGTGCATCTTTAAATTTTACTACATCTTCAAATTTTAATTGTTCTCTAGCAAGAATTCTTTTGACACATGCACCGGCTCCATCATGTTCTCCTTTACCATGCCCAGCTTCAAAAAAACTCCATATATGTTGGACATTAAGTTCTTTGTGAATCCTACTTAACCAATAGAACATTCGAGCATTTTTGAACTACCCCATACAATTATTTGACCATATGAGGTGTTCTTTCATACGAATTCCTTTTTCTCTTAAATTTTTGTAAAATATACTGAAACAATATTGAACAAACTCTGATGAGTGTAATCGGTTGTCACTCAAATAAAAATGATATTTCCTAAGAACTTTTCTATCATCTTCAGTGCTATTATTTGCATGTCTATAAACAATATGGACAAACATAGCTACTTGCACTGAATTATAATACTATGATTGAATTTCCTCTTGTGGAGCTAGAGTATAATTTTGTGCAAAATCAACCACTGAAAGTATAGTACCAATTGGAAATGTGTTTCTACATGCGCGAAATTGGCCATCAAGCCATCGAGCATGTTGAGAGTGAATGATATATTTTGGTACTATCTTATTCTTAAATTCACTCATGAATGCATGCACACTAACTTTTTTTGTAACTAAATCACAACACTTTCCTATTTTTCCATCTTTTAAAGAATAGTGAACATTCTTAAATCTTTTAACTTCTACTAATTGTTGTCCAAAATCATTATCAACACTTTCATGCATACAAATTCCTAAGAATGAAAGGTTTCCACAATCAATGCATTGTCTAGAAATACAAGAACTTAAATAAAACAATTTACCATTAGATCTTTCACAAAACAAACTTGAAATAAATTCCCTTATTGCTTTAGGTGGCATATTAATACCGCATTCTTGTATAATCACGTTAGTATGCAAGGTACAACGTATATACTGAAAAACATCATAAAAATAACGAAATTGAACATGCGTTTTACAACAAGATATTCGTTGCTTATTAATTTTTACATACCATGGTTTACATTTTTCAAAAGACCTTTGACTTATTTTAATATTACCAAGTAACACTAAATCACCACAAAATTTTCTATAAAATTTAGTTTGTCTTGTATCTAATAAGTGTTTTGGGTGAGGATCGCGAACTTTGGACCCCACCCTTAATTTCAAAACATCTCTAGCATTAGATGAAACCCTAGTATTTTCATGCCAATATTTTTCAATCAAAGATTTAATTTCAACATTCAATTTCATATCAGACCTCGGGACTCGACCACTGAAACTCCAACATTGGTTGATAGGATCATTTTCTATAATTATTCTTCTTTTTGCCACTCTTAGCAATGTTTTAGGATGTATTTTTAAAACTTCACTAATATTTCTTACCATTCTTTTATTCAAAGTTGCTTTATTAACTATAGCAGTTGTTATAGCTCTTCTTCCTGCATTTTTATCTTTAGATCGACTATTTTTTCCAATCGATTGAATGGCACTAGCAACAGTAGACATAGCATGTTTCAATGATTGTTCTTTTCTTTTTGGTTTAACAAAAAAGCCTAACCTTTTCATTAATTTCCTCATTTTTTGCATTCTCATCAATTACATCATTAGTTGACATTGAATTGTAAGTTTTTTACGATAAAATAATTCGTTGTATATTTTATTTGCATGTGTTCTTATCTACCTCCAATAAATTTGACCAGGAAGATTATCAAAAACACCACTTTCAATTTAAAAAAAAGTATTTTCATTAAATTCAACATCACATTCTAGATTTTCATCTTCATCTTCATTTTCATCTTCAATTTCATTTTCATTTTCATTTTCATTTTCATTTTCAACTTCAAAACGATTTACATTTTCATCTTCATTTTCATCAACAAAATGGTATTCATTTTCATTTACATCAACAAAATGGTTTTTGTTTTCACTTTCAATAACAAGATTATTCTCAATTTCATTTTCAACAAAAGGATCATTCTCACTATCATTTTCAACAAATTCTATAAAATTTTTATTTCTATGAATATTATTAATGTCAACATCGTTAAGTCCAGCATCTTGTAAAATTTCTACATACGAATTTACTAAATCACTAACATGTGGATTTGAAGACGTACTTGGATTTGTGCATATTGAAACATTATCCATAGCATTGAAAGAGGGATTTGAAGACATAGTAGGACTTGATTGTATAATCATATTCTTCTCCAAATTGACTTCTTGCAAATTCGCTTCATCTACATCCATGGTCTCCTCTATGTTTGCATCTTCAATAGTTGTGGAATTGGATGCTCCCCCATCATTCATTGATTTAATTCTCATTCTTCTTTCTCTTTGTCTCTGTCTCTCCTTTTCTTTGTTTGCTTCAATTTCTTTAGGAGTCAATGTCTTCCTCCTCTTATTACGAAATTTATTTCCCATGATTATAAAATTCTCAAGCCCAAATGAATCTAAATAGTGAAATTCTTCAAAAAATCCGATTCAAATTGGAAGTTGAAGACCTAAAAGGACTAAATATTTCCTCTTGTGTTCCTCAAAACAAGATGAAAACTAGCACAATTCTACTTTTAAACTAATTTCTTCATGCCTCCTTTGAAAAAAATTATCAAAAACGCAAGTCACCACCTGTAAAAAAAATGCTCAATGAAAAAAATAGAGCAATTTTATTGTTCTCGGCCGTACATGTGAAATTACAGACTTCACAATAAAAATTGAAAACAGAGAAACGAGATCCCATATCTTTAAAAAACGGGATCCCGATTTATAATCGGGATCCCGTTTCAAACTCGAGATCCCGTTTCTTTATATTAAAAGGGTGACCATTGACAGTAGAACGGGATCCCATTTCTAAATGGGATCCCGTTTCACTGGCAATAGTCACCGGATTTAATATAACGAAACGGGATCCCGAGTTTGAAATGGGATCCCATATCTTTAAATACGGGAACCCGATTACAAATCGGGATCCTGTTCTGCTGTGAACGCTCACGGGATTTGATTGTAATAAATGGGATCCCGAGTTTAAAATGGGATCCCGTATCTTTAAATACGGGATCCTGATTACGAACTGGGATCCCATTTTTTTTAATTTGAATTTTTTTTGGCCTTGTGGTCGGGTGTTTGCTTTGGATTTTGGTTCGGGAAAAGCATTGGGAGTCTGAACCTAGGCCTTCAAGCTGGTTTGACCTGCAACTTCAAGGTTCTAACAATGTTAGGGAAAAAAATCGAATTTGGACATATGGCTGACGACTTTTTTTGCAAAATTTTTTAACGAAATTAAAACCCATTTTAGATGAGACAATGCAGATTTAAAATATGTAATTTTTTTTTACAATTGAATTATTTTTTCTATTTTCCAATTAATTTATGATGAAATTGGTCCATAAACTTTAAATATCAATGTTTTTTACTATTTTAATAACTTTTGATCAACATAACATTTTGACGAACGGATTGCACAAGGGAAAACTTCAGACAGTTCTTTTCAATTTAATAAAAAAAAATGCAAAAAATGATAAATTTAGGTCATCTTATGCGTGTCGTACACGACGATTTTTCTAAACATCAAATATGCCTGAGAAAAAATTAACAAAAAAAAAAATATTCAATAAAAAATTACAAAAAAATATCCGGGGCACGCTTCAGTGAGTCACAAGTCTTTTCCCAAAAGGATTTAGAAAAATATGATAATTTAAGTCAAAATATCGATGTCGTACACGTGCATGGTATGGTAAAAAAAAATGACTTTTTAATAGTGGTTTTTACAAAAGTCTATTGAAACTCAATTTGTACAATGTGGGTATTGAAATAAATTACATATTTGGAAACTAGACTCTGAGTACTACATTTTATGACTAGTGACTTGTTTGAAGATTTCATCTCTAAGTGCTTCAAATTTTAAGGTCAAATGTGTCAAACTCTGAAAATCAGAGAAAACACTTCCACTTTTTGGCCAAAAAGTGGACTCAACTTCTTGCCAGCACCCTAGAACCTGAAGCAGAAAGAATCAAGTGTGATCGAGTATATTGGGGAATTCTATAAGTTGAATATCAGATCTAGACATTCAAAAGATGAGATTGAACAAGTAGCTAGATATGCGAATGGTTTGAGGTCATCTATTCAAGATGAGATCAGTTTGATTAAGTTGTTGAGTGTGAAAGAGGCATATCAGTGTGCCTTAAAAGTAGAAGAGAAGCTGAATAAAAGACATGAACAAAGATAGAGAAGAAGAGGTGGAGGATTTTAGAGAGGAAGAATATTTATTGGAGGAAGAGGAACTGTTGTAGATTAGAATAAGGAGGTCAATAAGAACGAAAATTCATATTGAAGAGATGATGGAAACTCTTACAGAAGAGGAGGATATGGTGGTTACAAAAATCAAGGGTATAGAAAAGATGACAGAGGACAAGAGAAAAGAGTATTTAGGGAAACTTGCTTTAAATGTGGTGGAGAAGGACATATAGCCTTTGAATGCAAACAAGGAGAGACAAGAAAAAAGACTGAGAACAATAGGAGAACAACCTTTTTCGAGGAGGATCATGTTGGATCATCTAATCAACCAAAAGGAGAGCTAATGGTGAATAGGAGAGTGTTGTGTCAAAGTGAATTGGAGAAAGAACCATTGTAGAGAAATAATTTGCTTAGGACTAGATGCAAGGTAGCTGGTAAATGTTGCAAAGTGATCATTGATAGTGGAAGTTCAAAGAACCTGGCTTCTAAAGAAATGGTAACCAAATTGAAGATGGAAAGGTTGAAACACCTTGAACCCTATCAAATAGCATGGATTCAAGATGAGCATAAAATACTCCCGTAAGTGAACAATGTCTGGTGAAATTGAAGATAGGAAACTACCATGATGAAGTTTTGTGTGATATTATGCCTATGGATATATGCCATATCTTATAGGGAAGGCCTTGGCAGTATGATCGAAAAAATATTCATGATGGAAAGAACATATACACCATTGTTTCTAATGGGATGAAGCAGACTTTGTTACCCTTGGAAGATGTTCCTAAGGTTGAGATTTTTATGACCGCTAGAATCTGTTTAGTTGATGGAAGGAGATTTCTAGATGGACTGAGACATGAGAACATATGCTATGTATTCCAGTGCCTAAGAAAGTTTAAGAATTGAAGCATGTAGAAAGACAACCTGAGGAGATAAAAGAGTTGCTGAAAAAATATGAGGCTATCATTTTAGATAATGTACCTAATGGATTACCACATGTAAGGAATATTAGTCATTACATGGATATGAGTCTTGGAGCTAGTTTTCCTAATAAAGTAGCACACCGGATGACATTGATAGAGAATGAAGAATTGAATAGACAAGTGCAAGAGTTGTTGAGGAAAGGTTTGATTAGAGAAAGCTTAAGTCCTTGTGCAGTACCTGATTTGCTTACACCTAAGAAGGAGAATGGAGAATGTGTACCGACTCTAGAGCCATAAATAAGATCATGGTGAAGTATAGATTTCCTTTGCCCCAGATGGATGACATTATGGATTGTTTTAGTGAAGCTAAGTACTTTACAAAGATAGACTTGAAGCTCGTGGATATCATCAAATCAAAATCAGAGAAGGAGATAAGTGGAAAACAACATTCAAGACAAATGAAGGACTATATGAGTGGTTGGTGATGCCTTTTGGGCTAACAAATGCACTGAGTACTTTCATGAGGTTCATGAATTAGGTGTTGAAGAAATTCTTGGGTAAATTTGTGATTGTATATTTGGATGCCATTCTAATTTTCAGTAAGACTAGAGAGGAACATTTGTTGCACATAAGACAAGTTTTGCAGAGGCTGAAAGAAGAACAGTTGTTGATAAACATAAAGAAGTGTAGTTTCATGAAGGAGGAATTGGTATATCTAGGATTTGTAATATCAATGGATGGATTGAAGATGGATCCTGAGAAGGTGAGAGATATTGTTGAATGGCCTACACCTAAAATCATTGGAGAGGTAAGATCATTTCATGGATTGGCTAGTTTCTATCGAAAGTTCATTAGGAGGTTATATTTGTAGCCCTATGACTGAGACAATGAGAGGAGATAGGAATGATTTCATATGGAAATTTGGAGCAGATAGAAGTTTTGAATTTTTGAAGCAGAAGGTGACTGAGCAACCAATGTTGGCTTTACTAGATTTTGATAAGGTATTTCAAGTAGACTGTGATGCAAGTGGAAATGAAATTGGAGCAGTTTTAAGTCAAGAAGGAAGACTAGTAGCCTATTTCAGTGAGAAGTTGAATGATGCAAGGAGAAGATATCCAATATATGATCATGAGTTCTATGCCATAGTTCAAGCTTTGAAAAAGTGGAGAAATTATTTGTTATCTAAGGAGTTTGTGTTGTATATGAATCATCAAGCTTTACAATATTTGAATAGTCAAGGTAAGTTGAATCAAAAACACATGAGATGGGTGGAGTTCTTACAAAGTTACACTTTTGTCTTGAAATATAGGAGTGGAAAGTTGAATAGAGTTGTTGATGCTTTGAGTAGAAGAAAGAATTTACTGTCACATACGAGAGTGGTGGTATTAGGTTTTGATGAATTGAGGAACTTGTATAAGGAGGACTTGAATTTTGCAGAACCTTGGAGAGCATGTAGAGAACCAATATTGGAGGATAGAAGTCAATGGTTAGATTATTTAATCCAAGAGGACATGTTGTTTAGAGGAAATCAATTGTGTGTACCCCGAGGCTTGATGAGAGATACATTGTTAAAAGAGAAACATAGTGGAGGATTGGAAAGACATTTTGGAATTGACAAGACAGTAGCATTGGGGAGTGAGAATTAATTATGGCCACAAATTCATAAGGATGTCAAGAAATTTGTACAGAGTTGTAGAGTTTGTCAAGTTGCAAAATGAATTAGTCAGAATGTTGGATTGTATAAACCTTTAATAGTCCCAGAAAGACCTTGGGAGGATATCAACATGGATAAATCATACTTGGTTCGCATAAGACACATAGAGGTAATGATTCAGTATTTGTGGTAGTGGACATATTTTCTAAGATGGCACATTTCATACCTTGTAAGAAGAAAATTGATGTAGTACATGTAGCAATTTTTTTTTTCAGAGAAGTGGTCAGATTGTATGGATTACCTAGGAGTATTGTTTCAGATCAGGATACAAATTTTGTTGGCTATTTTTGGAGGAAACTTTGGAAGAAGTTGAAGACAGATTTGAAGTTTACTTCTACTTTTCACCCACAGACAGATGGATAGATAGAGGTAGTGAACAAATTTTTGGGAAATTTGTTGAGATGTTTGGTTGGAGAGCAGATCAGGAGTTGGGATCTAGCCCTAGCACAAGCAGATTTTTCCTACAATAATTCAGTGAACATGAGTACTGGAAAGACACCTTTTGGGATTGTTATAGGAGTGCAACCTAGAGGTATATCAGAGTTGAGAGACATTGGTAAGGAAAATAAAAGGAGTGCAGAAGCAAAAGAATTTGTAGAACATATGAAGAAAATGCATACTCAATTAAAACAACATTTGGAAAATATGAACCAAAAGTATAAGGAGAAAGCATATGAAAAGAGGAGACATAAAGAGTTTGAATTTGGAGATGAAGTGATGGTGTATTTGAGGAAGGAAAGGTTTCCTGTTGGAACTTATAGTATATTGAAGATGAGGAAGTTTGGACCCTATAGGATTTTGAAGAAGTTTGACTTAGGGAATGCTTATGAGGTGGAGTTACTAGATGACATGGGTATATCACCTATATTCAACATTACAAATTTACACTAGTACCCTTAAGCAAAATTTAGTGAAGATGTTAAGGTGAATTTGGAAGAAAAACTTCCTAAACAACAGTTAGATGAGATAGAAGAGATTTTGGATGTCAGAGATGGAAGGAGGACTCGTGAAAGACAATACATGAAATATTTGGTGAAATGGAAGGGTAAACTAGTTGAGGATTCTTCTTGGATTTCTCGGGCTAAGGTAGACCGTATTGGTATTCCCTTGGCCCTTGCAAAGTGAGAGGCTCACTTTTCATTGACCCCAGATGTCTGATGCATGAGCATCCTTGGTTCTTGGCAATCTTGCATCAACCAAAAATATTTTCATTCAATTTTTTTCTTGTTTTTTTCTTATTCTAGTGCGAGTTGGTAGATCTGGTGCTTCTTCATGTTTTCTCGCCATATCTTGCATACCTAGGATTTCATTGTGGACATGTTCAATTTTTGTATTCCAAGTTTTCAGCTCATTTGAATCTTTTTTCGAAAAGTTATCACTTTCAGAGTATGTGGAATTTTTTGGGATTGGCCTTGAAATAACTTCAAAACCTAACAACTAGCTGGATCAATCACAAACCTTTCCTGTGAATTCCGAATCCTCACGGTGTATTTAGATTTGTTCCATGGAGTGTCCCCGACCTTACACTTAGGTCCACACTTCATCTTACGCATCTACCGTGGATGAGTTTTAGATTTGAGGCTGACCTGTTCTTGCACACATTACACTTTTCTTCTTGGAGATTGTAGCGATCTTTGGCCGACACAGATGTTTATTGACCACTGGATGTGATATGGGTATGCACAAGATCGTGATGGGCCAAAAAGTGGCGATATGTAAGTGATATGATGGCCCATGTGGCTGACGACTTTTTTTTTACCCAAAATTGATGAAACGAAAAAGGTTTTTAGAGGATATTCTCAGCTTTCCACCAATATAAATTATGATTTACTTTGAATTTAATAAATAATTATTATTCATTTTCTATTATAATTACGAATAAAGTCCTGATTGATAGGCTGATTGAAAAAAATCTATAACTTTCAAACGGTATCACATTTTTTGAATCCGAAAGATGTGTCACATTATATGCTTTGCATACTATAGGATTAAAAAAAAAAAAAAAATCATGAATTTTTGACCAAGTTAAGGTGGTTAGACAAACGAACTTTTATATTTTTTAAAAGTTGTAATAAAAAATTCATATTTAATTATTTACTTGGAAAAAAATTATAAAAAAATATGCATCACATTGGGACATGAGTCCTCTACTTATATCTAAAATTTTATAAAAAAATATTATCATTTTATTGTGGTTAGGGTGGTTAGATAGACACCTACTTCTTATTTTTACCTTGAAATTTAAGTACTACTGTATTGGAATTTCAAATTTTCACCAAATAGATTTATTTTTTTAAAATAAAGGTCTAGTAGTTTAGAAACTACATTCAATTTTCTATAGATTCAATTTTTACATTTTTTTGAAATAATATAGATAACCTATTCAAAAATTTATGTCAAGTTGTCTAACTTTGATTTTTTGACTTTTTATTGCCACTTAAGGGCCTGTTTTTTCCATGATGATCCTGCACATACCCATATAAATCTAGTATTGAATCATTAGATTGGTGACAAAATTAAGAAGGTAGATTATGATGTATATAGATTTTGATATGTAGGATTTGCGCTCACATGTATAAGCACTATATCTTGATCATGCTGTAATCAAGCCTGTGCGCCGAATCTGTAAGCCTGGTTGTGGCCGACTATTTGTAATCAATATTTTTGATAATAAGAATGTTTGTAACTGCATTTGACTCCATATTTCATGTTGCTTCTATTGTGTGACTCTTCCTGCATGGTTTGGACTGTTCTCTTTGAGGACCCTCCTACTATGACTGCACCAGTTTGTCATATCCGCTTTGGATTATTGTTGATAGTTATGATTGAATATTTAAGAAGAGAATTATACTTGACATCATAATCTTATTATTACACCAGAAAGGGTTTTGCAAACAACCATCAATCAATATGAGTTTAACATTAGGATCCAAGTAGAAATTATACAACCAATATCAAATCATATTTGAATAAAATATAAACATATTAAGGGAAGGTTAGTCCCAAATTTATGAGTTATTAGATAACCTATTTTTGGAACACATTAAACTATAGTTCCCTACATAGTATTGTTATAATAACTATAAAAAACTACAATAACAACTTGTAATAAGGTTTTTTGAGTATAAACAAAGGCTAATATTCACTAGAAATGCATTGATAAATTAAAAACCTCTTCTTGAGAGTTGTCGCTTCATAATAATGGAGTGGATTGGGTAGTATTTTGTTGTAGACTATATCCCTGTAGGTTGTGAATTCTATGAAAATGTTGTGCTGAAATTGGAATGACACTAACTCTGATTGTGATACTGCCTATTGGAATTCTTATCTATATATATAAAGATAGAGAAAGAGAGAGAGAGAGAGAGAGAGAGAGAGAGAGAGAGAGAGAGTCAAATTTCTACAAGTTAATGAGTAGCAGTATAACAACAACAATATAAGATGACAATGTTAAAATGACACTAGATGATGTTTGCAGAAGCCTGCATGCCAATCACATTCCTAAAAAAAATTGTTTGTTTGCACTTCTCACATGATACCACATTGTACTAGACCATGGTAAATGCAACTTTAATCTCTTTTTCAATTGACAATACTAATTAATTCTAATAACATATCAAGAATTTTGAAGTTTGAGGCTTTTTTGAACAATGAAATCATAAATCCAACAAATTGCTTATAATATTAACTGTTAACTATGAATATGAATCATGATATATTTATTGCCGTTATACTATACTTATTGTTGTCACCTCTGTCATGATTAATTTAATTGCAAGGGCAACTTCAGATCACCATTAAAGGGAAAATAACTCACTAATGAATGAAGTGAATCTATCATGGAATACCTCGTATAGCCCATAGGTACATTTAAAACCACATCTCCTTGCAATGCCTTCACTTGCCCCAAAATTGCATTTCTCTGAGAGATCTTTGCCAATGATGTCATGGCACTAGTATGTTGTCCATTATGGCTGGAAGGTTGTTCACTCTCAACAACATCTAGTTTATTGGCTTGACCATTGATGTATGGAGTTTCAAGGAAAAGGAATAGAGAATGATTTTCTATTGTTGCTTGTTTTACAGAAAAAACATGACCATAAAAGCCTATTCCAAATATTGTTTGTAAAAATTGAGAACCAACCCTACTCTCGTACTTGCTCCAATTTGTCTTCTCCAAAAAGAAACTTTTAACCACTCCAAGTGATGAATTTGGGACAGAAAAATCATTATTTGAACTCAAATTACTTTCCTTTGCATGCACATCATCCAAAAATGAAGGGACTATCTATGCAACCACAACCTTTGACCTTTGATAACCTTAACCAAAAATTCAGCATCTAATGTAGACCGTTGTGACAAGGACTCTACAACCAATAAGTAAACAATAGATTGAGAATTAGGATCAAGAAGAGAAAATACAAACTATTTTGTTGATTCAAGAACCACTAGAGCACCAACAATACTATCTAAAACTTTTAAATCATCAGTCTCCTTGCTTGCAAAAGGCCAACGATGTTGAATTAGAGAAAAAAAACATGGAGCCATGATTTTTTTTATCCAATCCAGAAAGGAAAACCATGTCAAACCTCGTTACTACAAATTTGATCTTGTTAAATGGGGAATTGAAGAACAAATCCTTCTTGTTCGTGTAAATGATCAAAACCTAGGTGTTCCATTTAGCTTTAAGAAGTCAATTAAGGGATTGAATGAATAATTTTTTTGCATGGTTTGGCTGCTAGAATTTACTTTCAAACCCCAGCTGCTAAAATCTATTCAATGGGCCATCAAAGCATGTTTGATTTTACCTTCGTGTAAGCTACCAAATCCTAAGTACTCCGTCTAGCTTGGAGGAACAAGAACAAATTAAAAATTAATAGACAAAAAAATTTAAGTTTTACCTTCTTGAATTTTCTTTCAAATCCTAACTGATATATTCACCATCCTTTCTTCCCCTTCAGGCTTTTATTATACTAGTTCCTCTATAAATGAACAAAAAGTGGGGTCAGGACTATGAATTCGTTAAAGGAAACCAAGGAAAACTTAATTGGCGAATCTTCACCAATTAGCAAATTCTAGGAATCAGGCAAATCGAAATTGGTGAATTTACTATATCAAACAGGGTGTTCAAATCACCTAGATTTCATGAACTATCAGTCCAATACATCTCCATTCGCCAACGGTTTTATTTTTATGAGGCATGTTTAGGAAATAAATTCATGATAATAGACTACGCGTTTCCAATGGACCGATTAATATTTTCGCCTGGAATCCCGGGGAGCATGTCATAAAACACCAACATATTCGCCAATACTATTAAAACAACATTATATGAGGACCCATTAGGCCAATTAAAATTTACAAATAGTTTCTTGTGAAGACCCATTTCGTCAATTAAAATTTATAAATAGTTGCTTATGAGGACCTATTTCACCAATAATATTTAAAAATAATTACACTTGAAGACACATTTTGCTTGAAAATTACAAAGTATTGTTGTATAAGCATGCAGTATTCACCAAATTTTTAACAGACCATTTTAAAATGCCACAGAATTCACCAAATATGGATTGATATAAATACAATTGAAATTGTTATTTATTCTTACACATTTTGTTCAGTTCTGAGGTTCTACTTCTCGATTTAGAAGAGAATTAGCAAGTTTTAGGTATTTTTACTGCACTTCATGAATCAGTTTCCATTGTTCCAAAGTCAAAATTGCAGTTGATGATATTTTATATTGTATTCAATAAACATTGAAATTATTAATCATTGCACTTCATGATACCTTATTTTATATTGCACTCAAGCACTGCATGAATCATATTCCAAACTATAGTTGATGATTTTTTATATTGTATTCAAATAAACTATGAATCATTGCACTTCAGGATATTTTATTTTATATTGCACTTCATGATATTTTATATTATATTGCACTTCATGAATCATATGCCAAATTCAAACTATAGTTGATGATATTTTATATTGTATTCCATCATCCATGAAATTGTGATATTAAAATTAAAATTTTATCTCTTAAAAGGAAATTTAATTTTTCTTTACAAAGAAACTAGCCTCCACTGAGTCCACCCAACTTATCTTCCACATATCAATAATCACAAAAATATATGACATTTTGATTTTATGATTCATAAATTATGAACAATGCAAATTATAGAAATTTGTGTGACAAGATCCATATTATAGTCTACATTGCATCCATAATTTTTTTAAAAATTTCGTAGTGAAGTAGTCCTTCCCCCATTCCTAAAAAAAATCAATACGATTGACCTAACAATGCTTCATTGGTGGAACCCCCATCACAGCCCCGCTGATGGTCCAATGAAAATAGCTCACAACCTAGTATCGGTATACAATACTCTATCAGGTTTACTCCTAAGGTGCTCTCCTGATATACCAATATAGTCAAGTTGTCAACAAAACTAACCATGAATTATAACCATGGGCATGAATTATCAAATGCATAATTTATCCATACACATGTGTAAACATGAATTATAACCATACATCAAATGTTCATCCAATGGTTGAAACTTGAGTAATTTATGATATTAACTTTAAAAAATAAACATGACACATGTGTTTTAAAGTTGTTTAAAACTTTTGTGTGCTAGGATTGACATCAATTCCAATAAATTAATGTTGCAAAGGACTTGATAAAATCTCACCATGTGCTGACCCTCTCACTTAAAAAAAATTAGTAATCACTTGACAGTTGACACTTAGCAGTACAAAGTGCTTTAAATGCTTTGTTTCTCAAAATTGGAATATTAAAGTGAATGAAACATCTTAGGTCTACAAGTTGCAAATTCTTAATCTTAACCGTTGATCTTTCTAAATCTAGTGGTTATAGGGTAATTCTAGAGGTTTAAGTTGGTAAGCCCATTGCTTTGTGCATTTCACTACGGAATGCAACTACAACAATACATCAAATTTTCATCCAAAGGTTGAAACTTGAGTAATTTATGATATTAACTTAAAAAAAAAACATGACACATGTGTTTTAAAGTTGCTTTAAAATTTTGTGCGCTAGGATTGGCATCAAGGCCAAGGGGTCGATAAATTAACATTGCAAAGGACTTGAAAAAATATCACTATGTGCTAACCCTCTCAGTGTCTCACTTAAAAAAAAATCACTTGACACTTAGCAGTACAAAGTGCTTTAAATTTATTTTTCTCGAAAATTCAAAATTGGAACCATTGGTCTGCAAGTTGCATATTCTTAACCATTGATCTTTCTAAATCTAACAGTTATAGGGTGATTTTAGAGGTTTAAGTTGGTAAGCCCATTGCTCTGTGCATTTCATTATAGAATGTAACTACAACCATACATCAAATTTTCATCCAACGGTTCATCTTTCCATTCCCTGATATCGGCAGGAAGTACCATTTTGAGGAAACTCTGAGTCTAGAGTTCAAAATGCTGCCACCTTTCCTCATATGCAGGCTCACTTAACTTTACTAATAGGAGGTTTCCATTTATTTTCCAAGAAAAAAATGCCAATCTGCTACTAAATCCGTTTCTCCAACCTCCTTATTTAAGAGCTATCCTTTCAGAGGATTTAAAAGATTACGTTAAACCTAAAGTTGGCATTTGAAAGCATTTGAGAAGACATGCCTCAATGGAACCTTAAAATTCATTAAATGAGCTGACACTTCAAAAGTTGTGCATCCTGTCAAGGTCGCCCAATCATTGAGAAACAAAACTTTATAACCATTTGTACGGTAATAAAATATCAACCATTGATTTCTAGAAATATAATGGTTCTAGTGTTGTTCTAGAGGTTTCAAATCATAAGTCTAGTGCTTTAGATATTTACTTCCGGAATGCAACTATAGTCGTCCATCAAACACTCATCGAACGGTCCCTATAATTTTTTCGTTGGCATATCCATTTATTTCGCCACTAGATTTTTTTATTATTTTGAGATTCTTTTTAATTTTCAAATGAAAATATATTTTTTGCTTTGAAAAAAGGTTTTCATTGTCAACATTTTTTTTTTCTATTTTGAAAACAAGCTTAATTCATGAATGGAGAAAATTTCTGGTTTGAAAAACGGTTTTAATCGCCAATGAAAAATATTATTTACAATTAAAAAAATTTTCAATTCGCTAAGATTTTCCACAGACTTCTAGGGATTATAAAATACTCACCAATTGGGATTATTTTTTCCCCGAAAAACGTAAAAATTCTCCAATAAAATTAATATTTTTTATCGAGAAGTATATAAGATTCGCCAGGATTTTACACCTTCGCCGAGGGGGGGATTTCTTAAAGTTTTCCCTGAAGGAAACTTCTTAAAACCTCACTAAGCAATTGATCATTCAACAAACACTAATCATTCAAATTGTGAATGCTGAAGATTCAAGAAAATTAGAAAAGAAAGAAACCCTAAGTATGAAACTGTCATAACTTCAACCAATATATCTCACTTCCGCTTAAAGAAAATTGTCACTCAAAATGTTAACTAGTTACTTTAGCTGTCACAATATTTATCAGTGGAACCCTTGATACTTTTTTGATCCTCATTCAAACCCTTAGCTTTTTCCTTTCACATTCAAAATAACTATTGGCTTCAACTCTTAATTAAGTTATGATTAAACCCCAAATTTGCTTTAACTTGTCCTAGACTATAAACAATCTTCAAATTTTATTCATTTTTTAACAGTTTTAAAAATCATTGAAAATATGTTGTGTAAATCATTGCTATGTCCATATTGCTTGTTTTCATGTAACAAAATGAGGTTTTCATGTAAAGAACAAAAGAAAACTTGGGTTTAATAGGTTTTTGGATTACTTATTTTCATGAAGAGCAGCCCAATTTATGAATAAATTGATCACCTGCACCATCATAGCAAAGAATCATACAAATTGAAACAAAAATTTAGATTGCGGCCAAAATAGACCTTGGCTGTATTGATCTCTATAATACACCGATCTAGGCATATATTTAATGGCCATTTCTATGGCAATCTAAAGATGATGTTTTGACTAGGTGATCCAAAGTTGATGTTATCCTGGACTCTTGACTTGCACTGAGCTTCACGCCCTTTTGATTTTCTAAAAATCCCCTTGTCGTTTTTGATGAAAAATCCCTTATCGTTATTGGAAAACCCCGTTTGTTGTGCTTTGTGACCTCTATCCATGCTATTCACTATTCACTATGCCCATTGTGTCATGCCTATGTTTTTCTATTCCCATTCTTTGATTCTTCTGGTGTTCTGTTTGTTTTGGATTGTTGTGGCTTACTATGCAAGTTATTCAAAGGAAGAAGCTTCATAAAAAAGGAAAATGTATGTCCAAAATGCATGTCGAATATTGAAGGAGGAAAAATGAAAAAAAAGAGGGAAATAAAAAAATTATTTTAAAAAAATTATTATTTTTATTGTCTTAATTTAAGAAAATTAAAGAATTAAAAATATATTTAAGATAAAACTAATATTTTGTCTTAAATTAATGTCTTAAAAACCCTTTTTATGTAGTAGTTGGTTCACCAAAATGAAATGAAGACAAATATGTTGCATCAATGAAAATGATGAAACTAGGGTTATGATGGAACTGTATTCATCTATTTCATTAGGAAATGACATCCACATAATAAAATGATTATCAACCCTTAGGTGAATCAAGTCAAAGTGTGAATCTATAGATTTCCTTTTTGTGTCAAGACAGGGTCCTGGTCAGACAACACTTTGGAGAGAAAAAAAATAGTAAATCAACACCAAATCACAATCTATCACTTGGATCTTGAAGATTAAACTCAAAAATGACATAACCAAAAAAAAAATGCATATCAGAGAAGGGAAAAAGCATGTGTACCAGTCACCAAAAGTTAGTTTCTGAAGTTGAACTAGGACTCATTCGTCTAGGGGTGAATGGGTCCTGAGTTAGGGTTTGTCTACAAATTTTAGGAGCCTTTGCTACAGATCCGAGTCTTCCAATTTATCTATGTTTCATGTTCAAAAATTCAGAAATAAAATTTGTAGATGAGTTTACGCGAGATGACAACTTTTATGACAAATTTTACAACTTTGACAAGTTCTCCAAATTTGATCTCCAAAGGGTCTTCAAAATTTGTTCCACTTAAATCTGCAAACAAAAATTAAGAGGGAAAAATGTTTTATTTTTGGTGAATGGAGGTTTTCCTTGGTCAAACCTTGAAATGAAATGAAGCATGCAAGAGGGAATGAAGAATGAACAAATATATGTTACTACTCAACAAAACCTTGAATAAACCTTGAAATGTAGATCTACAATTTGCATGAAATGGCTTCAATAGATGTGCATCTTGAAACTTGGATCATGAAACATACATCATCATATTATCTTCAATAAGATACATGATGCAAGAAGACTTCAACATGATAATTGGATCTTGACTGCTACCATAAATCTACCTTTGAATGCCTTGAATTTCTCTTGAAAATACTCTTGAATTCTAACTTTATCTCATGAAAATCTTCTCATAAAATCCTTAGGTGAGACATAGTGAAATAACCTCATATTTATAGATATGTATCCTCAATGTCCCGAAATTCAAATATTACACTTGTTGACATTGAAATATAGATTTGAAAACATTAAAATACTGCCAAAAACATAATTTAAATTTAGGTCCTAGGTCTAAGGGAGGGCCCATTCGACCATGGGTGAATAATTTAAATTTAGGTCCTAGGTCTAAGGGAGGGCCCATTCGACCATGGGCGAATAATTTAAATTTAGGTCCTAGGTCTAAGGAAGGGCCCATTCACCTATTCACCCATAGGCGAATGGGCCCTAGGTCCCTAAACCTAGGACACACATTGCTCAATGAGAAGTGTTATGTTAAGGCATTTACGAATGTTGGGTTTCCTCTTCAAAAAATGCAATAAAATAGGCTTGGTATGTGATTTAAGGGGCCAATAAAGGAAAATTAAGATTAATTAATTAAAAGAGCCCTAAATAAGTGTGAAAGTGTAAAGTGGTACACTTTACAACACTAAAATAAGGCACAATTAAGTCCAAATTAACTAGGAGGGCCCAGATAAGTGTGAAAATGTAAAAGGGATACATTTTTCTACACTACATTACCATCTACCACCAAGCTCCCTATGATTCACAAAACAACACTCTATTTCTCTCATGGTTCACAACATGCAAAATAATAATATGAAACTCCAATAATAACCTCCAACTCCATTAAAAGCATGTGCCCTTCCCTTCCTTCACATTGCATGTTGTAATGATGTCAGTTTTAGATTTTTATTAACATGCCTCCACATGAACCTTAACTAGCCATGCCTTTATGGAATTCAGCTAGCATTATAGTTACCATGAACAATGCCTTTGATGTAGGCATAACACTTCCTTGTGGTTTTTTAGATCTATTAGACTTTAATTCTCCTTCTTTAACATGCCTCTATTAAGCCAAAATGCTTCCATATTTTGTTGGTATTTATGCTTACATGATATCAAATATAATATATATTTATATATATTCTCAATTATATAACTATTCATATTTGGCATATATGTATATTTAAAAAGATATTTGATAATACTCATATAAAATTTATAAAAATCCATAAATTGAGAAAATGATGATGATGCAACACAACACCTATTAAATGCGAAAGACTAGGCCAAAGATCATAAGATTTAACCTAACCTTACGAGTCATTCCTACTTAGTCAAAACACAAAATAACTCAATGAAAAAAATGGGGTTGCTAACCCAAAGCGGATACATAGACCTACATGAGTGTGTGTTTGACTCATTTGACATTAACCTATTTATTTCCCATGTCTCTACTCTTCTCTCCGATGATACTCTCCCTCTCCCTCAAGGAGGGTAAGAATGTGATCTTGCATTCAACTTAGAAAACCAATACATAGTTAGTCCATTATTAGTCATAACATTATAATCTTGATATAATAATAATCATTAAAATTGAAACACATTGCATTGCACAATAATTTTATCAAAATATTAAATAACATATAATCATCCACTAATTTCAAGAAAAATATACGTGAAAGTTAAAAGTAACCTGCAAATAAAAATGCGGGGTGTAACAATTTGTCTCTTCATATAGCATGGGTTCCCCACCTCTAAGTGAAATATGTGAATGCGTTAGTATCTATAATTACTTAATAAGTACTAGAATGTTATTAAAAAAATAAAACAAAATATTTTTGGGTTATACAAGATTACTCTTACACTTGAGATGCTCATGCATTAATAAACATTAAGTTTCATTTTAAATTTTTTTTTTTTTTTATTATTGTCAATTATCTGGAGTCTAATTGTTTAAATTAAACTCTTCAAAGAAAAGATATATATGTTTTTTAGTGTGAAGATCATTCATGTACATTATTTTATATTTTTTTTGCTTATTATTTAGTGTAACTAGATAAGTAGATTATATTAGTACTATATCATTGTCTCAGGATCATATTGCACACATACCTTTTTTTTTACCTTGTTTAATCAATATTGAATCTATTTTTGAGTTTGGTTGAGGAGAACTTGACCCTCACAAGTTAGTAGCTTCCTTAAAAGTGTTCATCCAACGTCCTTACTAAATTAAAACATCATAAGGTGAAGGTGAATAAGTTGTAGATTGTAAAACTTAACCAAATCAAGTCCATGAGTTCCTTTCATACATCAAAATAAATCTTACACTCACAAGGATTACTTCTATACTCACAAAAATGGTCCCAAACAATATGCAATCAAATTTACAAGTCAATAATAAAATACAAAAATTTAATACATCATGGAAAAATAATTCTCATATTAAAAAAAATGCATTTACATCAAAATCGAAAGTGAATACCCTTAAATTTATTTTTTATAATTTCTACATTTAATTTAATTATTTATTTTTTAAAATAATTTTCAATAATCAATTTGAATCTCTTAAAGATAGTAATTGAAGTATTTAAATAGTCCCAAAAAAAAATACCAGTAAAGAACGTATTGCAGCAAAGAGATTTTACACACACAAAAATATTTAACACACTATGAATTCTATTCATTATAACTAGTTATATGAAGATTTTACAAAACTGTTGTATATAATAGCAAGACCCAAATATAAAAAATAGAGTTCGTAGAATCATTGGAAGAAACTGCTAAAAGAGTTGTTGGGTTTAAACCACGACTGTTGAGTTCCCACGTTACCGCAACTTCACTCTTGTCTTGCTGCGCTACTGCGGTATTACCGCCATACTGCAGCCCTCCTTCTAGCCACCCACAGTATTGTGATTTTACCTCCATACCACTCTCTCATCATAATTCTTGCGTGGTAGAGCGATGTATACTACGATACCACGACCCTTTCTTCAGTTGCTCATGGTAGAGCGGTGTCAACCGCGGAACCATGTCTCTCTTGTCACCTCTCGTGGTAGTGTAGTTTTAGCTCCTTACCGCTAGCCAGTTGTTCGTTGCTCATGGTTGTGCGATGCCCCTGCGGTACCGTAGACTCTTCTCCAATTGCTCGTGGTGGTGTGGTATTCATCCTTTTGGTGGTGTTTTTGAGTTGAATGACAATCTGGCATCCATTGTCATATTTAATTTGTCTAAAACATTATTTAATGTGATTTATTACAGTTTGTGATGCCATTTTTGGAAATTATATGAAGGGAATTTGCATTAACTCTTGTGCTGGCCTCACACACTTTGTGGGTGCAATGAAATAGATTATTTTATATTTATGTTGAATTCTCTAGAAGTTATTTCTAGGATATATATTTGGTTGCTAGGTTGTAAGTGTAACGGAGAAGGAGATAGCTCACAAGAGGAGAAAATAAATATCAGAAGTTTATAATGTTGTGAGATACTTAGAAGAGTGTAGAAGTGAGAAATTGCTTTGTAGAAGGAAGATTGTAAAAGTGAAGAGCAACAGCTCTGTGAGAAGATAAAATATTTTGAATGAATCAATAGAATATATAAATTTTTTGGGTTTATTCTGTATGTTTCAAAATCCTTGTTTAAATTGAGTTAAGTTATTTTTGTACTTTTGTATGCTTCTCTGCTCTCCTATTTCCAACAAGTGGTATCAGAGCAGGTTTGAGAAGATTGTCTAGAGTTAAAAATTTGTAGAAGAAAATGTTCACAGTTGGCTATTGAGAAGAGGGCACTCCAAAAAAATTATTTTCAATTGTTGAAATGTAAGGAGGAGGCTATAGTCCTTCAAAAACATCAGAGGAATGAAGGAGAATGCTTGAAGAAAAATAATTATTGAGAAGAGCCTGAAGAGCCATAGTTTAAAACAAAGAGAAGAAATCACTACCATAGGAGAAGTTGTGCAAAAGCCTAAAAGAAGAAGAAGCCGTTGCAAGGAAGTTTTCAGATTTGTGAAGATAGATAGCAGCCAATTGTTAAAGAGGAAGAGGTTGTGCTGAAGAGAAAGATTGTGAAGAACACTAGTTTCCCGATCAAACGAAGTGTTGTAGAGCTAGTCACTGAACAAGAGGAAACATAGGTTGTAGAAGATTAAAGGCACACAAAGCTGCTAAATCCCTGTAACAAAATCAAGTAAGGTAAGCTGAAACTTTCTTTTATAGATGGGGAAAATTGGAAAAAGATTTAAAAAGGAAAATAAAAATTTGGTAATTGCAAAAGATGTTCACATTTTAGAAGAAGAATTAATAATGCTTAAAGATTAATTGGACAATGTTAAAGAGGATAACAGATGTTATTTTGAAAAAATAAAAGAGATGCAAAAAGAGCAGTGTATACTGCTAGATGAAAATGATGATCTTGAGAAAGAATTGGGAAAAGTCAAAAATAAAAGTGGAGAGCTAGAAGAAAAACTGAAATCATTTGAAGATATTAAGAAAATAAATGAGGAATTTGAACAAAGAGTAAAGTTGTTTGATGAAATAAAGAAAAATAATAAATACTTGGAAGGAAAATTGAAGAGATTGGAAGAAGCAAATAACTTATAGTTAAATGAAATCACAAAATTAAAAGAAGAGAATGATAAATTAGGAGCATGCAATGAATGTGTGAAGTCAAAGCCCTCAACTTGTGATGTTTCATGTTATACAATAGATTTGTGTTCTTCCTTTGCTAAATCTGATTTTGTTGAAAATATTGGTGATAAAGGATATCAAGATGGACAGGTTAATGAGTTTGCAAATATTGCCAGTTGTGATGATGAATTTGAATCTAAAAAAAATGCTAGTTGTTTTGAAAATAATGTTGGATTAAAAATTATGAAAATAATGGGTTACACAGGACAAGGATTAGGAAAACATGATCAAGGAATGAGAGAGCCAATTGAGGTAACAATGAGGCCAAAGTATGAAGGTCTTGGGTATGTCCTAGGTAAGGGAAATAATGCAACAAGTGCAAGTAATTTTTTTCAAGAAATGAAGAATGTTGAGTGTACGCATTGCCATAGGAAAGGGCATACCAAGGATAAGTGTAGGGCTTTACACCCCTGGAGTGTTTGTGGTTCAAAAAATCATCATGAGAAAATATGTTGGAATAAAGTATCAACGAATGAATCTATATTAGAATGTATAAAAATGGATGGTGGATGGGTCTGTGAATCAAGTTGGCAGAAGCTTATAGGTATGTTTAAAAGATTGTATAAATGTTCATATGAAAAGATCAATAAAAATTATGAAAGGTATGGATGCTCAAAAGGGATGAAAAATATTTTGAGAGAAAATAAATTGTTGTCTTATGAGACATTTTCAGATTGTGAAGATATTGAAAGTTCCATGTTGATGTTTTGAAACAAGAGTTCAAGAAAATGCTACTGCAGTAGAAAAATCCAAATGAATGGCATTATTATTGAGAGTAGAAAAAGTTTTGACAAGTTAGAAAACATGGTTGCAATCACAAAAAAAAGAAGTGCAAGAATAATCCACAAGAGTTTCCAAGTTTGAGTGTTAGATGCCCTGTATGCAAGGGGTCATATGCAAGGAGATACAAAGATTCAGAGAAGTAGCTAAAGCTACCACTGCAAAAATTTAAATTTTGGTACAAAAGCAGTTGTTGAAGAACCAATTAAAGTAATGCTCAAGGATTTTTTGAAAAGAAGGCATATGAAGTTGTCAAGAAGGAAAATTACAATAAAATTTGATTGTGGGTTGGAGAGAAGCCATCAGCACATGAATGAATAAAAAAAAGGAGGTCACAACCATATGTAGCTGTTAAGGACACCATCTAAGGTTTTATTATGCATGAAAAAAGTGATATGAGATGACAAATGAAAGATTGCAAGACTTAGAAATCTGAAAAATTGTTTTGATTAAGGAGAAGTTTGAAAAGTTACAATAGTTAAAAGGCGTCATGGTTTGTATGGTAGCAACCACAATGTGAAGAGTTTATTTTGAAAGAGAAGTTTTGTGTTCTTGGCCATATCTAATGATTGAAAGAAAAGGAAATGAAGAGGTGTCTGAAGGTTCTTTTAATGAAACGCTGATCAGAACTATGGAACAAGGAGGAAGAGATTGCCAGAATACAAACTACAATTGTTGAAGGAAAGTGAAACAACTATTGGATAAATAAATAACACAGTAAAATGTAGAAACATTCAGTAAGTAATGTATGAAGATAAAAGATGAAACTAATGATAGGATCCCGAAGCACCAACCATGTGACTCTATGGGAAGAGTAGAGAAAAATCAAGAATAGGTCATTGAAAGGAATGAAGCCACAAAACAGATTGAAAAAGAACTGCATGATGTAAAAAGGAATATTGAGAAAGATCAATCAGTCTTAAAAGAAAAACTTGCAAGTAGAGAACAAGAAGATATTCAAAGGATAACTAATGAATACCAAGCTATGCTTGAAGTAAGGAAACAAGGGAAATGTAGCAGACATTAGGGAGCTTGAAATTCAATGCAGAAAAAAAAAGAAAAGTAAAAGAGAACAACAAGTGGAGAAAAAATGGCTGAAAAATTAAAAGAGAAGGATGCAAGATTGAGGAATGTGAAGGAAAGAGAGAAATCATGCAAGATTAAGGAAAAAGAAATTGAGACTCATATGAAAAAACTAGAGATAGAAAGAGATGAAATGAACATTTCAAAAAAAATTATTGAAAATTCTAAGGCAACATTGGAAGAAGAGAGAAAATAGATTTGTAAAGAACAACAGAGATTGGAGCTCACAAAAAAAGAAAGGGATGATTTGCAGATTTTACAAATCAAATTGAAAATAGGAGATCGATAATTTTAGACAACAAGAGTAGGAACTATTAAGAAAGATGAGGTGCTGAATGTTGAGAAAGAAAAATTTGAAATAGAGTGGGAAATTCTTGATGAGAAAATAGAGCAACTCAAAAAGGAGTTACAAAAGGTTGATGACGGGAAGAAGAGAGTATCCAAATAGCTGAAAGATGAAGAAGAAAGTTTAAAACAAAAGAGGAGAATTGGAGAGTTGGAGAATGCCATTCGTAATAAGATAGGAGAATGTTTTTTTTAGGGATGAGCGTTGAAAGAAATTAAAGAGATTGTTAGGGCACCATCAGTTGCAATAGTTGTGATTAAGGGGGAGTGTTGGATTTTAACCCCAACTGCTGAGTTCTCATGTTACCGCAACTTCCCTCTTGTCTCGGTGTGGTATTGCGATATTACTGCCATACCGCAGCCCTCCTTCCAGTCACCCATGGTACTATAGTTTTACCACCATACCGCTCTCTCCTTATCAGTCTTGCGCGGTAGAGCAGCGTCTACAGCGATACCGTGATCCTTTCTTTAGTTGCTCACGGTAGAGCAGTGTCAACCGCAGAATCGCATCTCTCTTATCACCTCTCGAGGTAGTGCGATTTTACCTCCTTATTGTTGGCCTTTCATTCATTGATCACGGTTGTGCGGTGCCCCTAAGGTACCGCAGGCTCTTCTCCAGTTGCTCACGGTGGTGCGATATTCATCCTTTTGGAAAAATTTTTGAGTTGAATGACAATTTAACATCCGTTGTCATATTTAATTTGTCAAGGACATTATTTAATGTGATTTATTACAATTTATGATGCTAGCTTTTGGAAATGATATGAAGGGAATTTGCATGAATTCTTGTGCTTGCCTCACATGCTTTGTGGGTGCAATGAAATAGATTATTTTATGTTTATGATGAATTCTCTAGAATTTGTATTTAGGATATATATTTGGTTCCTAGGTTGTAAGCGTAACAAAGGAGATAGCTCTCAAGAGCAGAAAATAAATATCAGAAGTTTGTAATGTTGTGAGATACTTAGAAGAGTGTAGAAGTGAGAGATTTCTCTATAGAAGAAAGATTGTAAAAGTGAAGAGCAACAAGTCTATGAGAAGATAAAATATTTTGAATGAATCAATAGAATATATAAAATTTTTGGGTTTATTCTGTATGTTTCAAATTCCTTGTTTAAATTGAGTTTAGTTGTTTTTATACTTTTGTATGCTTCTCTGCTCTCATGTTTCCAAAAAGAGTAACAAAAATAAGAGTTTATGTCTTTGTTACATAGCAGAACGCATAACAACAATAAGAAAGTTTTTTAAAAAGAAAACAGTGAGAGAAAGAAACTGCTTCGATCAACTATCACTGATAGAATTTCCTGTAGAATTGGGTCAACTGTGAGAAATATTTCTTAGTTTCCATTGTGAATATAGTATTTACGAAATTCAACTTTATTTGTCACTCAATGACCAGGCATTAAACATTGATAATATGATATTTATTTATTTAATGCAGTGTTACCCATATTTATAAGAATGTATAATATGACATTTATTGTATCTTGCTCCCCTATAAATTAACCATTCTTAGAGGAGAATTGCAAAGGAAAACAATACTTGAAGAAAATGAGAATACCGAACATGGGTATGTGTAGGATCATGATGGGCCAAAAAGTGGCGATATCTAAGTGATATGATGACCCATGTGGCTTACGACTTTTTTTACCCAAAATTGATGAAACAAAAAGGGTTTTTAAAGGAGATTCTCAGCTTTCCACCAATATAAATTATACTTTACTTTGAATTTAATAAATAATTATTATTCATTTTCTATTTGAATTATGACTAAAGTCTTGATTGATAGGCTAATTGAAAAACATCTATAACTTTCAAATAGTCTCACATTTTTTGAATCCAAAACATGCGTCACATTCTATTATTTTCATACTATAGGATTAAAAAACAAAATTGAATTTCAAAAAAGTTTTGACCAAGTTAAGGTGGCTAGACATACGAGTTTTAATATTTTTTAAAATTTGTAATAAAAAAATCATAATTAATTATTTACTTGGAAAAAAATTACAAAAAAATATGCATCACATTGGGACATGTCTCCCCTACTTATATCTAAAATATTATAAACAAGTATAATCATTTTATTGTGGTTAGGCGGTTAGACAAACACCCGCTTCTTATTTTTTCCCTGAAATTTAAGTACTACTACATTGAAATTTCAAATTTTTACCAAATAGATTTTTATTTTTTGAAAATAAACCTAGTAGATTAGAAACTACATTCAATTTGATACAGATTCTATTCTTACATATTTTTGAAATAATAAAGATAACTTATTCAAATTTTTACGTCAAGTTGCCTAACTCTAATTTTTTGAATTTTATTGCCACTTAAGGGCCTGCTTTTTCCATGATGATCCTGCACATACCCACATACCCAGTGTATTAGTCAGTATGTTGCTGCATCTGCATCTGCATCCATGTTATGCATGCTTATTATTATCTACAACCTCCTCTCCACTTCTTTCAATTTCAATTATGAAGTTGATGTACTGATTGATGTGAAGAGGATGATATTGCAAGACCCTTTCAATGCTCTGCGAACTTGGGATCCCTCCTCGCCCAGTCCCTACAAATGGGAGCATGTAAGTTGTGACCCGTACAACCATGCTTACTGGGTGTAAGTCTGCATTTCTCTTCCTCTTTCTTTTCCATATGCTATGAAATTCTCTTCTTCTTTTGATGTGAACAAATTTCACAAGGATTTGACTAACCAAATTTTTTATGGGGTTCTCTCTCCTAGGATCAACAATCTTTAGAGTTTATGGCTTTTGTAAGCTTATTTTCACATTTACACTGCATAATGCAAGCTTTCTAAATTTTGATAGTGGTGTTTTCTTTGCAATCCAGACTTGGTGTGGTGATGTTGTGGAAAAGAAGTGCTCAAACGAAAGCTTAGACCCTTAGAATTAAAATGGAGTTTAATCAGAGGGTACAGTCTAGATTTAGTGTTGTGGTCTGATTTATAACTTTTAATGCTGGTCGATCTAAAATATAGGGACAGATGGATACAACGTTAATGTAATGCTCATTTCATTAATACTATTGAAATACAACTTGTAGATTAGATTTTAGATTTTCGTTTGGTGCAGAGGAATCAACATTAGGCATGATCAGGCCCTTATAACTTCAGAGAAATTTATTTTATGTTTAATGCATTTTTTTAATTAGATAAACAAATACAAATATGGGAAATTAAATGTTTAGTATATTTTAAGAAATGTATGAAAAAATTAATGATATCATTAAAAAAATTTAATAGAAGAATGCTTTTCTATCATAATCTGTTGGAGAATATATTTGCAATGTATAGTACAAAATTTTGAGACAATTTCCTTGCAACGTGATAACTTATTTATAATCAAATAAGGTGGATCCTATAATCCAGACAAGTTGAACTCTACAATCTAAAATCACAACCAGATTCAATACAAATGTGCGTTTGGGAAAATTAAAAGAACAATGAAGAATGAATTTGATGGATCACAAAAAATCTACATGACCTAAATATATCTTTTGACCTATGTGTTTGACCTCCCACAATTTTAATTCCACTATTATCCAACATGGCTTGTGGAGTTCTATCTCAGATGACATCTAGGAAAAAGAAATCAGCAAAATGTTGGAAATAATTCCAACTCTTGCGCATCCCTCCATTTTGATTTACTGCGTTACCTCAGCCTTGAGTTCAGTCTCCTACGGTTGTGTAGTGCCTACCGCCTTACCGCACCCCTTTGTCTTGTCCCCCGCGGTTATGCGGTTTCCACGACATACCGTTGCTCTCTCTCTTTCCTTCGGTTGTTGCACGGTTATACTGTGGCCCTGTGGTCTATCCTCCTGATCCTTGCGGTAACACAATTTTCTCCTACTTCACCATAGTACCATCATATGCTTCCTCCCTCCTCACAATAGAGTGGTCTTACCATGGTACCATTGGCTAGTTCCTTCCTACTCGCGGCTGTGCAGTTCCTTTGGCTTACCGCGGTACCATTGGTGTGTTCATTGACGCTCACAGTGGAGTAGTACCATAGGTTTCTCTCTCCTTCCTCGTAGTTGTGTGGTATAGCTTGTTTTTGATGGCGTGTTATGTGGATGTCTTGCTGGCATCTTTTATTTTTGATTGGACTATGCAAGGACAACTTTAATGTGATTGGACAATTACAATTGGGCATATCTTTAATGCCTTTAATTTTGTAATTAAAGCTTTTAATTTTTGTAGCCGTGAAAAAATGTTACTTAATAGTGAAGTTGGTGAGTCTTTTAAGAGTGCTCTGAAGAAGCAAAAAATTTTGCAAGCTACTCTATGAGAATTTTTTTATGAATAAGATAATTTATTTCTCTATGTTATTTGAGTGATAAATTACTTTAGTTTTACTGTGCATCCTTTGCCTTTTTCCTTCATGTGGTATCAGAGAAGATTCTTCACAACTAGTATTGTCTTAAAAAAATTGTGAAAAAATGGCAGCAAGCACAAGCTTGACAAATCCTCAAATCCCACAGTTAAATGGGAAGAACTATGATTATTGGGAAATTACAATGAGGGCATTATTTTTCTCACAAGACTTATGGGAGTTAGTGGAGAATGGATTTCAAGAGCCTGCTGATGTAGCAACATTCAATGCCTTGAAAAAAGAAGAGAAGGACTTATTGAAAGACAATAAAAAGAAGGATTCAAAATCTCTCTTTTTTATTCTACAAGGAGTGCATGAGACCATTTTTCCAAGAATTTATGCAGTAACCAGATCTAGACAAGCATGGGATTTACTTCAAACAACTTATCAAGGAATGGAGAAAGTCAAAATAGCTAAGTTACAAATATTGAGAAGGGAGTTTGAGACTCTGTATATGAAGGACAATGAATCAATAGATTCATTCTTTACCCAGATTATTGGACTAGTAAACCAGATTAGATCACATGGTGAGACACTTTAAGATGTCAAAGTTGTTGAGAAGATTTTAAGAAGTTTACCCACAAGATTTGAAACAATTGTTGTAACCATAGAGGAAACGAAGGACCTTACCCAATGTTCTGTTGATGAGCTTTTTGCTTCACTCATTTCTCACAAGAATAGGCTGAGAAGATCAACAAACATGTCATTGGAGCATTATTTCAAGTCACAAGCTTCAATAAACCAAGGAAGAGGCAGAGAAAGAACAAATTTCAGAGGAAGAGGAAGAAATTTTTATAGAGGAAGAAGCAGCCCACCAAGTTCAAGTGGAAGAGGAAGTAGCCAAAACCCATCTCAGAATCAACCTCAAGGTCAAAGGTATGATAAGTCTCAAGTCCAATGCCACTACTAGAAATTTTTTGGACATTATATGAATGAGTGTAGGAAGAAACAATATGATTTTGGTAAAAAAAATATAAATTTTACAAAAGAGAGTCAAGACCAAATACTAGATAAGAGTACAATGTTTTTGGCTTGTAATATTGCACAAGCAAGTGAAAAAGATGTTTGGTTCTTAGACTCATGCTATAGCAACCATATGACAAGAAATTTAGATTTTTTTTCATGTTTAGATGAAAATGTTAAGTCTGATATCACCTTGGGGAATGAAAACAAAGTGTCAGTTAAAGGAAAGGGTAATTTCAACATTCTAACCAAATAGGGGGAGCAAAAGTATATTTCAAATGTGTATTTTGTGTCAGGTCTAAAACACAATTTAATGAGTGTTGGTCAACTTGTTCAAAAGGGATATAGGGTAACCTTCAAGAATGGTCTATGCATAATTTTAAACAAATACCCTAGTAATCAGATCATTGCTAAGGTCAAAATGACAAATAACAAAATGTTTCCCTTAAAAGTTAAGCCAGATTTGAATACTAATTATGCACAAGCACAATAAATCACAACTGGCATGCAGACTATCTTTCAAGCAGAAGTAAAAGATGAAAAATGGCTATGGCACTTGAGATTTGGTCATCTAAATTTTGGAGGTTTAAATTTGCTTCATAGGAAAGGTATGGTCAAGGGACTACCTCTAATTGAGAAACCTAAGAGAGTTTGTGAAGGATGCATTTTAGGAAAGCAACATAGGGAATCATTTCCAGCAGGGAAATCAACTAGAGAAAAAGCCCCTTTGGAGATTGTTCATTCAAATTTGTGTGGGCCAATGCA
Source organism: Sequoiadendron giganteum (assembly GCA_007115665.2). Lineage (NCBI taxonomy): Eukaryota > Viridiplantae > Streptophyta > Pinopsida > Cupressales > Cupressaceae > Sequoiadendron > Sequoiadendron giganteum. Next base: position 624,758,310 of record CM021107.1, read on the forward strand.
AACACCTTCAATAGGTGGTAGTATTTATTTCTTGAATTTTATTTATGACTATTCAAGGAAGACATGGGTTTATTTTTTAAAGCATAAAAGTGAAGTGTTTGTTTTCTTCCGTCAGTTCAAGTCTCTTACTGAAAAAAAGAGTGGTCATTACATTAAAGTGTTGAGGACTGATAGAGGAGGAGAATATATTTCAAAAGAGTTCTTAAATTTTTGTAGAGATCATGGAGTTCATAAGCAGTTTACTACCAGATATACACCTCAACATAATGGGGTAGCTGAAAGGAAAAACAAAACAATCATGGAAATGGATATAAGTATGTTGAGAGCCAAACATTTGACAAATGAATTTTGGGCTGAAGCTGTATCATGTTTAACATATATAATGAAAAAGTTCCCAAAACAAAGTGTTATGAACATTATTCCTGAAGAAGCATGGACAGGCATAAAACACAATGTTTCACATATGAGAGTTTTTGGATGTGCTGCATACGTAATGTGCCTGACAAATTGAGAAGAAAGTTAGATAATAAAGGAGAGAAATGCATATTTGTTGGATATAGTGATGAGTCCAAGGTGTACAAGATTTATAATCCAACAACTAATAAGGTCATAATAACCAGAGATGTACAGTTTGTTGAAGATGAAGCATGGGATGGAAGTAGATAAAGTACAATTAATGTATCTATAAGTATACCTCAAGAGGAAAATGAAATCTCTATTCTAATAAATATTCCTACTAATGTGACCTCTTCTATGCCCATTCAAGTTTAGGCAAGTTGTCAACAAGGGACACCATCATCAAATGTAAGAGCAACAACAAGAGGACTGCAGATGCCATCTACAAGAAGAACTTTTGGTGCAGGACCATCAAGTCCACATTCTACAAATTCAAGTGATTTATCAAATCCAACATTAGAAAGCATGAGAAGACAAAAAATTAGAAACATAAGGGATATTTATAATCAAAATTATGGTAAAAATAATTCAGAAAAGTTTACACTTTTTGCATTTTATGCTCAAGCTAAAGATCCAATTCACTTTGAAGATGCAATTAAAGAAGATTATGTGCAATGGATGAAGAGATTGATGCAATTGAAAATAATCAGACATGGGAGTTGGTGAGTCTTCCAAGAGACAAGGATATAATAGGAGTCAAATGGGTTTACAAAACTAAGTTAAATGCTTATGGTGAAGTGCAAAAGCATAAATCAAGATTAGTTGCAAAAGGTTATTCACAGCAGTGAGGAATTGATTAAACTGAGACTTTTGCACCTATAGCTTGTCTTGATAAAGTAATAATGATACTGGCCATAGCAGCACAAAAAAAATGGTTAGTTCATCAAATGGATGTGAAATCAACATTTTTAAATGGCTATCTTGAAGAGGAAGTTTATGTTGAACAACCACTTGGATATGAGATATTGGGCCAAGAAGACAAAGCCTACAAGCTAAAGAAAGTGTTGTATGGTCTCAAACAAGCACCAAAAGCTTGGTACAATAGAATTGACAGTTATCTTATACACAACGGCTTCATCAGATGCAACAACGAGCCTACATTCTATACCAAGATGAATGAAAAAGGAGAAATTCTAATTATGTGCTTGTATGTTGATGATTTAATATTCACTAGTGATCTGTCAATTGATATGTTTAAAGGAGCTATGATGAAATAATTTGAAATGATAGACTTGGGTCTCATGAAATACTTTTTAGGCATTGAAGTAAACCAAGATGAAAACGATATTTTTATTTCTCAGGCAAAGTATGCAAGTGATGTTTTGAAAAGGTTTCATATGTTGAATTGTAAATCTCCACCCACTCCTATAGTGACTGGATTGAAGTTGAGTAAAGAGGATATAGGCTCAAATGTTGATCCAAACTTGTATAAACAACTAGTTGGTAGTCTTATGTATTTGACAACCATAAGGCCAAACATAATGTATGCAATAAGTTTGATTTCTAGATTTATGGAAACTCCTAAAAACACACATTGGAAAGTTGGGAAAAGAATTTTGAGATATATAAGTGGAACAAAGAATTATGGGATTCAGTAATCAAGATCAGATGAATTCAAGTTGTTTGGATACACTGGCAGTGATTGTGGTGGGAGTGTTGATGACAAAAAAAGCACGTCTGGTTATTTTTTTCATTTTGACACTGGTGTAGTTTCATGGGCTTTGAAAAGCAACCAATTGTCACTCTTTCATCAAATGAAGTTGAATATGTAGCAACAAAAAGTGCTTCTTGCCAGGCAATCTAGATGAGGAGAGTACTAAAAGAACTTTAAAATGAATAGGAGGATGCAACAAAAATATACTATGATAATAATTCTACAATTGCACTTTCAAGGAATCCAATCATCCATAAGAGGAGAAAACACATTGACACAAGATACCACTTCATCAAAGAACTAATCAACAGTCGAGAAATCATTTTGGTTTTTTGCAGGTCTAAGAATCAATGCGCAAACATCTTCACTAGAGCACTTGGAAAAGATAGTTTCATATTTCAAAGAGAGCGACTGGGAATTGTCAATGGTAGTAGTTGTAATTAAGCGGGAGTGCTATAAATAATTCCAACTCCTGCACATCCCTCCATTTTGATTTACCATGTTACCTTGGCCTTGAGTTCGGTCTCCTACAGTGGCGCCATGTTACCTCGGCCTTGAGTTCGGTCTCCTGTAGTGGCGCGGTGCCTACCGCCTTACCACACCCCTTCTTCTTGTCCCCTGTGGTTATGCGGTTTCCCTGCCATACCACTGCTCTCTCTCTTTCCTTCGGTGGTTGTGCGGTTATACCGCCGCCCCGTGATCTATCCTCCTACTCCTTGTGGTAACACGGTTTTCTCCTACTTCACCGTGGTACCTCCAGATGCTTCCTCCCTCCTCATGGTAGAGTGGTCTTATTGCAGTACCGCTGGATGGTTCCTTCCTACTCATGGTTGTGTGATTCCTTTGGCTTACCATGGTATTGTTGGTGTGTTCATTGATGCTCGTAGTGGAGTGGTACCCCGTGGTACCGCAGGCTTCTCTCTCCTTCCTCACGGTTGTGTGGTATAGCTTATTTTTGACGGCATGTTATGTGGATGTCTTGCTGGCATCTTTTATTTTTGATTGGACTATACAAGGACAACTTTAATGTGATTAGACAATTACATCTTTAAAGCTTTTAATTTTTGTAGCCGTGAAAAACTGTTACTTAATAGTGAAGTTGGTAAGTCTTTTAAGAGTGCTTTGAAGAAGCAAAAAAATTTGCAAGCTGCTTTGTGAGAATTTTTTATGAATAAGATAATTTATTTCTCTATGTTATTTGAGTGATAAATTAATTTAGTTTTTTTGTGCATCCTCTGCCTTTTTCCTTCACAAAACACGTTTTATGTATAATTATGGCCCTCTTCAAACTCTGAACTTGATTCATCTGGATACAATTAAGCATGTCTCTCTCTCTCTCTATATATATTACACATTTCTTTCTAAACAAAATCATTTAGGCAACAAAGAATCTGCCACTATTTTTTGGCACCAAAACCTATAATAAATCACCATGGAATAAGCATGGACTTCTTCCAGCTCCCAAAGCTATTCCTTTAAAATGCCACTTTCATCTCCTCTCAAACAAATCTAAACCCGTTGACAAAATTCTATTTTCTCTAGCAGACGTTGGGCCTATTATGCATTTGAGATTTAGCAGTTGTGCTGATCAATTCAATATGTTTAGCTAAAGCAATAAATAATTAGTCCATAGCATCTCTCCCTCACCTTGCACAAGGTTAGTGTTTGAGTTACAATTATTTCATTTTGGCTTAAGCTCCTTATAGACCCTACTGTCAAAATGCTAGAATTTTTTTTTATGGAGCTTTTGTCTTTGATACAAATCCAACCAATGGAACCCAAGAGAATGCAGAAAATTCATAGAGCAGTAAATTCTCCGCTTCAGCATGCACAGTCGCAAAGTGTTGTTAACATGAGAATTGTTTTGTCACAACTAATTATCCATCTGATTGAAGAGTTTATTTGGCATAAAGTAAGTTTTTTTGTTGGGGATTGTGTTCCTTGGTTGAAGTATCTTGATTTGTAGGGGTATAAGAAGGTTATGATGAAGCTGCAGAAGTGATTAGATTTTTATTTCCAGAAAATATTGGAACAACGCATGGAGAAGGGATTGAAAGAAAAGGAAGAGATAAAAAACATTGTTGATGTACTCATTTTGCATGCAAGGAAGAGTGGTGAAGCAAATTATAATAAAGATTTTTTTGTTAAAAGGGTTGCAATTGTAGGTTGTTTGGCAACTTTACCTTTGTGAGTTTTTATCTTTTAGTTAGTATGCTTTTTGTGTGAATCCCAAAGATTCTATTAGGAGAGGAATCAAATGATTTAGAGTTGCAATTGTAGGTTGTTTGGCAACTTTACCTTTGTGAGTTTTTATCTTTTAGTTAGTATTCTTTTTGTGTGAATCCGAAAGATTCTACTAGGAGAGGAATCAAATGATTTAGGGTTGCAATTGTAGGTTGTTTGGCAATTTTACCTTTGTGAGTTTTTATCTTTTAGTTAGTATGCTTTTTGTGTGAATCCCAAAGATTCTACTAGGAGAGGAATCAAATGATTTAGAGTTGCAATTGTAGGTTGTTTGGCAACTTTACCTTTGTGAGTTTTTATCTTTTAGTTAGTATGCTTTTTTTGTGAATCCCAAAGATTCTACTAGGAGAGGAATCAAATGATTTAGGGTTGCAATTGTAGGTTGTTTGGAAACTTTACCTTTGTGAGTTTTGATCTTTTAGTTAGCATGCTTTTTGTGTGAATCCCAAAGATTCTACTAGGAGAGGAATCAAATGATTTAGTGTTGCAAATTCAACCAGTGCTCTTTCTACTAGAAATATAATCTCAACTAATTAATTGTGCTAGTTCTCTCCAATTAAGCTTTTGTATCAACATTAATGACATCTTAATGAGAACTTTTTTGTAGAAAGATTTTTAGAGATTTGATATGATTTTGCATTAACTCTTACATGCTTTATGGGTTGTAAAAATAATAATTTTTTATTCCTTTTTCTCCACAATAGCTTTTTACCTTTTAATACTTCATTGTTGTCATTTTTTGGTATGAAAAGTAAGAAAAAGAGAAATGAAGCTCTACAACAACAAGGAAGAATAAGGAGTAAGGTAGAAAATAGGGAAACAAATCTCTGTTGTAACTACATAGTTTTACTACATATATGAACCTGATTTTGTCTATTTTTTGCTGTGTTAATTTGTGTGTGTTGTGAACAACATTTATATGGATTTTTATTTATCTTTTTACTTTTGTATGAAAATTTCAGTTTGGTTCCGTATTTTTATTTCTGCTTAAATCCTCTTCTCCTTTTCCCATATCTGGTATCAAATATTTGGTTTAAACCCCTTGTCTCTCCATTTTCCTAGGTCTGCTCATTTTTTGTTTGATAGCCATTGATGGATTCCACATCTGGTGCACCTTTCTCTAGTCGAAAAACCCCCATTTTCACAGGAAAAAATTATGAGTATTGGTCTTTAACCATGAAAGCCCTATTTCGGTCTCAAGATGTTTTGGATATATTTGAAAATGGTTATGCGGAACAAAGCAAACCAAGGAACATATAATGCACTCACACAAGAAAAAAAAGATACTCATATAATGCACTCATGAAGCAATGCATAAAATCATACTCCCAAGAGTAGCAACAACAATGCAAGCAAAGGAGGCATGAGATACACTACAAACAACTTATCAAGGTAAGGACAAAGCTAAAAACTGCAAAACTCCAGTTGCTTAGAAGAGATTTTGAAAACATAAATATGAAAGATTCAAATTATGTGGAATCATTTTTTACACATGTTGTTGGGCTTGTGAATCAAATAAAATCACATGGGGAAATGATAGAAGAGACAAGAATAGTTGAAAAAATGTTAAGAGTTCTACTTGCTAAGTTTGATCCTTTAGTTGTTGCTATAGAGGAAACTAACAATTTAACTCATATGACAATGGATAAGTTGCATGCCTCTTTGATACACCATTAACATAGGCTGAATAGATCAAACACTTCCATAGAAAATTCATTCTCATCTCAGGCTTCAATAAGCCATGGAAGAGGTAAAAGTAGATTCACTCCTAGGGGTAGAGGAAGAAACACATTTAGAGGACGTATCAGGAGTCCTGCAAACCAAGGTGGAAGAGAACATAACAATGATCACTCTCATAATTATTCAGCTAATCAAAGACAAGACAAGTCACATGTTCAATTTCATTACTGTAAGAGGTATGGTCACTACTCTTTTGAATGCAGAAAGAAACAACATGATCAAGGAAGAAAAAATAAAAATCCTCAAGAAAAATCTATAAAAAAATATGTGTTTATTGCATGCACAAATATTGCTAAAGAAATTCCTACGAAATTACTGGTTGAATGCAATATGGTTGAAGAGAGTCCAAATGATATTTGGTATTTAAATTTTGGTTGTAGCATTTATATGTTTGAAAATCAAGAGTTATTTTCTAGCTTAGATAAATTAGTTACTTTGAAATGTCACTCTTGGCAACAATAATCAAGTGAATGCTATGGGAAAAGGGAATATTGATATTCTAATGAAAAAGGGGGAGCAAAAAATCATTCATGATGTTTTTTATGTTGCTGGTCTAAAGCATAATCCAATGAGTATTGGTCAATTAGTGCAAAAAGGATATATAATCTATATGAAGGATAATGGATGTGTTATTGTTGATAAAGCTCCTAGTACTCAACTGATAGAATATATACAAATGACAAGAAATAGAATGTTCCCATTGAGGTTGAAACTTGATATCAAAAGAAATGCAGTTGGAGCTCATCATATATCAGAAAATACACAAGTTGGAGCAGTTTTAAAGGCTGAAAATTCTCAAAATACCTCTCAAAGTTGCGCCGGAAAAGAAAAAAGTTGCTCTAGAAAAGAACAAAATTGCTTCAGAAAATAACTAAGTTGCTTTGGAAAAGAACAAGTTTTCTTTAGAAAAGAGAAAATTGGAACTAAAGTTGAAAAAAATGATAGTGTAACTATTAAAATAGCTTTTCAGTCAATTGTAAAGAATGAGTCTTGGTTATGGCATCTAAGATTTGGTCATTTAAACTTTGGAGGTCTGAGTTTGTTGCATAAAAAGAATATCGTTAAAGGATTACCATTGATTCAAAAACCGAAAAGAGTATTGAAGGGTGCATCTTGCGTAAACAACATAGAGAGACCTTCATTGTTGGAAAATTAGAAAGAGCTTGTAAACCTCTTGAGATTTTTTCACTCTGATATATGTGGACCAATGCAAACTCCTCTTATTGGAGGTTATATATATTTTCTAAAATTTATTGATGACTATACAAGAAAGACATGGTTCTATTTTTTGAGGCATAAATCTAATTCTTTTGGAGTCTTTCAGTAGTTCAAGGCTCTTGTAGAGAAGAAAAGTGATTACTACATCAAAGTATTATAATTTTTGAATTTTTGCAAACAACATGGTATTCACAAATAATTTATAGCCTGCTACACACCTTAACAAAATAGTGTGTCTGAAAAAATAAATAGAACTATCATGGATATGACAAGGAGTATGTTGAAGTAAAAGCATTTAGATAAAAAATATTGGGCTGAAGCAATAACAATTGCAATTTATATTTTAAATAAATGTCCAACTACAAGTGTAAGGAATGTGATTCCTCAAGAGGCTTGGAGTGGTAGAAAGAATAATGTTGCACACTTCAAAGTCTTTGGTTGTGTTGCATATGCTCATGCTCCTGAAGATATGAGAATTAAATTGGATAATAAAGGTGAGAAATGTATTTTTTTGGGTATTTAGAATATACAAAAGCTTACAAGTTATTTAATCCGAATACAAGAAAAGTCATAATCAACAGAGATGTGTAATTTGTGGAGAATGAAGCATGGGATGGAAGTGTAGAAAAGATAATAAGTATAGAAATAGTTTCTTCACATGATGATATGCTTGACAAAGTGTTATAATAGCAAGGTATCCTCAAAGCAATACTTCCTTCCACTCTTAGACATGGAACACAAGTTGTAGCACAAGCTACACCTCCTTCTACAACAAGACTTTCAAGAAATCAAAAAAATTCACCCATACAACAAACACCATAAAGAACACTAGCCATAATGCCATTAGAAATTCCATCAAACTTATTTGATAGAACAACTCATCGGATCCTACATTGGCAAGTTTATTGCAGGAAAAACCAAGGAGTTTAACAAATATCTATGAATCGAATTTTAATGTTGATGATGGTAGGAAGTCATTTTTCTCACAATTCCTACTTATTTAATCTATTGAATGTCAACCCAAGGGTGTCTGAAGCTATTTGCGGTAAGAGTTGGATTGGTTCTTGGGGGGTTTTGTCAGTTTTGGCTCTATTAGGAGCGTTTCAAAGTGATTTTCGCTCAATCGGGAGCATTTTTGTGCTACACTTATTTAATCAAAAGAAGTTCTATTCTATTAACCTATTTCCTGACTTATCCTAAATAAATTTTCAAATGAAAGTAAAACAAAGGGGATTTATTATAACTCATTTCAAAATATGAAATAATGGAAGATTAATCTTATCTATTTCATTGAATTCTAAAATCTAATTAAAATTGAACTAATTGCTTTAGAAGTAAACTATTCCATTCCACACTTCACTAAATTGAAATTTAGTAACTATTCCTTTTTGCACAAACTCCATTAAAATGATACCTTAGAATATTTCAGATCTATAAATAATTCCTAACTAAGAAAAAAATTATGGAAAACATAGATAGTGAAATAAACTCCAATCTAAGATTCTTTCTAATACATAATAAATGTTATGATTCTAATTTTTAAGAATGAGGGAATTTAAACATAGCAATGGAAAATGAACTAAAAAACTAATAGAATCACCTCACTCAAAAAATGTGGTGACAAGAACTCAACACAGATTTGAGATCAACTTTTTCTTTTTATTTATCGAGAGAATTTGCCCAAATAAGGACGAAATACAAAGAAAATAATTCTAACTTAAAACAAAAAATGAAATTACATGAGAAGGATCAAAAACTTGATACAATCTAACATCCATCTATGTTGGGGCTGGATATAAATACCCATCTTTATTTCAAAAACAAAAGATAAGTGGGAAAATTAATCTAATCCTAGTCTAAAAAAGATATCCTGGCGTACAGGAACATATTTGGTGAAGATCCTTGTAATTGTCTTCAGTTGCATTGATTCTCAGATTTGTGAACTGAATGTGCTTATTTGGAAATCATGTTGTAGTTGGTAGAGTCTTCATTCGACATGATACATCAAAAAGGAGATCAATAGATAACAACTCATTTGAAGATTAGTCATAAATAATCAGCCAGTCTTCACTTTTAAAATAAAAATAGTTATCATTTGAGCCGAGAAATAAATATCAACTCTAGTTGCATGATAAAGGTGCACATATAATAAATCATCCATGGAATAATCACCACATTAATCATGCATTTAACAAAAATATGCATTAATATTGACCATTCATAATCTAAGTCTTAATACCTCATTAAGTTCATAAATGCATACATAAAGGAAAATACTATGGGTTTTTAAAGTCAAATCATAAAGTATTAAAAAGGTAAAACCTTAATGATTATGAGGTCTTCCTATGCCTCATCATTCTCCTCCTACCTTTAACCATGCCCTCATGGTTTATTTGGGTGGAACATGAATTCCCCTTTTCAGTGATTCAATCCAAAGAGCACAATAAAAAACACATCTTCTGTATCCCACTATAGTTATTGTAGATACAACAAATCCAATGTTCCTTTCCAACTTCTCATACCATGCTCTGAGAACCTCAGCTGGTATTTGTGAAGATGCATTAATTTTTTGTGTAGGCATTATAATGATAGGAATTCTACATCTCACACCAATCTAGAACTCTTGTTGCTCATGAATCAGATTGATTTCATTTCTTACATGTGTCAAGCTCCATCTGATATTATTTGGTGAGATTGGCTCTCTCCTCTTTATTGGATCTAGAAGTGATCTGAATCTTTCTTCACACGACTGGATAGCTATAGGAGGAAGAGTCCCCTTAATATCTTGAAAATTTGTAATGCTTTTCAACAAATTACTGACATAAAGAGGAGTGAAATTATTCAGTCTCGAAATGGACCTGAATTTGTTTATGGAATGGATTGAATTTGGATATTCATTTCTCATTGGCAACCCACACGTCTATTGAATTCTTTTGTACTCCTCCATTCTGGCTGACCATTCAACATGATTTTTCAACAATGAAACAAAGGATATAATTTTAAGTTCACCAATAAAGATATTAAGTAGTGAATCATCATTGGTACCCATGAGAAATCCATGTTGGAAGAATTCACACATTTGATTGTGAGTGTCTAAACAACTATTAAAATAAAAATCCATGAAATCATAATTTGTGCAGAAGTCAATAGGTCGTTTTAGCACAATTTGATTTAACTTCCATTTTAAGAATAGTTCTCTAAGAAACAACCCATATACTCCACAAGGCTTTTTGGTGCAAACTAAGGAAAATACAATATCCATAGTCTTGATTACCCTTTCCTCTACTTCTTCCTTTTCCTTTGTAACCTTATCCAGCTTCTCTTGGAGTTCTTTATTAAGCTGTTTGTATTTAATAGATGTTAAGGAAAGGTATCTAGGTCTTGTTGTTTGCTCCTTATGCTCTTCCTTAGGTGGTGGTAGAGGAAGCCTGTTGAGCAGCTGTGATTGTACATTTCTTTTGTATTTATCCTTGTTTCCAATTCTGTTTTCAATTTATGGATCTCTCTATCTTTCTGTTCATTGTGAATGGTCTTTTGGGTCATATTTTCTTATGTTTCCTTTAACTGTGAAAACAACTGACTAACTTATTTTTCAAACTGTTCTTTCGTCTCACTTATTTCTGTTTGAAATTTTGATGTCTCCTCATCTCTTTGCCTTAATTTACCCTCTAATAAAAATTTTTGCATTCTCAACTCTTCTAATTCCTTTTCTAGCCTAGACATTCTTAGAGTAGTTTGAATTTTTTCTTCTTCTTTTTCTTCTAAATTCTCACTATCAGAAAATGTTTTTTCCTCTTCTATTGGTTGCTTTCCTTCCCTATGGATAAATGTCTCTTCATTATGTTGAAATTTTTCTTCTTCTTGGACTTCTTCATTTGGCACTTCAGTTTCCTAAAAGTTTTCTATATTTGGGATTTCAGTTTCACATTCAGTTTCCATATTTGACACATTAATATTCTGAAAAGGAGAATTCAGAGTTGACAAATGCTCTTCCTAAAAAGGGGAATCAGGAGCTGATAGATGCTCATCCTAAGAAGGGGAATTATGAGTTGACAAATTCTCCTCTAGAGGAGTACATTCTGGACTCTGAATTGGAGGTTGTGACCCTCCTTCTTCCTTTTCTAGCTCATCTTTTTCAGGCTCTTTTTCTTTCAATTCCTCCTCTTTAGGCTCTTCTTTTTTATGTTCCTCTTTCTTAGACTCATCCTTTTCAATTTCTTCTTCCCTAGACTCATCAAGATTGATTGTGGAAGTAGTCTTTTCAGTATCTAACTTTTCTTGTTCCATCCTTTGTGTTTCCAACCTAGTTTTTCTTTTAGGTCTCTCAATTTTTACAACTTTCTTCTTCTTTTTAGAGATTTTTCTCTTAGTATCAAATTTTTTTGGGGTTTTATTTTCCTCAATTTTCCTCTTCTTTGCAGAAATAGAACTTCCTAACTTTTCCCTTCTAGTTCTATCTACTGGTTGAGCTAGGTTTTCTGTCAAAACCTTTATTTTTATTTTCTTTCCAGGAGTAGAAATCTGTAACTTTTGCTTCTTAGGCCTCCTAATAGGTTTAACTAGATTTTTTGTTAAAACCCTAGGTTTTTCTATTTTTAGTGTTTTGCCTTCAGATATTTTTAATTTTCCTTCCTCCTTATCAGTATTCAATAGAAATTTCCTCCATTCCTCTTTCCAATTAGGCTTTTGCATGAAATGGTGCTTAACTGTTAAATGCATTAGACCATGATGAGTTATTTTGTTTTCTTTTTCCTTACATTTAATAGCCATTTTAGTAAGTTGAGAAAAGAGAAAAGTAGGTAAATTAACCATTACTTCAGGTTTAGTTACATCGTGTTTGACATGATTCAACAACTTGAGTGGTTGCACTAAAACAGTTGCAAACTAACCTTCATAGGTGAAGAACTTCATGATACAAAGTGCAATGGATGCCTAGGGTTCCTGTAAAATTCTGTGCTCAATGCCCTTGTTCTTCCCTTTATGAATGTGAAAGACTGGTAAAGGCTTAGGTGGCACATGAAAGATTTCAAGCAATTCTTGTAGATTGGAAAGCCTAGGTTGAATAATATCACCTTCCATTGGTATCCCAGATAAAGCACTAATCACAGAGATGGATACCTCAATGGCCTCTCCCTTAACGACAGTGAAATTGATTTGGAAGTTTTTGATGAAATCCAAGACAATATCCCACTCATATCCCTCATATTTAAGTAAGAAATCTAACTATCCAGCTTGTTGTAAATACCTTCTAGATTCAACATCTAAGATTATTCCCTTTGGCTCCGCCATCCTTTTGTACCCCATTTTCACTCCGAACTTACATAAGATCCTAAAATTTTCACTCCGAACTTACATAAGATTCTATTTTTGAAATGGCGGTGTTAATTCCTTCCAAATGAATGATGAGATACAATCAATTAATGTAGTATTAATTGATTTTTCTTTCAATGCCTACTATGTCTCATCAAGGTACTGGCAACAACGTGTCACGTACGTATCAACTTACTTCCCATAACTTCGCCATGAAAACCATCTCATCATATTTATTACTTATTTATGTAATGATGTGCCTGTGTGTACATTTTAAAATAAATTATATTTGGCTTATCAAAAAATCATAATTTAACCCTTTAAGTATTTACAAACTATAATTAATGTACTTCAGATTTCAAAAAATTCTTGGTGATATAAATGCTTACCTATTAATGATGACAAATTCAAATGATGGCGAATAATGGTAATACGTGCCCGCTTAAGTCGTGCAATCTGCAAAAAATAATTGATCTTTAATAAAATTAGCATTTAATTAATGCATGAAACGTTGAGCTCTACCCTTGTGGGAGCCCACTTATTTTCACGTCTTACATCATTAATTTTAAATTTTTCATCTACCCCTATACATGCACATTCACACAAACAATTTAGTAATAAATGAAGCTAAAATATTTTGATGGCATGTGATCATTTCTTCGCGCTTCTGATTGTCATGAATAATTTTAATCGTTTGTTTGAAAAAGTTCCCTCTACTAAATCATCGAGAGTACTGATTAGAAGAGATCAAAAGCGATCAGGAGTTTCTTACAAAATTTTCAACCATTGGAATTTCCATCAAATCAGGTGTGATCGAGAGCTATTATAACTTTAATTTCTTGAATTTTATTATGATCAATCTTGATAAGAAATGTTTTGTATCCCTTTTAATCATTTCAATTCTTTCCTGATCATGAATGATCAAGAGATATTTATGAACTATCAAAAACCAGTGATGTTGTTTCCATTCTGATCAAGCATGATCAGGAGCCATTGTGAGTAATCACATTGAATCAGGCTCTATCAGAATGATTCATAAAAAAATTTCCCTAGAGTAAACTGCCATTTCCAGATTTCAATTTACTTTGTTTATTAGTGGCCATCAAAAATTGGATCTAAGGATTGACCATCTCACCAAAAGAAGAAAAATCTTCCTTAGTAAAATGTTTAATTCTTTCTTGAAGCTTTGTAATAAATTCCTCCTTCAATGCTGGTTTGTGATAAAGCTTGAGCTTATGCCCATTTACCAACATTGTTTTTCTCTATCTGTCAATGGGTATTAACTGAACAACTCCATTTCCAAATACTTGTGCAATTTCATAGGGCCCAAGCCATCTTGTATTTAATTTTCCCTTAAATTCTTGAAACCTTGAATCAAACAACAAAGCCCAATCTCCTTCAGTAAACTGCTTACTGTGAATATAAACTGCTTACTGTGAATATTTTATCATGCAATTTTTTCCTTTGGCCTTGAATGATTTCAGTTCGGTGCAAAGCTTCAGTTCTCATCTCATCCAATTGATTCAACTGTATTATTATATCCTTTTGTGCTTCAGTAATATCTATACCTACATTTACAATTGTTCTGAGTGTTTCTAATTCAAATTCAATAGGAAAGATAAGATTTTTTCCATAAATCGGCTCGTATGGTGAGAATCCAATAGTTGTCTTCCATGTTATATTAAATGCCCATACAACTTCAGTTAACCTATCAGACCAATCATTCTTCCTAGATGAGATTGTTTTTGTGAGAATATTTTCTAGCTCTCTATTGGTCACCTCTACCTATCCATTTGATTGTGGATGGTAGGGTGATGATTTCCTTTGTTGAACTTAATACCTAGCTAGAAATTCTTGAAGCATCAAAGACAGGAATTGTGGCCCTTGATCTGACACAAGTATTTTAGGTGCTCCATACCTTTGTAAAATGTTCTTGTATATGAAATTTGCAACTTTCTCCTCCTTAGTAGCTGGCAATGCTTTGACTTCTACCCATTTTGTAACATAATCAGTACATACAAGTATGTAATGATTTCCCTTTGATGATGGATCTATCAGTCCAACAAAGCCAATACCCCACTTTTCAAATGGCTCAAGTGATAATTGTGTTTGTAATGGCATCTCTGTTGATCTTGTGGGCCTCCCCATTCTTTGACACTGGTCACAATGTCTAATGTATTGAGATGTATCTTTAGACAAAGTGGGATAGAAATAGCCCGCTCCTAAGATTTTATGCACTGCTATCTTTGTAGAGTAATGTCTTGCCCCTGGTTCATCATGGAATTATCTTAAAATGTCATATACTTGAGTCTCCTGCACACATCTTTGCAGCACATGATCTAGGCACCTTTTAAACAAACAACCATTAATTCATTCAAATTAGGAGCTTTCCCTAATCAATCTTTTTCTCTAGTTTTCTGAAAAATAAGGACGTTTCCGAGTTACTAAATAATTTGCAATATCAGAAAACCATAGTGAGTGAATAGATAGTGAAAATAGATGTTCATTAGGAAATATATCCTGTGTAGGTTCATTATTACCTTGCAAAACCATTCTTGAAAAAAAATCAGCTACAACATTACCTCTACCTAGTTTATCAATGATGGTTATATCAAACTCTTATAGTAATAACAACCATCTAATTATATGTCCTCCCACAATAGCTTTGTTCATAAGATAATGAATTTTTGCATGGTTTGTATGCACAAAAGTTATGTATCCAGTGATGTAATGTCAGAATTTGTTTATAGAAAATACAACTGGTAAGAATTCCTTCTTAGTAGTAGTGTAGTTTAACTCTGTTGGATTGAGGTTTTTTCTTACATAATATATAGCACGCATTGCTCTAGATTCATCCTTCTATCCTAGAACTACTCTAATTACAAAGTTAGAGGCATCTGTATTGATGTGAATGGTTTGCCCCAAACTGGACCAGCAATAATGGGTGAAGTTGTTAAAGCTTGTTTGATTTGTTCAAATGACTCTTGACATTGATGGAGTCCACAAAAATTCAAAGTCTTTCTTCAACAAAGTAAAGAGTGGACCTGCAATTTTACTGAATCCCTCAATAAACCTTCTGTAATAACCAGTGTCCTTAGAAGCTCCTTACATCCATTTGACTCTGAGGTACAGGTATTTGTGAAATTATTTCAACTTTCTTGGGGTCTAATCAATTCCTTCTTTTGACACATGATGACCTAAGATAATTCCTTCTATCATCATCATCAAAATATTCTCATGGTTTAAATACATCCTATGTTCTTTACATCTCTTTAGGACTTTGTCCAAACTTTCCAAAGATTCTTCATAGTTTTTTCCATGAACTATGAAATCATCCATATAAACTTCCACACATGTTGTTGTTAAGTCTGCAAAAATAGCAAGAACAACACATTGAAAGGTTGTAGGAGCATTACATAATCCAAAAGTTATAACCCTATAAGCGAAGGTACCCCATGGACATGTAAATGTCATTTGATCTTGATCCTCTAAAGATACCTGAATCTGATTGTAGCCACTAAACCTATCAAGAAAGGAAAAGTAACTACTTCCAGACAAATTATCCAATACCTGATCTATAAAGGGTAATAGAAAATAATCCCTTTTTGTGGCTTTATTTAGCTCTCTCTATTCCACACACACCCTCCATTTCCCATTTTTCTTAGTTACAATGACTAATGGAGAAACCCATTTTCTATCAGAAATAGGATAAATGAATCCTACCTCGAGTAATTTCTCTATCTCTAATTTCACAAAATCTCTGAGCATAGGGTTAGTTATTCTCTAAGGTTTCCTTATGGGTTTGACATCATCAATATAGATTTGGTGTGTACATATTTCTCAATGGATTCCTCTCATATCCTTATAATCCTAAGGAAGGCTTCTGTATTTTTCTCCAAAATTCCTTTTAAACCTTCCTCTTGGTTTGCGGTTAAAGCACTATTCATTAGTAGAGGTTTATCATCTTGAATTAAGATTTGTTTTGTCCTTTCTTGAAGATTCAAGGGATCACCAATTAAAGAGTTCAAAGGACAAGGATGCAGTAGTAGTTGATGAAGCAACCAACTCTCATCGTATTTTATGTTTTTACAAAAAAGGACAAAATGGTAGAGTTTTTGAATCACAACAACCTTCTAGGTCTTCCTCTTTTATATCCAATGATCCCCGGTATTCTTCAGCATGCTCTGCTAAGGTCATCATTGCAAGGACCTTTATTTCTTCATCTTCAGAATTAGGATCATCAATCCAGATTTGATTATCAAATGTTAAGGAAGGTTTGTTGAAGGATACAAACTTAATTCCTTCTGTTTAATCCCATTAGAAATAGTCATACTACAAGATCTACAATCAATAAGTTCAACAACTATTTCTAACCAAGGTCTTCCTAAAATCATAGGATAACCTGACTTTCTTTTCTTAGTTTGTGAAACAAGGAGGTCAACAAGATAGTCCCTAGTGTCAATAGTGATAATGACATCGTCAAGAATCCCTTCAGGTTTTGCAATTGATTGATCAACTAATTGAAGATCTATAGTTATTGGTTTGGCATTCATAATTCATGTCCTTTTTGTTGTTTCAATAGTGATAAAATTAATGACAACTCCTAAGTCAATAAGAACGTTCTGAATTTCAACAACATTAATGCAAAGAGTAACTACCCGACTTCCTGGATCACCATACTTCTGTGGAATTAACTTCCTCGATAAGGCATCAAATAACTTCCCTCCAACTTGAATTTTAGGGGGTAATTTATTTTTCCTTCCTAGTGTCTTAACACACAAATTTCTAACCATTTGATTGATTTCTGGCATGTCACAGATAACTCTTAAAAGGGGAATTTCAATTTTCATTTTCTTAAGCTCATCAATAATCTAAGGATCAAATAGGTCATTAGTATTATCATCTTGTTTAACTAATGGTTCCTGGTGAAATCGTGAAGGAAATGGTGCTTG